>BLSH010466543.1:5350648-5364176 GCA_018402905.1 Glandirana rugosa | reverse complement strand
CTTTTCTTTAGCAATGGGGTCTTCCTTGGCCTCCGCCCATAAAGCCCCGCTTTGTTTAGTGTGCGGCGTATGGTACTTGTTGAAACAGTTACACCAGACTGCTCCAGGTTGGTCTTCAGGTCTTTAGATGTTTGACGGGGTGTTTTTTCCACCATTCGTACCAACCTTCGAAGACTTCTGTCATCAATTTTTCTCTTCCCCCCCACGTCCAGGGAGGTTCTTGACAGTTCCATGCCTGGAAAACTTCTTAATAACATTACGCACCGTTGAAACAGGGATGCCAAGGTCTTTGGAGATGGCCTTATACCCTTTGGAGGTCTTGTGCTTGCAAATAATAGCATTTCTGGTGTCGTCAGACAGCTCCTTTGTCTTTACCATTGTCACACATGAAGAGGGAATAACAGGTGGCTTTTTATAAAACCAAAATGTTCATTTATTGGCTAATTTGGGTCACATGGGTGGAGGCAATTCATCACAGGTGATCCTCATTTGAGATCTGCAACAGGTGAGCCAAATTGGGTTTCCATACTGATTTGCAGCAAAGGGTGCCAATACCACTGCAAGGCAAGCATTATGGTTTTCTCTGTTTTCCTCATAATGTTTATCTTTTTAAATGTTATTTATCATTTACAGTTTTTTGTCAAACACAAGCTATCTGTAGTAATATGTTGGTTAATTTGATACATTTCCTTCAGTAGATATTCCACAATATGTACATAAACTTCATGGGTGCCAATAATGGTGAGCAGGACTGTATATATATATATATATATATATATATTATTCATAATGTTTTTGGGTTCTAAGTAAATTTCTAGCAAAAAATACAAATCTAAACAAGAAGTTCCAGAAAAGGCCTGGTCAGCAAGTGGTTAAACCAGTAGTAAACTTTCCTTTTAACCACTTCAGCCCTGGAAGGATTCACCCACTTCCTGACCAGGCCATTTTTTGCAAACGGCACTGCGTCACTTAAACTGACAATTGCGCGGTCGTGCAACGCTGTACCCAAACAAAATTGACATCCTTTTTTCCCCACAAATAGAGCTTTCTTTTGGTGGTATTTGATCACCTTTGCGGCTTTTATTTTTTTGCGCTATAAACAAAAAAAGTGACAATTTTAAAAAAAAAAAACAATTTTTTTACTTTCTGCTTTAAAACATATCCAAAAAAAAAATAAAAAATAAATGTATTCATCAGTTTAGGCCGATATATATTCTTCTACATATTTTTTCATTGATTGGCTTGCGCAAAAGTTATCACATCTAAAAACTATGGGATAGATTTAGGGACTTTTATTTTTTTTTTATTGTTTTTACTGGTAATGGCAGTGATCTGTGATTTTTAGTGGGACTGTGACATTGCGGCGGACAAATCTGACCCCAAATGACACTTTTTGGGGACCAATGATATTACATTGATCAGTGCTATATGACACTGGCAGGGAAGGGGTTGATCAAAGGGTTAACTGTGTTCCCTGGGTGTGTTCTAACTGTAGGAGGGATGGGCGGCCTGGAACACCACAGAGATCGCTGTTCCCGATGACTGGGAACAGCAGATCTCTGAGATGTCCCCTGTCAGAATGGGGATCCGCCTTGTTTACATAAGCAGATCCCCATTCTGCCTCTGTATACCGTGACCGCGGGTCGCCGGCAGACATTGAGTCCACCGGACCCGCGGGCGCACTCCCTCTATACATAGCAAAATTTCACTATTTAAGTTTAGGTCCTTTTAAAAATAAGTAATGGGACATTCAAGAAATATGTACGGAGTGTTAACATAGTGTTATACAATGGGGGAGATTTACTAAAACCAGAGAGTGCAAAACCTGGTGCATAGAAACCAATCAGCTTCCAGGTTTCATTGTCGGGCCGTGGGTCGGATGGACTCGATGTCCGTCAATGACCCGAGATGGCCTGTGACAGAGCTAGAATGGGGAACCGCCGATGTAAACAAACTGGTTCCCCGTTCTGACAGGCGGCATGTCAGAGATCTACTGATCCATGTACTTGGTATCAGTTAGATCTCTGGTACCCCTGGCAGCCCAGCCCCCATACAGTTAGAACATGCACAAGAAACACAGTTAACCCCATTCACTGCTACCTGCAGGTTAACCCCTTCCCTGCCAATGACATTTATACAGTAATCAGTGGATATTTAAATTTCTGATCACTGTATAAATATCAGTGGTCCCAAAAAAGGGTAAAAAATGTCCGCATGTCTGCCCCAATATCACAGCCCTGATAAAAATCGCAGATCACCGCCATTACTGGTAAAAAAAACTAAATTATAAAAACGCCAGAAATTAATTCTCATGGTTTGTAAACGCTGCAACCTTTGCGCAGACCAATCAATAAACGCTGACTGCGAGGGTTTTTTTTCACCAAAAATATGAGGAAGAATATAAATCGGCCAAAACTGATGCATTTTGTTTTTTTATATATTCTTTTTGGATGTGTATTTTAGCAAAAAGTAAGAAATGTTTTTTTTTTTCAAAATTGACGCTGTTTTTATGTTTATAGCGGTGATCAGAAATGACGCAGAGGTGATCAAATACCACCAAAAGAAAGCTCTATTTGTGGGGGGAAAAAAAGGACACAAATTTCGTTTGGGTACAACGTCGCACGACCGCACAATTGTCAGTTAACGCGACGCAGTGCCGAATCACAAAAAGTGCTCTGGTCCTAAGGTGGGAAATCCTTCTGGTCCTTAAGTGGTTAATGGAGAGGCAGTTTTCAGGCACTCAGCAGAGGCTATTTCCAGCGCTAAAGCGCCTGAAAACCGCCCCAGTGTGAAAGGGGTCTTAGTGTTGCACATGTATATAATTAGCATCATGGTGAGTCAGTGAAGGTACATTGGCAGCACTAGTCAGCCATTGCAGGTGGGAGCTGGTTACCTAGCAACAGTAGTAGCTGCAGACAACTGTTAGTGAGGAGAGTCCTGGAGGTATACAGTTAGTGCCGACAGTTATGTGACCCTAATAACTGAGGGATCAGAGCCCCTGTGAGCCGTCAGATGAGAGATCAGAGCTGTACCTGTACCTGGAGGTGGATTGCATGGAGGTGGATTGCAGAAAACATCAGGCTTCCTTGCTGACATATTTCTGTGAGAAGACCCAGAGGTGACTGACCTGAAGAGAGCAGGAAAACCGGTCCCTTTGCTGCAGTAATACTGGCTGGCATAAGGTGAGGTGAATTGGAACCAAAAGGCCAGAGGCTATATAGGATCTGGGAGACATAACTAACGTCCCTGATATCTTAGTAGACGGGTGGATGGTTATAGGTACTGTGTCCAGAAAGTGGAAAGTCAATGCAGCTGAGTCTATGGGAGGCAGAAGCAACCTTTATGTTGTTATTGATGGAAAAAACTGTATATGTATTGTTGTTCCCTGAGCCGGTTCACACAGGGGTGACTCGAGTCGCCTGACAAGTCGCGCTCCATGCATTGCAATGGAACCGTTCTAATAGGAGCGACTCAAGTCGCTCCAACTTAGAAAAAGGTTCCTGTACTACTTTGGGGTGACTTTAGGCGACTTGCATTGACTTCTTTTATAGAAGTCGTTTGCAAGCTGCTCTGAAATCGCGCTGTGCGGGGTCGCGCTGAGCCAGCCTGCAAATCGGATCGCCCCTGTGTGAACCAAGCCTTAACGTGGAACTAAACTCTTGAAAATACCTCATCGGCCACTGATGTCATCCCATGATCCCATGCATGCGCACAGGAGTCAGCCATTCCAGCACAGCCAGCAATGCATTCTGAGCTACATATGTGCTCTGATCACTGTATAAATGTCATTGGTCCCAAAAAAGTGTCTAATCTGTCCACTGCAATTTTGCAGCCCCATTAAAAATCGCTGATCGCCGCCATAACTAGTAAAAAAAAATGCCCTAAATCTATTCCCTTTTTTGTAGACGCCATAGCTTTTGCGCAAACCAATCAATATACGCTTAGTGCACATTTTTTACCAAAAATGTGTTGTAGAATATATATCGGCCTAAAGAAATTTGTTTTTTTTTTACAATTTTTTTGGATATGTATTATAGCAAAAAGTAAAAATTATTGTGTTTTTTTCAAATGTATCCCTCTTTTTTTGTTTATAGCGCAAAAAATAAAAACCACAGAGGTGATCAAATACCACCAAAAGAAAGCTCTATTTGTGGGGAAAATAGAATGTCAATTTGGGTACAGTGTCGCAGGCCCGAGCAATTGTTGGTTAAAGTGACGCAGTGCTGTGTCGCAAAAAATGGCCTGGTCATCAAGGGGTCCTTAAGTGGTTAAGTATTTCACTGCATTGCGCTAATTCATGCACACTTATACTCCTTAACATGCATTGCGTTAGGGCCATCCATGCATTATGCATAGGCTGCCAATGCACCAAAAAGGATAAAAAAAACAGCAGTGCACTGCAATGCACAGTAAATACGTCATGGTGCAGTGCACTGGGTTTACTATGCAATGTGTTGGGGTGCTAGCCACAATGAATGGCACCGCAATGCATCACACATAGTGCTCATATAGTTCATGCGACATGGCAACGCATGTGAATTAGCACGTTTTAGCATGTATTGACACAGCACACGAGTGTGAATGGGCGCCGAGGCTACATTCACACTAACCTCCTATTTGTTTATTTTTTTTTAAAAATAGAAGAAATCATCTGGGCCGCATAAGCAAACTTTATTTGTTTGTTTTCTTATTATAACCAGATCGAGTTCTCCTGCGTTTGGTGGCAGTGGCGTGTTTGGGAAAATTCATTGTATTCACATGCACAGGTAAGTGCTGAAGAAGAGATCGGTATTTAGATGAGTATGGACACATACAGACACTCAATTGTATTGGCAGCTGTACAACCTGAGCGCGGGAAAGCACCAAGGATTTTATACTTGAGTACTTTGGAGCTAATAACTGTCTATGTGCATGGGGCTTAAATGTACGTGTGTTTACATGCATTTAGATGTGTGCAGAGCATCTACTCTGCCCCTGGACATGCAGAATTCTATTTTTTGTAAATTCAGCTAAACTGAACGCATCTAAATGCAGAGTGAATTGTACTGTTAAACGTCATTGCATGCATTATATGCATTCAGAAATGTCCCATGAACCCATGCATGTCACTACCAGTTTTGCAAAAGGACTGAATGGTCCCTCCCAGCAAGTGCCTACATCACTACCATGTCCTGATGTGACATATGGGTCAGCATAAGGACCCACAGAGCACAGCAGGGGAAGAGGAACCCTCCCAGAAGTACTGAGATTTCTTTTCAATGCAGCTACATTAGCACTGGGAGAGATAAGCTATCCACTCTATTCTGTACCGCTTTTATTTGCAATCTCACAGTGACTTTAACCCAAAACGAGAAAAAGAATCTGGCTGGAGTTCCACTTTAACTTGACGCTATACTTCCTACATTAAGCTTGCTGGGTGACCTATTGATGAAACCTTTTATATCATTTCACTCATCAGAACTCGCTGTAGGTGTATAGGTGGACTCCAGACGACCGAGCACTGCAAACAACATCAGGCTAGACGGTCTATTTGTTGTACTGACAAAGATTGTTGGACGTGAGGACCCATCTATGAGAGGAGGGGGCTCCCCAGCAGAGAGCAGAACCCATTAAGTAAAATCCCCCTACCCATAGAATGCAGAACCTTTTCCTAATGCTTCTAATGCAGCATATGGTTAGAAGGAAGGTATTTGCATGCCACCATAGTGAAACACCAGGAAAAGAAAACCACAGCAAGTGAGATAAACAATTTCTGTCCTCAAGGGTTTTATTGGAAAAAAGACTCTTATGAACTTAGCTACAGGGATCTATAGGCAGATTATTGATTTTTCACCAAAATCAATCAGCAACCAGTCTATATGCAATGAGCCTTAATGATTTACAGTAGGTATGATCATATAATACATACAGCAGTTACTAATGATCTAAAGCCCACATTAATTTGTACAATTATAATGATTTCACCATGGTGTAAACAATCAGCACAACACACATACAATATACATACAGATCTGTTAGAGGAGGACGGTGACAGTGATCAGGAGAGCTGTGTTCCCAACCTGTGGTCTGGAGAATGTCCCCAGTCCCTCCCTTCTAAACTCATTTCTTCCGCCTTCCTGTAAAGTTTGCCAAAAGTTACTTACAGATATTTGTAGTTTTCTCAGCTGTGACCTCTGCACCTGAAACAGGTCTGACTTGTTAGCAGCTGTATGCTCAGGCTTAGATCCATGATACAGAAGAAAGGAGACCACAAAGGGACAGATAGGAAGGGAAAGGAATAACATGTATCCACAGCAGAGAGGTCACATGTGAAGGACCTTAGTGTAATGACTTACTTCCTTTATGAGTCCTTAGAGGGAAGAGGCACCCGTGTAAATAACTACATGGACTGCTGCAAAACTACCGCTTGTCACACAGCTTTCACTTTGTAATGGCCAGTTTGTACACATACATATATTACTTACTGTATACCCTGAAACTCCAGGCACCGGTAATTGTAATAAAAATAGAAGCAGCACTTATATGTAATAAGTATGAAATCTAATTAAAGCAAAGGATCATTATAAAGACACGCATACCTAGCTGCTCAACAGATGCACAAAGTTTATAAATAGGATACAATGGAAATGCATTAGCGTTAAACTGTAAAAATGTGAACTATTCCACTTGTCAAAATATTTCTACTTCTTTTTAAACATTTTTATAATGCATACAATGACATATAGCCAGAGGGTGACACTACTATAAGGGTGGCCATACCCATAGATTGTTCTCAACCAGCAACCTGCAGGCTGAACAAAAGAAATTAAACATTCCTCTATCCACGCTAAACAGCAACGGATGGGCAAATCTTCCCTGCCGACTATTGTATTTTGACAGACAGTGTCGCCAGCTGTCAATATGCCCAAACAGTGAATGCATCTGATTGGCTGCAGTCACTGTTCGCCAACAATTGTCCACCCAGCTCCTTTGATTTTCTGTCAAAAGATGTCCAATGGAGTGGTGCCCATAGGGTCACCCATGGAATGAATTTTGGCCGGTTCATCAAATTCACTAGCTTTAGTAACCTGTAGCTCTGTAGATTCACTTAGTGAACATTGAACGCTTGCCGTCACCGCTTACATAATTTGTATGACTCTCCGCCCCAGCTGGGCCCGGAGGTTGTGGAGTCCTTTTTGAATGGCCTTACCCTCCCCAAGCTGAGCAATGCCCATGCATCACTAATGGACCGAGCTATCCAAACCTCGGAAGTTCTTGAATGTATTAAGGACCTTAAATTAGGCAAACGCCCCGGCCCTGATGGTTTTACAGCGCTTTTCTATAGGAAACAGGCAGATGTGATAGCCCCGCACTTAACTGCTATGTATAACGCTATTAGGGACGGCTCAGCTTTATCACCAGACCTCCTGATGGCTAGCATAGTGATGATACCTAAACCGGATCGTGATCATTCCTCTTGGGCTAACTTCCGACCCATTTCACAAATTAATTTTAACAAAGATTTTGGCCAACCGCTTAAACTCCTTCCTCCCGCGCTTGATAAAAAAGGATCAGGTCGGATTTGTCCCCCAGAGACAGGCTGGGGATGCGATCCGTCTAATAATCCAATTGCAACATATAGCCCAGTCCAGCTCCTTTGAAACTACTCTTCTTTCTTTAGATGTCAATAAGGCATTTGACACTCTGTCTTGGTCCTATCTAATGTCAGTTCTATGTCATTATGGCTTCGGGGCCTCCTCTATGCACTGGATGGCTGCGGTGTATGCCTCCCCTAGAGCTAAGATAAGATACTGTGGATTTGAATCCTCTATCTTTAAGATCAGGAGGGGCACCCATCTAGGATGCCCACTCTCACCACTTCTCTTTGTGTTGGCTCTGGAGCCTCTGGCGGAGGCTGTATGCACCCATCCAGACATAAGGGGCATTGATATGGCTGGTGCCCCTCATAAAATATCCTTATTTGCCGATGACATCTTGATAACACTCACCACCCCTAGAACATCCCTACCCAACCTATTTTCCCTCCTAGACACTTTTGCCTCCTTTTCGGGACTTCGCGTTAACCCTTCTAAATTCAAGGCGCTCTCGGTCAACCTCTCCCCAGCATTGTTAGAGGATTTACAGTCGGCTTTCTCATTTCAATGGTCTTCCACCCTGCCTTATTTGGGGATACGTCTCACCGCCACTTAACAAAGGGTTATATCAAGCCAACTTCCCACCCCTGTTCAAACGCCTATCCAATAGTTTTAACGACTGGTCTCACATGCCACTTTCATGGTTTGGTAGGATAACTGCAGTGCATATGACCTATCTTCCAAAGATGTTATATTTCTTTAGGGTCCTACCTGTCTCGGTTCCTCCACACATTCTTCGCATCAACCAAAGGAAACTGCTGCAATTAATTTGGGGAACTCCCCGTCCCAGAATTAATAAGCATATATTGTATGCTAGGCGGATCAATGACGGCCTTTCGGTTCCCAATCTACATGCATACTACGTGGCAGCAAACATTGCGCCACTCACGCATCTTCACGAAACCTATCAACTGCCACTCTGGGTTGCATTGAACGTACCAGACTCCGACCCTATCCCAATATCCTCTCTTCCCTGGCTCCTTCCTGCCCTTCGCCCGTCAATACTGAGTCCTGGCTTGGCCCACACTCTGAGACAAATACTCTGCAGGTCTAATCTCCCCGCATCTCCCTCTTTTGAAGTTATTCCATTGCCCATTATTTTCCCCGGGCCAGGACAACCTGGCGCAATTCGCATGGTGGTCCGCTAATGGCTTTCTGGATGTACACTCTCTCCTGACCCCGACTAGGATCCTAACATTTGATGCCTTACGCTCCTCACATGACATTCCCCTATGGGAACATTTCAGCTATCTTCAACTTAGGCATTTCCTTCAACAGTTATTTAAGTCCCGTCCAACCCCTTACACCTTGATGCCTTTTGAGAAAATATGCAGGGCCAGTCCCCACGCCCCAGGCATTATCGCCCTGGTCTACGTAGCTATAATTTCTGCATGGCGGCCTCCACTGAGATCTTACCATATGCAATGGGAGAAGGAACTTGGCAGACAATTAGACCCAGAGGATTGGCAAAGTATGAATATCACTCTCACCAAGTCTTCTAGAAATGTCCTTCTACTGGAAAACGCATACAAGGTTTTGTACAGGTGGTACTACACCCCGGCGAGACTAGCCCGCTTTATCCCAAATTATTCTCCTTTTTATTTTCGGGGCTGTCCACAGGAGGGGTCTATGGCCCATATTTGGTGGGCCTGTCCGAAGGCGTGCAGACTATGGGTTAGAATCTATACTCTCTTACAAAATATGTTCCATATTAACCTTAGACGAGACCCTTACGAAGCCCTCCTGGGTAAATCAATTGTCGAGCTGTTACGCCCGGAGAGACAGTTGGCCCAGCATCTTTTTACTGCAACTAAATTGACCATTGCCAAATCCTGGAAAACCCCCACACTCAGTTTTGAGGCTGTCAAAAACCATATGAACGATATAATGCTGAATGAAAAGTTGACGGCCATCGTATCTGATACTTACGACAAATTTCGTAGGATCTGGCAACCCTACCTTGCTTACTCCCAACCCTCCAGGTTCAACCAAACACTCCTTTCACTCTAGGGAATCCCCCTGGTGCTCCCCTCACAGACCCACTCTTTTTCTCCTCACTTTCTCCTTTCCTATGTTTTCTTCTTTCCATTTTCCTTACTTTTTCTCCTTTTTTTTTCTCTCCTTTATGTTTTTACTGCTGGCGTGAGCAGAGTTAAGCAGCTGCTGATCTGTTTGAGGGCCAGGGCGACTGTCAAGCCTTGCCCGCTGCAGACAGCGATTTGGGTACCTGTCAAGCAGACGATGTTGTACCTCCTCTCTTGGGCATTACAAGTATAGAGACTACTTTTTATATGCTTAGTTGACCCAAGTCTAAGTAACACACATTATAATGTTTCAGTAGAGCTTTGTTGTCTAGATGGCCCACTGTTACACGGTGGACATCTTTATCTGATGGTAAATATTAAGCATATTGGTTCTTTACCTCAACTTATATGATTACTGTCATTATTTTAGTTGACAAGTATCGCAGATGTCTGCTCCCATTTTGTTATGTAATGTCACGCAATTTTCTATTCTCTTGTTTGAATACAGTCGGTCCCCGGGTTACAAACAAGATAGGGACTGTAGGTTTGTTCATAAGTCAAATTTGTTTGTAAGTCGGAACAGGGACATTTTTTAAGTGTAGCTTCAGCCAAAACAAATATTTTTAAGCTTTTTGGATAGCATAGGGAAGGGCTACCACCCCTGTAATGTTTGTTTTGCTGTCTATGTTTCTGTTCAGAAGATTTCACCTCACTTTCTGTCCCAATGATAATTGGGTTTTGAAAATTTTGGGTTGTTGTGGAAACAAACCTTGGTGATAAAGCATCAGTGGAGACACCTTTTTCCCATAATAACTCTTACAGGAGTGAATTTCCCTTCCTAAGGGGAGATTTCCTCTCACTTCCTGTTGTCTCCCTCCGTTTGTAAGTAGGAGTCGTTCATAAGTCGGGTGTTCATAACTAGGGGACTGCCTGTATGTCTTTTTTTCTTCAATAAAAACCTTTTGTACAGAACATTGAACGCTTGCATTCACAAAATCATTATAACATACTCCCATCTACGCTGGATCCTTGTGCCAGGAGCTAGAAGATAGGCCATAGTAAAATATGTTCATTTTGATTGTGGTTTCTTCTAATTCCTGAAAATAAATCCATTAACATGGCTATACGCCACTGGGTCCGCTCTCTGGGGTATTTTTTTATGCCCCTAAAAGTGTCTCTAAAATATAAAGCTAAATGCCACAATGTGCATGGATACAATGGCTGAAATCGATCTGTGTTCAGAGGCATATAAAAAAAATTAAATAAAAATACCTCCAAAGGGACCATTTTTCTGCCTGTGTACATGAGGCCTGGCCTGGAAAGGGTTCCCGCTGTTATTATTGTAATTTTTTGATACTTGATTGATCCTAATGCTGCGCAATATTTTCAATTAACTGATTGCTACAATAACTTGCAAAAATTGTCTCCTATGAATTAATTAAATTTTAATTGGCTTATCATCCCCCACCAGATCTGGCTCATTTAATTACCTTTCTGTAGGGTAACGTCTGTCTTTGGAAAGAAAGAAAAAAACACAAATGTGAGCTAGATACCTTCCAGGGCATTCTGCCCTGATCTCAGTGTAAAATCCTGCTACTTCTGGGTATGGGGGGGGATGTGTGACACTTTACCTACCCTCCCATTATGGAGTGCTCTACACTTTGAGCAACCAATCACCAGGCTCAAGTGCTGTCACCTGGGGGTTGGAAGATGTTCCTTGGATTGTGTAGAGGTTAGCAGTTATCATAGCAACAGCCTGGATCACCAAGCCCCCCCTCCTCTCCCCATGCTATAACCTACCCCTAGCATCCTTTTATGTTTTGATATAGGATTGCTGTTTATTTGGGAATGTTTTAAGTTTGATTTGTTACTAGTGTTAGCTTTCTTTGTGTAATTGCCTGCAGGGAAGCAACTTGAGTTTAAGATGTGATGCCTAAACCAGCTTTGTAAAAAAGCAGATTTCCCACTGTAATTTTTTTTTTTAAAGGGCTGAAAATGAAATACCACGGCTGATTACTGTGAATAACACCTGACATTTTATTTCACAGTAGTTCTAGTATATAGTTTATACAGGCAAGGAGCTCCTCTCAGGCGGAGCCAGTCGCGCCTACACTGCCGCTTGTAATACTTTGCGGCCAAAGGCAGCATCCGCAGATGCTGAAACATCAAGTTTGAAAAACTTAGTAAACATGTTCACTGAGGCCCAGGTAGCCGCTTTACACACCTGAGACACCGTGGCCTGGTGTCTAAACGCCCAGGAAGTACTAACTGCCCTAGTGGAATAAGCCGTGACTGGAAACGGGGGAACCTTGCCCCGAACCTCATATGCATGAGTCACGGTCTTCCTAATCCAACGAGAAATGGAGAAAGGAAGCTGTAGAAAACAAATACACCCGCAAAGCCCTCACCACATCCAAAGAATGTAGTTCAAATTCCTTGGGATGCGACGGGTGCGGGCACAATGAGGGAAGAACAATATCCTCATTCAAATGAAAAGAAGAAACCACCTTTGGAAGGAAGGAAGGGGAAGGTCGCAAAACCGCCTTGTCCTTATGAAGGACCAAGTAAGGAGACTTGCAGGATAAGGCTGCCAACTCAGACACCCGCCTAGCGGATGTAACAGCCACCAGAAAAGCCACTTTCTGCGACAATAGTTGCAAGGGAATGTCCCTGATCTTCTCATATGGTGGCTTCTGAAGCACAGAAAGCACCAGATTCAAATCCCACGGCGCCGAGGAGCCACATGACGTACACCCTGTTCAAATGTACGGTCATGATCGGCCACCTCTTTAAAAGACAGAGACCCCTCCAAGGGAATGGTCGTCGCCTTATTTAGACGGGCCACCGGTGGGTCCACTGATGGGGAAGCCCATCTCTTAGTAAAGCTTTCCTCAAAGGGGTAGTGAACAGCAAAGCTTTTGGGTAAAGCAAAGGAATTCTGCGGCCATAGCCATTACTTGAACACCGCTTGTTCAAAAACCCGATCATAAGGGTAGGCCCTAGGGGACCTAGGGAGTTTAAGTGACCCACAAATATATGCTGATTCATGCAACTCCCCTGCTTGGTCCAGCCGCATGGAGTCGCTGATATCAATGATCAGAGCGGCCACTATCGCTTTGTCGTGCGAAAATGGAACCCCCTGATCACCTTTGCCGTCTGAGGGTATCAGTTCACCCTCTGATAACTCTACGGGGGTTCCCGTGACCACCGAGGCGCTTTCTGGTTCTGAATCCTCCCCTGAAGAATGACAGGGGGCGGGCGTTTTTTGGGGCCCCCCGGAGTTGGGTCCCCCGCCCGGGGAAAGAATTCCCCAAATACCGCCCTCAGCTGTTCCAAGGACACCAGGGTCCCCGGTGTGGATTGTTGCTCTGCAGGTACCCCTGCCATAGCACTGC
Organism: Glandirana rugosa; assembly: GCA_018402905.1. NCBI lineage: Eukaryota > Metazoa > Chordata > Amphibia > Anura > Ranidae > Glandirana > Glandirana rugosa. The sequence goes on along the minus strand of BLSH010466543.1, from coordinate 5,351,123 downwards.
CGGCCTCTGACATCCCAGACTTCTGGCACCCCCACTGTGTGACCACCACCTCTACCCCACCAGTCAACCAGGGAGACCCGGGAGGATCGCACCCACCGCTACCAGCACCCAGGGAGAGCCAGCTATACTTGCTGTTTTAATGCCTCAGCACTGTGACCGGAATGAGCAATGACAAAAACCACTGCACTTCAAGAGCCTGCACCGCCGCGTCTGCTGACCACCCCATCTCCACCACCAGTGTGTCACCCCCACGGTCTTCAGACCCTACAGTCTCCGGCCGTCACGATACCGTCCCCATGGACGTCTCGTTGTTAGGTGTGGCCCCTGGGACCACAGGAACCTTGTCGACTCCCGCCATAAACCCCTTAAGAAAGGGGCCCGCCCCCTGGGTTGAGGCCCCCCGGGGTTTTTTGCGGGCGGGGGACAGTAAGAAGTCCCCTCCTAAGTCTTGGTCTTTCGCGGAGCCACCAGTGCC
>BLSH010466543.1:5337171-5349839 GCA_018402905.1 Glandirana rugosa | reverse complement strand
AGTAGAACCCATGGCCATCGCGTTCTGAGGCTGTAACGTTTTGACGTTTTTTGACGTCGACGCCACAAAACGCCAACAAACGCCACCTAATATTGTACCGGCGTTTTCCGGCGTTTTTTGACGCCGACGTTTTTAGGTTGAAAAATAGCAGAGGGATGATTTTTTTAAAAAAACGCCTATTGACGCCGACGCTCACTAACGCTCAAAAACGCCAATGCATAACGCCGAAAAACGTCGACTTTTTTTCCTTGACGTCGGACCCGACGTTTTGTTTATTTTTTTAGATACGCCCGTGTGTATGAGGCCTAAAAGTGAAAAAATAATAGTTAATAAACCTCTGTGAGAGGATCCATTCATAAATAGTTTTATCTTTTTATTTATATCAAGATATGTGACATTTGCACCCGGGGGTATTTGTAGAGCCATAGGTGTCCCATAGATGTTTTGATATTAATGAATGATTTATGAGTGGTCCCTATCACATACAGTTTTATTACCTTTCATTTCTGTTATATTTACTACCTGGGAATATAGTGGGGTCTAGTGTGGGAATACCCCAAGTCATATAAGGGACATGCTCCTCTAAGTATTAGCAGTGAATATATGAAGCCGAGTCATAACAATGGCAGGATCTTGTACATTGGGAGTGGTGTTTAGGAAAACTGGAATCATGACAAGTCCTCTTTCCAGCCATTTATACACAGAAATATGACAAGGCACAGTGATCTAATCATAGGAGCAGGAAATGACATTACTGGAGGCTGGGTTTTCTCCACATTTTTCTGCATCAAGTTTGCTGAATCTTTTTGGTTTTGCAATTTACCGACCATTAATTAGCCGTGACTTACAATTACAACGTTTCATTTTTGTGCTAATAAATGACTGAGAGGAAGATGTGTCATGATATCAACATGGGAGCTGATATTGATGACCTTTTGAAAGGTTGCTAGTTGTCAGCCTGTAATGTTCATCCTGAGGCTTCTCTTACTATCATGCTGGTTAGCACTTCTGATTTCAGTGGCTGTATGTTTCTTACGGACCAATGGCTCATCAGGTATTCAAGCTATAGGATCACCATGACAACCATGTGAAAAGGCTAATTGCCTGGCTGTCCCTGGTGTTAATCATTTATTAATCACTGATAAAGAATGTGCACACAGCAAATAAATACTTGTTTGGGTGTCAGAAAATTAGTAAAAGCTGAAACGAAATGATTCACACAACAGATATTCAAGTAGAACTACAGGCAACACTTTTTTTTTTTGGATAGAGTAAGGGAGGGTTGTAACCCATGTCAGTTTTTTTTTTTCTTTGCCATCTATTTCTCATTAGGGAGATTTTCATTCACTTCCTGTCCCATAGCCAAAACAGGAAGTGAAAGGAAATGCCTGAAAATTAACCTCTTGGCGCTGAGCGCATGCAAATATGCGGCCTCTCGGCAGGTGGGCCTTGGTGTGGAGTGGACGCATATTTGCGTGCATTAGTGCAGATAGAGCTGTGCTGAGAGGACACAGTTACTGGCAGCTAACAGAAATTTCTCGATTGGGAGCTTTCTGATCATGTGACTGCCAATCATGGTGGTCACATGACCATAGGCCCCCGCCTCCCAGCATTCTAACCCCTTAAAGGGCCAGCAGGCGCCAGCTCCAAGGGCTTAAGGGAATCTCCTGGCCCCCCCAGGTCACCAGAACAGTGTCCCCTCTATTAAGCTGGATATACACTGTTATTTTTTTGGTTACTATGCACAACTGCACCAGATTCTGTGTGCATCAGTTTTAGTAAATCTCCCCTATTGAATTATGCCAACAACTACATTCTTCTTTCATTAAGATATCATAAAGAATGCAATGCTAAACATGACAAAGTGTCCAGTGCTCCATCTGCTTGCTCTAGGGAGTAGGCAGATTATTAACATGCAGTATTTCATAAATTCCTCATTAAAAAGATATTTAAAAGATTTCCTGACCATAATTTATAATAAAAAAAAATTATAAACCACCATACATCCCCATCATTTACATCCCTATCAGTCATGCGTAGAAACAGGATAAGTTACCTTTCAGATTCTTATAATTTTCTCTGTTCCCAGATTCATATTGCAATCATGCATACAGTATAGTTACGTAGTTAGGTTGAAAAAAGACACAAGTCCATCTTGTTAAACCAATACCCCCAAAAAAACCATACAATACCATATACACAATCCTATAAACACAGTGGATCTGGAGGAAGGCGAAAAACCCCAGCAAAGCATGATCTAATTTGCTCCGGCATTGGGAAAAAACCTCCTTCCTGATCCCCGAGAGACAATCAGAATTTCCCTGGATAAACTTTAGCTATAAATGTTCGCACCCAGTTATATTATGCACATTTAGGAAAGAATCCACAAATGGATTAACAAATTAACAAATGACGTCCGGGCGGGCGGTTCATTATCCTAACTCAATGTCTATTGACGTCCTCGGGACAATCCGCGTTCGCGCGCCTGCTGGGGCGCGCATCGCGGCGATCGGTGGTGCCATGGGTCAGTCTGACCCACTGCATTACCGACCGAGGTAAAAGGAAGCCTTTTACCATGTGATCAGCCGTGACCAATCACGGCTGATCACAGTGTAAATAGGAATAGCCGTTTATCGGCTTTTCCACTGCTCAGGTCTGCAGACCTGAGAAGTGGAGAGCTGGTCGGCTGCTCTCCTGATGGGGGGGGGGGGGCTGCGCTGAACATTTATCAGCGCAGCCACCCTCAGGATCACCCCACTGGACCACCAGGGAGCCGACCAGGACCATCAGGGAGCCCCCCCTGGACACCATGAGGAGGCTGCCCAGGACCACCAGGGAGTCCCCACTAGACTACCAGGTAAGGGCAATACAGTGCACTGTAGGGATGGCACTGTGCCCATATATGATGCCTGCCAGTGCCATCCCTAAAAGTGCTATATGCACCAGTGTCCACCAGTGCCACCTATAAGTGACCACCTGTGCCACCTAAAAGTGCCACCTATCAGTGCTCAGCAGTGCCACCTATCAGTGCCCAGTGTCACCTATCAGTGCCGCCTATGAGTGTCCATCAGTGCTGCATATCAGTGTCATGTATCAGTGCCCGTCAGTGTTGCTTACCAGTGCTGCCCATCAGTGCTGCATATGTGCCCCATCATCAGTGCAACCTTATCAGTGCCAATCAGTGTAGCCATATCAGTGCCTTTCAGTGAAGGAGAAAATGTACTTATACAAAGTTTTTGACAGAAACAAAGAAAATTTTTTTTTTCAAAATTTTCAGTCTTTTTTTATTTATAGCGCAAAAAATAATAACCACAGGGGTGATCAAATACCACCAAAAGGAAGCTCTGTTTGTGGGAACAAAATGATAAAACGTTTGTGTGGGTACATCGTCGCACGACCGCGCAATTCTCATTCAAATTGCAACAGCACTGAAAGCTGAAAATTGGTCTAGACGGGAAGTGTTCTAAGTGCCTGGTATTGTAGTGGTTAAAGGAATCTACTAAGCTGGCCAGAACCACCTCTAGAGGGAGTCTATTCCACATTTTCACAGCTCTTACTGTGAAGAAACCTTTCCGTATTTGGAGATGAATCTCTTTTCCTCTAGACATAAAGAGTGCCACCTTGTCCTCTGTGATGACCTAGCCTCCTTAGCGGTTATCCCGATTGTGGCTCGGGGTTAATTTTCATTACCAAAAGCGGTAACCCCGAGCCACACTCGGGATTGCATCGCAGGATCAGGGAAAAATTACTTACCTTGTCCCCAGGATCCTGCAATGTCCCCCCACTGTGTCATGCGACGGAATCTTCATCTGATGCCTCTGCGTTCCGGGCTCTGTTCCCCGCGAGCGTCGCGGAGCCCGGCAGCAAATTCAACAAGTGAAACACACATAACACATACAGTACACTGTAATCTGTAAGATTACATTACTGTTTGAAATCATTTCACATCCCTTTTGTCCCTAGTGCTTTGTCCAGTGCCCTGCATGCACTTTTATATTCTTTCTGCCTGGAAACTTGAGAATGTCCATGGCATCCAAAAAGTGTCCCTTTACGTCAAAAGCGGTTTTTGATCCACTAGAAAACACCGATAGTAAATAAGAATCATTTGCAGAATTGAGTGATACTGATTCGTGGAGAAATTTATCATCGGACACTGAAAGTAACAACAGCGACAATTCTGCAACTGAGCAAATTTCAGTGTTTTAATTTGACTACATTATTGAATAAATATTATTACTATATTCATATTTTTTATAATTATTTATAGTTATTTATTATATTATAATTTATGATTTCGTTGTTTTCCTCCCCGTGCTCCTGTCCCCCTCCGTGGTCCGCTTCTGTCCCCCTCTGTTCTCCGCTCCTGTCCCCCTCTGTGCTCCGCTCCGGTCCCCATCCATGCTCTGCTCCTGTTCCCCTCCGTGCTCTGCTCTGGTCCCCCTTCTGTGCTCCGCTCCGGTCCCCCTCCATGCTCCACTCCTGTCCCCCTCCATGCTCTGCTCTGGTCCCCCTCTGTGCTCCGCTCCTTCGCCCCTCTGTGCTCTGCTTCGGTCCCCGTCCGTGCTCCACTCCTTTCCTCTCTGTGCTCTGCTCCGGTCCCCCTCCGTGCTCCTCCACCCCTTTGTCCTCTGTCATTTAAAGGCTCCTTCCTTTTCCGAATGAACAGAGTCAGTAATCACTGACTTTGTCCATTCACAACTGAGCATTGTAAATTGTGTTTACGATGCTTAAGTTTATGAATGGAGAGGAGCCTCTGTTTCCTGTCCAGTCATCTATAGTGCAGCTAAATATTTAAAAGTTTAAACTTTAAAAATATTAAAAAATAAAATAAAAAACACCCCGACACTGTCCACTCCCCCCAACGCCAAAAAAATAAAGCATTGTAAAAGAAAAAAAATTGTAAAATATAAAAATCTTCAGTGCTGCATATTAGTGCCACTGGCACATGACAAGTATCAGTAATTGGTATCGGCGAATACTTGCACTTAAAAAAGTGGTATCAGTGCAACCCTAGTGGTCAGCATTCACGCTCCACGCCCCCTTTGGTGGTTAGTGTCCACGCTCTCCCGCCACCCCTTGGTGGTCAGCGTCCACGCTCCATGCCCCCTTTGGTGATTAGCATCCACATTCCACCGCCCCACCTTGGTGGTCAGTGTCCACACTCCACGCTCCCTTTGGGGGTTAGTGTCCACACCCCCCGCCACCCCTTGGTGGTCAGCGTCCACGCTCCATGCCCCCTTTGGTGATTAGTATCCACGCTCCACCGCCCCACCTTGGTGGCCAGTATCCACGCTCCACACCCCCTTTGGTGGTTAGTGTCCATGTCCCCCCACCACCCATTGGTGGTCAGTGTCCATGCTCCATGCCCCCTTTGGTGATTAGTATCCACGCTCCCCCGCCCCACCTTGGTGGTCAGTATCCACGCTCCACGCCCCCTTTGGTGGTTAGCATCCATGCTCCCCCCACCCATCCCTTGGTGGCCAGTGCCCACGTCCCCCTTGGTAGCATTTATGTGTTGTCATGCAGTTCAGACAAGACACTCTCATATCTATCCTTGGATCTAAGTGATAAAGAGCTGACATTGTCGCATGATGGTGGTTTCTAGTTGGAGATTCAGTCTAGGCCTGCATATCCCTCCTCTGCCAGTCTTAATTCATCCCGCCTTTTCTTCTTTTTACGCTTCTGCACTCTGTAAAGAAAAATACATTCTATTAGCATTCTGACACATTTTTTTTACTTATTAGATTTAGATAGCGAGGGGAAGAGTTGAATATTCTGCATTTTTTCTTATACATGTCTTTGATCTCTTTGGAGAGATTTCCAATCACTTTCTGTGTGGCGCCTGAGACAAAAGTGAGAGGAACACATACAGTACAGTATACAGATAGCAGTAAAGGTCTGACAGATGTCCTATTCCAGGGTTGTCCAAATTGTTGTTGTGTGAGAGCTTATTTTTCTGAGAGCACTGACTTGTAGGAGCCAGCGAGAACATATTTTTATAAGAAATAAAATATTAATTATAAATGTTTTAGAAAATTAAGGCACGGTCAGTGGGGCACTTGGCACTCCTGACAGAAAGTAATCAGATGGTACCTGATTGTAGATGAAGTAATACAAACTATTATTGTGAAGCAACTACCTGTTGGGGTGATCTTGATTTAAACTAGCTACAGACATTTGGAGGGAGATTTACTAAAACTGGTGTAGTCAGAATCTGGTGCAGCTGTGCATGGTAAGCAATCATCTTCTAACTTCAGCTTGTTCAATAATACTTTGACAATAAAACCTGGAAGCTGATTGGTTTCCATGCAGAGTTGCACCAGATTTTGCACTCTCCAGTCTTAGTAAATAACCCCCTTGGTGTCAGCCAAGCAAAATTGCATATTTTCAACTATGGTGGAGCGATATAGAGAACTTTAGGTGACAGTTGCCTTGGGTGCTATTCTAGCCAATTGGCTTTCCCATCAAAGTGGCTCAGCCAGAGGTTGTTGGCCAGATGTGAAATTAATATAGTTTGGTCTAGAGTTCCACTTTAACTAAAGGAGAGTTCTTTGCAGGGAGAGTATACACATTATTTACACTCTTTTCTGTATTTTTGATATCTTGATCAATGGATTTGCATATTTTTTATTAAAATGTTACTTTACTAGGCCATCTCTATGACACTCTGTTTTTTGAGCATTAAGGGATTTCTAATATGAGAATGTAGATATGGAATATCAATATACATATTTTAATATATTATCTGATTGAAAAGAGATACCAAAATATAAAAATAAAAATAAATCCTCGTTTCTGGAGGAAAAAAAAAAAAAAACAAACAAAAATGACTGCTTACAAATGTCTAGGCTTACTTACAGATATATGGATACTCCCGCAGATCCCACTATGGATAGAGCTAGAAAGACTAGTGCGGAAATCATCATTGCTTTAAATATCTGTCTGCTCTTCATGTCTGGATGTTCAAAGAAGTTCTTAATAGTTTCTTTCTTAATATCAAACAATCCTCTATGTTCGCTCCCAGTATTGGTCTCATTTTCCCGACCTGCAAAAAACACAACACAATTACAAAATGTCTGCTAAGAACGCAAATTAAATTACAAGAGTATTAATGAAAAGAGATGAACAGAAAATGTACTCTGCTGGTGATCCCGCAGAACACAACCCTATTTTGCTTGGTGACATTAGTGAACTGTTAAAAAAGATCACTATACAGTTCACTTCCTGAATGACCACCTGACTCCATTGAGGCCTGTAAAGTATATGTAGACGCTAAATCTATTTTTCAATATATCTGTTATCATTCCTCAATGTATGTCAATTTCCTAAAGCATATCCAATCCCAAAAAATTTTTTTTATATATGGCAGTTTACAAGCTGTGACTGCATTTTCAGCCTTTTCCCTAAGGCCCCATTCACACCTATGCTTTTTTTTTTTATTTAGCTGTACTGCAGTAAAAAAAAAGTCCTGCTTGCTGCATTGTTGGTGCGCTTTCATAAAAAGTCATGTTATATAGAGTTCAATAGTAAAGCACCTATAACGCATGTAAAATTAACCAACAGAAAGTGCTGTTACTTAATGTTACCTGCAGGATCTTCCGGTAAGAAAGTTTGCAACAGAGTCACAAAAATAGGGAATGATGACAAGCATACTAATAGATCCTAAATTTACATACACTTTGAAGCGGAGCTCCACCCAAAAGGGGAAGCTCTGCTTTTCGGCCTCCTCCTCCCCCGCTCCAGTGCCACATTTGGCATTTAGTGGGGGGGGGGGTGGTACCTGGTATTGACAGGTACCCACCCTCACTTCTTGCTGAGTTTGCCGCGCTGAAGCCGGCCCATTGAAGAAGCACAGCAAGCTTCACACATGCGCAGTAGGAAACCGGCTGCGAAGCCGCAAGGCTTCACTGCCGGTTCCCCTTACCCGAGATTGCAGCGCCAGCACACGAGAGCCGATTCAAGAACCGGCTTGGGTGAGGACACCACGGGATCCCTGGACAGGTAAGAGCCCTAATAGTTAAAATCAGCAGCTACAGTACAGGCAGTCCCTTAGTTACAAACATCCGACTTACAAAAGACTCCTACTTACAAACAGAGGGAGACAACAGGAAGTGAGAGGAAATCTAAATCTAAATGTAATGTTTTAGTGGGGGGCTGGAGCTCTGCTTTAAGTAGGGTTGCCACCTCATCCCTTTAAACCCGAACACATATTAATTACACAGGTTCGGTGGCTGATTGTTGGTGATTAAACTCACTTAGTGCCTTATCTGCATTAAATTAGCCTCAGATGTAAATCATATGTGTTCGGGTTTAGAGAGATGAGGTGGCAACCCTAGCTTTAAGGCTACACATTGCTAAACCAGGAAATAACTGTGTCACCAGCAGTGTGCAAATGATAAGACTGATTTCACTGAATTACAAAGCTTTTGGCAGATATAATCATAATCTATAAAACATATATGAATATCATCTATGCATTTAGCAATTTTCCTGGAGTTTAGCTGTAAATAATGAACAGTGTCTCCTCAGGTTAACCCAGGGTTTTATGTTTTTCTTTAAGGCAGTGTTTAAAGGTCGTTCTGCCTTGCCACTAATTTTAAAATATTTGACCAACTGCCATGACTTAGCGTCAGGCTGCATTCACACTATAGTGCTTTACAAATGCAAACATAATTGCTTATTTGTGTGCAGTTACAAAATGTGCAAAAAATGCCACCCCAAACGCGTCAAACCATGCGGTTAAACATCCTCAAAAATCAGCCTTCAAAAAGCTGCATGAGCTACTTTAACGCGTTTGTCATGCGTAGGACACCCCAATGAAATGAATATCTGCCCTGTGTGTGTAGTACGACAATGCGCAAAAGAAAAGCATAAATACACAAATGTGCGACACCTGGGGATGTGCTTCATATTGTAAATGGGCCTCAATATCTTTAGCAGCAAGGTAGACAGAAATGTGCTAAAGATGTATGCAATGAAAAAAAAAAAAAAAAAAACATACACCTGTGTCTTCATGACTTACCATTATCTTCTGATACTCGGACAGATGAGACGGGAAAGGGTTCATAGCTGTTCCCATCTACTTTTAGGTGCAGCATAAAATATCCGTCATCTTCTTGGTGGACTGGGTCAATGACCAGAGAGCAGTTTCCATGATTAAGATTATTCAGGAAAACACGGGCCCTGCTGTCGAAGTATTCCAGTAATTCTGGATTATAGACTTGAACAAGGGATTTGACAGATCCTCCTGTGGAGGGGCTCCTCACCCACTTCATTTCTATTTTGCCATTATGGGTTGTTGTATCAGTGATGAAGTGGCATGGTATTAGCAGCCGTGAACCCACTTGGGTGTGAATCTCCTTGGGGATTTCAGTGATGGAAATAACTTCCGCAACTGGAGAAAGAAGAAAAAAACAGAATGTTAAAGCTGAAGATTACAATGAAATCATTTTAGAACTGACAATTAGTAAAAATGTCCATTAGTAGTAAATAGCAATGCAATGCCACCTTCAAAACAATTAGCAGAAATGACTGCACACAAACAGAATCTCAATAGCTATAATTTAACTTGTTAAATTATGCTACGGACTTATAAAATATCTCTTAATATGAAATATCTTTGCCTGTGGCTTTATGTCTTTAAATATTAACTGCTGCTTAATGCCCAAATTCTATTGCATTGGTTGTATGATCACCATATATAAACAGAACATACCTGACAAGAAGGGAAGAATGAGAAGAAAAATTCCTAAGATTAGGAAAAGTCTCTGTATGTTCAAATTGTACATTTCCAAAATGACTCAGATAAAAAGTTAAATCGCAAAAGAACTCAGATTAAAAAGTCAATATTCAGCTTGTGTGCTAGCGACCACTCTCTTGCCTGCCTCAAGCTAACTGACACAGATCTACTGTGGCTGTGCTATACAGCTCAGCTGTGCTAAAAATAGCTGCAGCCTCACTATGATGTCATCAGCATGTGATGTAGGAAGAGGTCATGTGATGCCTAAACCAGCCTTGTAAAAAAAAGCAGATTTCCCACTGTCATTTTAAAGAGGTGAAAATGAAATACCACAGCTGGTTACTGTGAATAACACCTGACAAGTCAATGAAAAGTCAAATATAAAAGTGAAAAAATAAAAGTTAATAAACCTCTGTGAGAAGATCCATTCATAAATAATTTTATGTTTTTGTTTATATCAAGATATGTGACACTTGCACCCGAGGGTATTTGGAGAGCCATAGGTGTACAAGAGTACAAATGTCACATAGATGTTTTGATATAAATAAATGATTTATGAATGGTCCCTCTCGAGTCATAGCAATGGCAGGATCTTGTACATTGGGAGTGGTGTTTAGGAAAACTGGAATCATGACAAGTCCTCTTTCCAGCCATTTATACACAGAAATATGACAAGGCACAGTGATCTAATCATAGGAGCAGGAAATGACATTACTGGAGGCGTTCTGGGCATCTGTATGTCTCCATGTCTCCAGTCACCATGGAAACGTACAGACACACACTAAGGGGAATTAAAGAAAAGTGTCTGAGACTGATCTCAACTGGTGCTGTTGCTCAACCAATCAGCTTCAAACTTTGATTTTTTCCCCACATAGCTTAGAAAATGAACATTTAAAAGATGTTTAGCTCAATGACTCAGAAGGTACTGAAACCAAAGAATTAGCTTAACAGCCAAGCCACAAGTATTTTATTACAATCATTGTTTCAATGGCAGCTCCTCACTTTAATCACACCACTTTTCTACTGGGTTTTTTCCACATTTTTCTGCATCCGCTTTACTGAATCTTTGGTTTTGCAATTTACTGACCATTAATTAGCCGTGACTTACAGTATACAATGACAACGTTTAATTTTTGCACTAATAAATGACTGAGAGGAAGATGTGTCATGATATCAATATGGGAGCTGATATTGATGAGCTTTTGAAAGGTTGCTAGTTGTCAGCCTGTAATGTTCATCCTGAGGCTTCTCTCACTATCATGCTGGTTAGCACTTCTGATTTCAGGGGCTGTATGTTTCTTACGGACCAATGACTCATCAGGTATTCAAGCTATAGGATCACCATGACAACCACAGGGAACTGCCAACAAAACCAAGTTATCAATGGTAAGATCTATATTTCTGCCTTGACAGGTTACTTTAAAAGGAAACCTATAGTGAGAAAAGTACATGGGCAGGAATCACTGACTTACTTGTGAAAATGCTAATTGCCTGGCGGTGTTAATAATTTATTAATCACTGATAAAGAATGTGCACACAGCAAGTAAATACTTGTTTGGCTATCAGAAAATTAGTAAGAGCTGAAACCAAACTATTCACACAACAGATATTCAAGTAGAACTACAGGCAACACTTTTTTTTTGGATAGAGTAAAGGAGGGTTATAACCCATGTCAGGTTTTTTTCTTTTTTGCCATCTATGTCTCATTAGGGAGATTTTCGTTCACTTCCTGTCCCATAGCCAAAACAGGAAGTGGAAGGAAATGCCTGCAACTTAACCTCTTGGCGCAAATATGCGGCCTCTCGGCAGGGGGACCTTGGCGTCGAGCGGACGCATATTTGTGTGCATTAGTGCAGATAGAGCTGTGCTGAGAGGACACAGTTACCGGTGGCTAACAGAAATTTCTCGATCGGGAGCGTTCCGATCATGTGACTGCCATGACAGCCAATCATGGTGGTCACATGACCATAGGCCCCACTTCCCAGCATTCTAAACCCCTTAAAGGGCCAGCAGGCGCAAGCTTCAAGGGGTTAAGGGAATCCCGTGGCCCCCCAGGTCACCAGAACAGTGTCCCCGCTATTAAGCTGGGTATACACTGTTATTTTTTTTTTTATAGTTCACCCAGCAGGTCGAGTGGAAATGAAAAAAAAAAACAGATTCCCCCATCAAAGATTCTTATAAATTTTAGAAGAAGTTACCTCTTCTCCCAGATTCATATTGCAATCTTGCATACAGTATAGGTATGTAGTTAGGTTGAAAAAAAAACACATGTCCATCTAGTTAAACCAATAAAAAAACAAAATCATACAATCCCATATACACAATCCTATACCCACAGTGGATCCGGAGGAAGGGGAAAAACCCCAGCAAAACATGATCTAATTTGCTCCGGCAGGGGAAAAACTTCCTTCCTGATCCCGAGAGGCAATCAGATTTTCCCTGGATAAACTTTACCTATAAATGCTAGTACCCCGTTATATTATGCACATTTAGGAAAGATTCCAGGTCTTCTTTAACCACTTCAGCCCCGGAAGGATTTCCAGCTTTAGGACCGGAGCCCTTTTTGCGATTCGGCACTGCGTCGCTTTAACTGAAAATTGCGCGGTCGTGCGACGTTAGCGTTTTTCCCGAGGCCAGGATTTCGACCTTTAGGAAGGCCCCGACTTCACCAATTTCTTCTGGACCTTAGAAAGGATTTACACGTATTATATTGCCCCATGATCGTAAATATCCATTTCAAATAGGTCCCTTTTAGACTAACGGAGAGCCCTAGTCCTTCCTTCAAAAAGGGGACGGCCTCGTTTAATCTAGTACAAAACGACCCCAAAAAGGGGAAGGAGGCCTAGGTGACACCCATATCCTAACACATATACCCTAACATACTAAAACAAAAAAATAACCAAATTGATCTACCTGTACACAAAAAAAA
>BLSH010466543.1:5292859-5322238 GCA_018402905.1 Glandirana rugosa | reverse complement strand
CCCCCCACCGCTGCACCGATCACCCCAGACTGTCCCCTGTGTGCTCCTGTGGTCCCCCTCCATGCTCCTCCGGTCCCCCTCTGTGTGCTCCTCCGGTCCCCCTCCATGTCCCCCTCCATGCGCTTCTCCGTTCCCCCTCCGGTCCCCCTCTGTGCTCCTCTGCCCCCTCTGTCCTCCTCCAGTCAAACCCTGTCCCAGGTCTGTCAGGGATGGAGAGCAGAGAAAGGAGCTGGTAAATATATAATATACCGGCTCCTTCCTTTTCTGAATGAACATGAGTCAGTAATCACTAACTCTGTCCATTCATAAACGGAAGCATTGTAAACTGTTTATGAATGAACAGGAGCCTCTGTCTCCTGTCCATTCATCTTCAGTGCAGCTGAGGCTGCTGAGAAAGGGACTGGGGAATCTGTGTCCTCAGACCCCTTCCCTGTCTCAATGGGGAGATGTCAGGGGTCTGTTTAGATTCCAGACATCTCACCAAATCTCCCCCCCCCCAACAGGGCTAATAATTAGAAAAAAAGAAAGAATTGTAATCAATATTTAAAATTGTAAAAAAAAAAAAAAACTGACACCGTCCACAACACCCCCCCCCCCCCCAAAAAAAAGAAAACATTGTAAAAAATAAAATAACCAAAAAAAATAGTAAAAAATAAAATTGCAAAGAAAAAATGAAATAAAAATAAAAAACTACTGACACAGTCCATGTGTCATCAGTGCCCATCAGTGCTGCATATTAGTGCCACTGTCACATGACAGTAAAAAAAGTATTGGTGATCAGTATCGACGAGTACTTGAAAAAAAGTATTGATACTTGTACTCAGTCTTAAAAATGTGGTATCGCCCAGAATACGGCCGTTTTGGTCCAAAATTTTCAGCATCATTCGGAAGGTAACGGGATGCAAACTGGTAAGGTCTCCCTTGATTGCACTCTTAAATGACTGCATTCCGAAGGTACCGAAATTCAAAAGGAAACTGATTTATTTTATTCTCCTTGGTGTCAAGGTCACAATAGCTAGGGCTTGGAAGCAAGAACGGGTCTCCATAAAGGCTAGGATCCGAAAAATCTCCTGGTTAATGACACAGGAAAAGCTTGCTAGCATCCTATCAGATAACCTTCATAAATTTGAACTAATATGGGAACCATGGGCGACCTTTGTTGGAGTCTCCCTTATCCCAGGCGTATCAGGAAACCAAAGTCTTAGTTGACTGACAGAGTCTTCAGTGATTTTGCAATTTCTACACTATTTACTCCATTCCTCTTCTTTCCCCCCTATTTCCTTTTTCATCTTTCTTCTCTGTCTTAGATGTTTTATTTGTTCGTGCCACTATTGTCATTTGGGTGGTAGGAGGCACAAGGGGAGTTCTTTAGGATAAGAGTTTAATAATGACATTTATGTTGACCAAATGAAGATGAAAATACAATTTTTTCCTCCTTTTTACTGGGATACGAGGCTCGGCGGGAGGGTCCTGGGGGAGTCTGAGGGACCTCAGCTCTCAGCACAGCATGATCCCTAAGGGGTGCCGGGAGTCTGGGAGCCTCCCTTTGGGATGTCCCCTGAGCAGACTTCCACGGGGTCACCCTGCAGAGGCTCACTCCTGTAGAAGGGCTAGTTCTAAGAACCTCTGCACGATATGATGGTTTCAGTAAAAGGATGCCATAGTCCATAATCTGCACTCAGTAGATAGTACAACGGACTCCTCTATTCTTGAAGCTTAGCTTAGCTTCTTTTGTCTAGGTTCTAATGCTTATTTTACTTTCATCGATGCTAAAGGTACCTATTTTTATATTCTAAATCGAATGCCTCACCTACCTTCCTTTTCTAATTGTCTGAATGTTATTATTTTGTTACTCCTATTGAATATAGCTGGCGAATTTACCTGAAATACACCAATGCATTTTTCCTGTTTTGTAAAACAAATTTTCAATAAAAATATTGAAACGAAAAAATGTGGTATCGGTGCAACCGTAATATAAACACTAGTGGAAGAAAATAGAACTAAAAAAATACAATGGACTAAACTAAAAATTACAGTTCAAATAGAAATCTGCATTTAGTCCTTTTGAAGTAAAAGTCTAAAGCTAATGTATCCACCTTGATTTTCGCTGGCTAAGGACTCTAATTTTGTGAGTGCCCCGCCAATATTTTTTATTTGTCTCAATACTCCAAAATTGCAATGTGGTGGGGTCCCTAATATGATGCAAAATGCTTACATAGGTGGTGTTTTTGGACCCTTTATTGATATTTTGGACATGTGTCTGAATTTTTACTCTTAATAGTCTTTTTGCTCTGCCGACTCATCAAGCATGGGCATTTTAGTATATAAACAACGCCCTTGGTATTGCAAGTAATAAAATCTTTGATTTTGCATTCTTTAGCTATAGACATTACCATAAAACTAGTTCTCTCCAATTGCCTCCTTTGAGTACACGCTTAGCAGCTTCTGCACTGGAATGTTCATTATCTTGGTTCAGGTGAATCTATTACATTTTTGACTATTTTACCTCTAATGGCAGGGACTCTCCAATACACGAATGTTGGTTTCTTAGGCAGTATATTAGTCAACTGTTTATCTGCTCTAAGTATAGGCCAATTTTTCTTTACTATGTTCTCCACTTTTTTTGCATTGGGTATTGTAATTCAGTATGATAGGTATCTTCATATTCATATATTTATATCTTGTTTCCTTTTATTTTCAATTAATAAATCTCTGTTCATATTACCAACTTCCTCTATATTTCCCTAACAAAATTCTTCTTGTAACCTCTATCAATGAATCTTTGACCAGATACTTGTGCATGTTCTATATAGCTCTTTTTAGTGGAGCAATTCCTCCTCAATCTGATCAACTGGCAGCGATCACTCACTAGTTGTCAAGGATGCTGGCGGGTGCCGTGCTCAGCCACACATGCGCCCCTGAAACCATAGGCTCTATGGAGTGAGGCTTATGGTAAAACATGAGATATCTTTTCAGGAGGGGTGATGTTGGTGCCTGATGTAGAAATGGCATTTATTTTTTTGTCAGACTGTTCAGAAAAGACACTCTCATACCTATCCTTGGATCTAAGGCCCTTTGCACATGAGCATCATAATTTACTGATGTTTACTTAGGATCCTATTTATAGAAAGATCCTGAGTAAAATACTGTGCGCCCTGACCTTGAGTAAAAACGCGTAAAGACGAGTATGAATACAAGCAAGTAAAATGCTCTCTAGGTCCCAGAGTGTTCTGTTTTGCATTCCACCCAGTGGTCAACGACCACGCCCCCTTGGTGGTCAACATTCACGCTCCCCCTGCCCCTGGATAGTGTTCACCCCCCCCCGCTCCCCCTTGGTGGTCAACATCCACGCTCCACGCCCCCTTTGGTGGTTAGTGTCCACGTTCCCCCACCCCACCTTGGTGGTCAGCGTCCACTCTCCACGTCCCCTTTGGTTGTTAGCTTCCACACCCCCCCTAGCCCAGCTTGGTAGTCCACGCTCCCTTTGGTGGTTAGTGTCCATGCTTTCCCACCCCTCCTTAGTGGTCAGCATCCATGCTCCATGTCCCCTTTGGTGGTTAGCATCCACTCTCCCCCCTGCCCCACACTGGTGGTCAGCGTCCCCGTTCCACGACCCTTTTGGTGGTTAGCATCCACACTCCCTTTGGTGATAAGTGTCTACCCTCCCCCACCCCACCTTGGTGGCCAACGTGCATGCTCCCCCTGCACCACCCTGGTGGTCAGTGTCCAAGCCCCTTTGGTGGTTAGTGCCCATGCTCCCCCCCTTGCTCCCCATTGGTGGTCAGCATCCGTGCTCCACGCCCCTTTGGTGGTTACCATCCACGCTCCCCCGCCCCACCTTGGTGGTCAGCGTCCACGCTCCTTTTGATGGTTAGTGTCCATGCTTCCCCATCCCACCTTGGTGGTTAGCGTCCATGCTCCACATCCCCTTTGGTGGTTAGCCTCCATGCTCCCCCACCCCACCTTGGTGGTCAGGGTTCACGCTCCATGTCCCCTTTGGTGGTTAGCGTCCACGCTTCCCTCGTCCCACCTTGGTGGTCAGCGTCCATGCTCAATTCTCCCTTTGGTGGTTAGCGTCCATGCTCCCCCCGCCCCCCTTGGTGATCAGCGCCCACGCCCCCCTTGGTAGCATTTATTTGTTGCCATGCAGTTCAGACAAGACACTCTCATATCTATCCTTGGATCTAAATGATAAAGAGCTGGCATTGTCGCATGATGGTGGTTTCTAGTTGGAGATTCAGTCTAGGCCTGCATATCCCTCTTCTGCCAGTCTTAATTCATCCCGCCTTTTCTTCTTTTTACGCTTCTGCACTCTGTAAAGAAAAATACATTTTATTAGCATTCAGACACATTTTTTTTACTTACTAGATTTAGATAGCGAGGGGAAGTGTTGAATATTCTGCATTTTTTCTTATACATGTCTTTGATCTCTTTGGAGAGATTTCCAATCACTTTCTATGTGGCGCCTAAGACAAAAGTGAGAGGAACTCATACAGCACAGTATACAGATAGCAGTAAAGGTCTGACAGATGTCCTATTCCAGAGTTGTCCAAATTGTTGTTGTATGAGAGCTTATTTTTCTGACAGCGTTGACATGTAGGAACCAGTGAGAATATTTTTTTATAAGGAATACAATATTAAATATAAATGTTTTAGAAAATTCAGGCATGGTCAGTGGGACACTCGGAGCTCCTTCTGACAGAAAGTAATCTGATTGTAGGTGAAGCAATACAAAGTATTATTGGGAAACAATTACCTGTAGGGGTGATCTTGATTTAAACTGTCTACAGAGATTTGGTGTCAGGCAAGCAAAATTGCATATTTTCAGCTATGGTGGAGTGATATAGAGACCTTTAGGTGACAGCTGCATTGGGTGCTATTCTAGCCAATTGGCTTTCCCATCAAAATGGCGCAGGCAGAGATTTTTGGCCACATGTGAAATATATGATCATAAGTGGATGGATGACGTATACATTCTCTTATAATCGATAACTGGCAGCATCATCTAAAAGCTGGTGACTGCTCAATCGGCAGCAATTTGGACAGAAATGACTAGCAGTTTTTTTAAGCCCTTAGATGGGGCATTGCTATTTTAACACGTCTGCATTCTCTTTAAAAATATAGTTTTGTCTAGGCTTCCACTTTAACTAAAAGAGAGTTCTTTGCAGGGACAGTTTAAACATGATTTACTCTCTTTTCTGTGTTTTTGATATTTTGATCAATGGAGTTGCATATTTTTTTATTACAATTTTATTTTACTAGGGCATATCTATGACTCATTGTTTTTTTGAGCATTAAGGGATTTCTAATATGAAAATGTAAATATGAAATATCAATGTACATATTTTAATATATCATCTGATTGAAAAGATACCAAAATATAAAAAAAATGTTGCTTCTGGAAGCAACTAACAAAAAACCCCCAAAAAAAATAGAATGTCTGCTTACAAATGTCTAGGCTTACTTACAGATATATGGATACTCCCGCAGATCCCACTATGGATAGAGCTAGAAAGACTAGTGCGGAAATCATCATTGCTTTAAATATCTGTCTGCTCTTCATGTCTGGATGTTCAAAGAAGTTCTTAATAGTTTCTTTCTTAATATCAAACAATCCTCTATGTTCGCTCCCAGTATTGATCTCATTTTCCCGACCTGCAAAAAACACAACACAATTACAAAATGTCTGCTAAGATAGCAAATTAAATAACAAGAGTATTAATGAAAAGAGATGAACAGAAAATGTACTCTGCTGGTGATCCCACAGAACACAACCCTATTTCACTCGGTGACATTAGTGAACTTTTAAAAAAGATCACTATACAGTTCACTTCCTGAATGATCACCTGACCCCATTGAGGCCTGTAAAGTATGTGTAAACCCTAAATCTATGTTTCAATACATCTGGTAACATTCCTTATGTATGTCGATTTCTTAAAGCAAATCCAATCCCAAAACAAAAAATGTAATACAGGCGGTCCCCTAGTTACAAACATCCGACTTATGAACGACTCCTACACTGCACTGCAGTAAAAGAAAAAAAGTCCTGCTTGCTACATTGTTGGTGTGCTTTCATAAAAAGTCATGTTATATAGAGTTCAATAGTAATGCACCTATAACGCATGTAAAACGCACCAATAGAAAGTGCTGTTACTTACTCTTACTTGCAGGATCTTCGGGTAAGAAACTTTGCAACAGAGTCACAAAAATAAGGAATGACAAGCATACTAATAGATTCTGAGTTTACATACACTTTGAAGCGGAGCTCCACCCAAAAGGGGAAGCTCCGCCTGTCGGCCTCCTCCTCCCCCGCCTCCCCCTCCAGTGCCACCTTGTGGGGGGGGGGGGGAGCAGGTACCTGGTATTGACAGGTACCCATTCTCACTTCCTGCTGAGTTTGCCATGCCGCAGCCGGCCCATGGAGAAAGCGCAGCAAGATTCACACATGCGCAATAGGAAACTGGCTGTGAAGGCTTCACTTCAGTTTTTCTTGCCCAAGAATTGGCTTGGGAGAGGACACCGCGGAATCCCTGGACAGGTAAGTGCCCTAATAGTAAAAGTCAGCAGCTGCAGTATTTGTAATTGCTGACTTTTAGTTTTTTTGTGGGGGGTGGAGCTCTGCTTTAAGGCCTCCTGCCCCCTCAGGATGCTGATACACTGTCTAATGCACAGGTTAGAGGCAGAGAGGTGACACATTGCTAAAACAGGAAATAACTGTGTCACCAGCAGTGTGCAAATTATAAGACTGGTTTTACTGAATTACAAGGCTTTTGGCAGATATAATCTATAAAACATATAAGTGTATCTATGCATTTAGCATTTTTCCTGGAGTTTAGCTGTAAATAATGAACAATGGCTCCTCAGGTTAACCCAGGATTTTTTTTTCTTTAAGGCAGTGTTTAAAGATCGTTCTGCCTTGCCACTAATTTTAAAATATTTCACCAACTGCCATGACTTCGCGTCAGGCTGCATTCACACTATAGTGCTTTACAAATGCGAGCATAATTGCTTGAATTTGTGTGCAATTGCAAAATGTGCAAAAAATGCCACCCCAAACGTGTCAAACCATGCAGTTAAACATCCGCAAAAGTCATCCTTCAAAAAGCTGCATGAGCTACTTTAACGCATTTGTCATGCCTAGGACTGCCCATTGAAATGAATATCCGCCCTGTGTATGTAGCATGACAATGCGCAAAAAAAAAAAACATAAATCACAAATGTGCGGCGCCTGGGGATGTGCTTCATATTGTAAATGTGCCTCTGTATCTTTAGCAGCAAGGTAGACAGACATGTGATAAAGCAGGGCTTGACAAATTTGCCTTGAATCTAGGAGCCGGCTAAAAAAGTTAGGAGCCAGTTTTTTATAGCGTAGTGTGGGGTTGTCAGCGCCAGGGGTAAGACAAGTAATTTGCGCCCCTAACCCTAACTTACTCACAGCAGAGCAGCCAGTCAATAACTCCACCATTACATCAGGGTTATAGGCTGGCCAGAAAGAGTGACACTAAAAAATCTGTTATGGGGAAACTCCTCATTATGCCAAATGCATAGTGACTGCGGCATGTAAAACGCCCTCATCTGCTGCCTAAGGGAGGACAATGGTGGGTGGCAAAAACATGTCTCTACTGCACATTTTTACCACCCAACTTGCACATCTAAACAAAGCCTTAGTGACATTGTAAATAAAATACAAAAAAAAGGTGAAAAAGTATTCAGCGCTGCTGATCTTCTGCTGCCTCTTTGCAGTCACTTCCTGCCTACATGTGTCCCCCACAGTGACTTTTCATTGATCTGGTGGGTTTCCGGTCACCATGAAATACTGGAGCCCAGCTGCACATAGAGTGGTAATTGTTGATGGTACTCAGGGCTTTATCACAATTTTGTTGCTTAGAATAAAGGTCACTTTTCTCGCGGTGTGACATCATCTGTCACATTATACAAAAATAAAAAATGGGCTAACTTTACTGTTTAGTTTTTTTTTATTCATTAAAAGTGTATTTTTTCCAAAAAATTGTGCTTGAAAGACCGCTGCGCAAATACAATGTGACATAAAATATTGCAGCAACCACCATTTTATTCTCTAGGGTCTCTGCTAAAAAATAATATATAATGTTTGGGGGTTTCAAGTCATTTTCTAGCAGAAAACACTGAATATTTAATTGTAAGCCACTAATGTGAGAAAGGGTTTAGTCTATAAATGGTTAAACTTTCCTGATAACAGCCCGGGAGATAATTGCTTTGAAAGAAGAATATACATTGTTGCTTGTTTATTCTTCCTAACTCTCAACAACTATCCGGGCAGCCGGCCAAGTTTAACAGCTGTTAGATTAAGCAGAGAACGGCTCTCGCTGAATCTGACATGCTGTTTTACCATAGTGCATAGTGATAGAAGGAACGGCTGACACTCGCCAGGACGCGATTTCTGGTCGCCATGGCGACCTGGCGCCTGGGGTTTGTCGAGGCCTGTGATAAAGACATATACAATACATAGAGCATGTAAAAACATGTACATGGCAAAAAAAACAAAAATACATGTGTTTTGCATGACTTACCATTATCTTCTGATACTCGGACAGATGAGAAGGGAAAGGGTTCATAGCTCTTCCCATCTACTTTTAGGTGCAGCATAAAATATCCGTCATCTTCTTGGTGGACTGGGTCAATGACCAGAGAGCAGTTTCCATGCCCAAGATTATTCAGGAAAACACGGGCCCTGCTGTCGAAGTATTCCAGTAATTCTGGATTATAGACTTGAACAAGGAATTTGACAGATCCTCCTGTGAAGGGGCTCCTCACCCACTTCATTTCTATTTTGCCATTATGGGTTGTTGTATCAGTGTTGAAGTGGCATGGTATTAGCAGCCGTGAACCCACTTGGGTGTGAACCTCCTTTGGGATTTCAGTGATGGAAATAACTTCCGCAACTGGAGAAAGAAGAAAAAAACAGAATGTTAAAGCTGAAGATTACAATGAAATCATTTTAGAACTGACAATTAGTAAAAATGTCCATTAGTAGTAAATAGCAATGCACTACCACCTTCAAAACAATTAGCAGAAATGGCTGTACACAAACAGAATCTCAATAGCTATAATTTAACTTGTTAAATTATGCTACAGACTTCTAAAATATCTCTTAATATGAAATATCTTTGCCTGTGGCTTTATGCCTATATTAACTGCTGCTTAATGCCCACATTCTATTGCATTGCTTGTATGATCACCATATATAAACAGAACATACCTGACGAGAAGGGAAGAATGAGAAGAAAAATTCCTAAGATTAGGAAAAGCCTCTGCATGTTCAAATTGTACATTTCAGATAAAAAGTTCAATCGCAAAAGAACTCAGATTAAAAAGTCAATATTCAGCTTGTGTGCTAGCGACCACTCTCTTGCCTGCCTCAAGCTAACTGACACAGATCTGCTGGCTGTGCTATACAGCTCAGCTGTGCTAAAAATAGCTGCAGCCTCACTATGATGTCATCAGCATGTGATGCAGGAAGAGGTCATGTGATGCCTAAACCAGCTTTGTAAAAATGCAGATTTCACACTCATTTTTTTTAAAGGGCTGAAAATGAAATACCACAGCTGATTACTGTGAATAACACCTGACATTTTATTTCACAGTAGTTCTAGTATATAGCTTATACAGGCAAGGGGCTCCTATAAATATTACAAAACCATGCAGCATTGTAAAATGTTCATTGATTTTATTGTTATTTTTGAAAAAACATTTGTTCCCCTGAAAGTGAGGAGAAGTGAGATTTGTGAGATCAGGGGCTCAATGAAAAGTCAAATATAAAAGTGAAAAAATAATAGTTAATAAAACCTCTGTGAGAAGATCCATTCATAAATCATTTTATGTTTTTGTTTATATCAAGATATGTGACACTTGCACCCGGGGGTATTTGTAGAGCCATAGGTGTCCCATAGATGTTTTGATATAAATAAATGATTTATGAATGGTCCCTATCACATACAGTTTTATTACCTTTCATTTCTTTTATATTTACTACCTGGGAATATAGTGGGGGTCTAGTGTGGGAACACCCCAAGTCATATAAGGGACACGCTCCTCTAAGTATTAGCAGTGAATATATGAAGCCGAGTCATAGCAATGGCAGGATCTTGTACATTGGGAGTGGTGTTTAGGAAAACTGGAAGTCCTCTTTCCAGCCATTTATACACAGAAATATGACAAGGCACAGTGATGTAATCATAGGAGCAGGAAATGACATTACTGGAGGCGTTCTGGGCATCTGTATGTCTGCAGTCACCATGGAAACGTACAGACACACACTAAGGGGAATTAATAAGAAGTGTCTGAGACTGATCTCAACTGGTGCTGTTGCTCATAGCAACCAATCAGCTTCAAGCTTTGATTTTTTTCCCCACATAGCTTAGAAAATGAACATTTCAAAGATGTTTAGCTCAATGACTCAGAAGGTACTGAAACCAAAGAATTAGCTTAACAGCCAAGCCACAAGCATTTTATTACAATCATTGTTTCAATGGCAGCTCCTCACTTTAATCACACCACTTTTCTACTGGGTTTTCTCCACTTTTTTCTGCATCAAGTTTGCTGAATCTTTGGTTTACCGACCATTAATTAGCCGTGGCTTACAGTATACAATGACGTTTAATTTTTGCACTAATAAATGACTGAGAGGAAGATGTGTCATGATATCAACATGGGAGCTGATATTGATGAGCTTTTGAAAGGTTGCTAGTTGTCAGCCTGTAATGTTCATCCTGAGGCTTCTCTCACTATCATGCTGGTTAGCACTTCTGATTTCAGGGGCTGTATGTTTCTTACGGACTAATGACTCATCAGGTATTCAAGCTATAGGATCACCATGACAACCACAGGGAACTTCCAACAAAACCAAGTTATCAATGGTAAGATCTATATTTCTGCCTTGACAGGTTACTTTAAAAGGAAACCTATAGTGAGAAAAGTACATGGGCAGGAATCACTGACCTTACATGTGAAAATGCTAATTGCCTGGCTGTACCCGGTGTTAATAATTTATTAATCACTGATAAAGAATGTGCACACAGCAAGTAAATACTTGTTTGGGTATCAGAAAATTTGTAAGAGCTGAAACCAAAGGATTCACACAACAGATATTCAAGTAGAACTACAGGCAACACTTTTTTTTTGGATAGAGTAAGGGAGGGTTGTAACCCATGTCAGGTTTTTTTTTTTTTGCCATCTATTTCTCATTAGGGAGATTTTCCTTCACTTCCTGTTCCATCAGTACAAATCAGGAAGTAAAAGGAAATCCCAGGAAATTAACTTCTTGGTGCTGAGGGCATGCAAATGTGCGGCCTGTCGGCGGGTGGGCCTTGTCATTGAACGCCCATATATTTATTTGCATTAGTGCAAATAGAGCTGTGCTGAGAAGGCTCACCCTGCGCACTCCTGGCACAGTTACCATCCGCTCACAGAAAGTTCTCGATCGCCGTTTGCGATTGGGAGCTTTCCGATCTTGTGACCGCCGTGACAGCCAATTACAACAGTCACATGACTATAAGCCCCCGCCTCCCAACAGGCGTAAGCTCCAAGGAGTTAAGGGAATCCCGTCGGCCCCCCAGGTCACCAGAACAGTGTCCCCTCTATTACCCACTTCCATACCGCCCGCGGTCATTATACGGCGGTACTTTGCCGTTGAATACCGTTGCTATGGCAGCAGATAGCTACTATAACCCCGGTATTTTCTGAAACAGCGGGCGGACGGCTTTCAGATAAAAGTGGTCTCTGCGGCGGATTCGCCTCAAGATCAATTTTATCGGGGACGGGGAGGTGCCCACCCCCCTCCCGCCACTTTCCTGTCATCTCCACCACTTACCGGACCCGCTGGTAGCAGCGGAGATGATCAGGTCCGCTCTCCTCTAAGCCTGGATGCATGGAGCCGAGTGAACGCCCACTCGGCTCTATAGCATTGAAGGATGGAAGTGACATCAAACGTCACTTCCGCCCATAGCTCTTAAAGGAGAAAAATGATTATTTATTTTTTCAAATAACATTTTATTTATTTATATTATTATTTATTTATTATTTTATGTAAGTGTAAATATGAGATCTGAGGTCTTTTTGACCCCAGATCTCATATTTAAGAGGACCTGGCATGCTTTTTTGCTATTACAAGGAATGTTTACATTCCTTGTAATAGGAATAAAAGTGATAATTTTTTTTTTTTTTTAAAAAGGACGGTGTAAAAATAAAAAATAATAAGTAAAATTAATAAGTAAAAAAATAAATAAAAAACGCCCCATCCCGTCAAGCTCACGCGCAGAAGCGAACGCATAGGGAAGTCGCGCTCGCATATGAAACCCGTGTTCAAACCACACATGTGAGGTATCGCCACGATCGTTAGTGCTAGGGCAATCATTTTTTGCACTAGACATACTCTGTAACTTAAAACTGGTAGCCTGTAGGAATTTTTAAATGTTGCCGGAGATTTTTAAGTGCCAAAGTTTGTCACCATTCCACGAGCAGGCGCAATTTTGAAGCATGACATATTGAATATCAATTTACTCAGCGTAACATTATCTTTCACAATATGGAAAAAAAATTGGGCTAACTTTCCTGTTGTCTTATTTTTAACTAAAAAAAGTGATTTTTTTTTCCCCAAAAAATGTGTGCTTTTAAGACTGTTGCGCAAATACAGTGTGGCATAAAGTATTACAACAACTGCCATTTTATTCTCTTTTCTTTTAGAAAAAATCTATAATGTTTGGGGGTTCTAAGTAATTCGATTTTTACTTGTAAACACCGAATCTCAAAAAAGAGGCTCGGTCTTGAAGTGGTTTAGCAGTGCTGCGATTGGCTGCAGTGCCGACCAATCAGCGGCCTCCAGCTGCTGATTGGTCGCCAGCACCTGACGATCGTCTCCGAACATTACTCTTCTGACAGCAGCAATGTGCTGTTTTTTTCTTCCTGCAAACCAGGAAGTAAAAAACAGCACATTGCTTAGCAGAAACAGCACACACAGTACACAGTAACACATGTTGGCCACACATTTAACCCCTTAATCGCCCTAGATGTTAACCCTTTCCCTGCCAGTGTCATTAGTACAGTGACAGTGCATATTTTTAGCAATGATCACTGTATTGGTGTCACTGGTCCCCAAAAAAAAGTGTCAAAAGTGTCAGTTAGGTGTCTGATTTGTCTGCTGCAATATCGCAGTCCCGCTATAAGTCACTGATCACCACCATTACAAGTAAAAAATAAATAAAAATTCCATAAATATATCCCATAGTTTGTAGACGCTATAACTTTTGCATAAACTAATCAATATACACTGATTGGGATTTTTTACCAAAAATATGTAGCAGAATACATTTTGAAAACCACGCAGGTGATTAAATACCCCCAAAAGAAACCTCTCTTTGTGGGGGAAAAGGGACATCAATTTTATTTCGGTACAGTGTTGCACCACCACACAATTGTCAGTTAAAGTTACACAGTGCCATATCACAAAAAATGGCCTGGTCGTGAAGGGGGGTAAACCTTCAGGAGCTGAAGTGGTTAAAGTGGAGTTCCACTCAAAAGTGGAACTTCTGCTTTAAGGGAAGGTGACCCCCCCAACATGCCACAATTGGCATGTCATTTTTTTTGGGGGGGGGGGGGACCGGGGACCCTGTTTTCACAGGGTTCCAGGTCCACTTCTCTCCTGGTGCCGCGGAGCTGGAAGGAAGTTCACCTTCCTCCCCCTCTCACCCGGCGATCTTCTGGGACACGTCACAGGTCCCAGAAGATACGCCAGCCATTCACAGAGCGCAGCGCGACTCGCGCATGTGCAGTGTGCGCCCAGTCTGGCTTCACTTATGATGTTGGCGCCGTAGAGGAGGAGGGGAGAAGAGCAACGTTGTGGGTGGCTGCATCACTGGACCGGGAAACAGGTGAATGTCTGATTATTAGAAGTCAGCAGCTACACTTTTTGTAGCTGCTGACTATTATGGTGGAACTCAGCTTTAAAGGATGCAGATGGTGGTTTTTAATTACACTTACATTTCTTTAGAAGTAACAACATTAGGAATACTCTCTTTCAGAAAGAATCTGGTGAGGCTAATATACATTTTTTGGACTAGAAAGGTACTAATCTACAATAGTGACATAAACTCCTTATAATATAGCTGGAGGGATTTATTGTTTGCAATTACTTGCACTTTGCATGTTGACCACTAGGATGTACTGCAGAGCTGAGTAGAAATGCATGCCTGTCTTTTGATCAGTGCTGCAATTGAGCTGAGCAGAGACAGGCAAATTCCAGGTTCCAAAAAGCAGGGTATTCTTTTAAACTGGGATAAGATGTGGGCATCACAAATACTGACTTTGAACCTTGGACCTTTACTAAGCATGTACAGAGCTTTGCTTTTTTATGCACATATGTGGCTGTTGAAGTAACAGGTAGTGATGTAACATAC
Source organism: Glandirana rugosa (assembly GCA_018402905.1). Taxonomy (NCBI): domain Eukaryota; kingdom Metazoa; phylum Chordata; class Amphibia; order Anura; family Ranidae; genus Glandirana; species Glandirana rugosa. The sequence goes on along the minus strand of BLSH010466543.1, from coordinate 5,307,809 downwards.
CCTCCCTCCACATTTAAATGTATAAGTGGACTTTCGGAAAAAAGTGAACCTATTCATTTTACCCTTTTCCTGACCTTAACCCCCTCCACAGATGTATTCTTACTGAGATCAGGCAGCCAAGGCCTCCATTGTTTGTCCATCCAGTGATAAAAGGCTCCCTCTATAGGCTGCACCTGCACATTGCAGCCCCAGAGACTTCTGTAGCGCTGCCCCGTAGGAGCCGCTTGAATCCTTTCTCTTGCTTTATCTCTTCAGCCAGGTACACAGTATTTTCCACAGCCAGGCACACACTTAAACTCATTTCTTGAATAATCAGTCTATGGGGTTTTGGTTGTTTTTGATGTTTTATTTTTGAGGTCTTGGACAGGGGCGTTGCTAGGTCTACAAAAGATCTGGGGCTAGAGCCCATAGCAGCAAAGTAAAGAAAGTCATATGCTTGAGTGGGCATAAACATGTATATAATATACATGTGTGTGTGTGTGTGTGTGTGTGTGTGTATATATATATATATATATATATATATAAATATTGTTACATACCTGAGTGTGGATGCCCCTTACATCAGGGTCCCCAGAGAGACATACCTGCTAATTGCAGAACTGCACCCACCCGGTAAGAAACTCGGGGCTATGGGCCCCAGACTCGGGCTATAGCCCCAATAGCCACCCCCTAGCAACGCCCCTGGTCTTGGATAGGGAAGGGTAGATAGTGGGATATTCCAGAACTAATTACAGGGAAGACAAATGCTTCAACTTGACTATTTGCAGCAACATGCATTCTTGAGCAATTCATCTATGAGACAGACAGGCTGTTGCTCTTCAGGACATTAGCCAGTATCCCCTTTCTGTCGCACCCAGTAGCTGACTTTTCTAGCACAGAGGGGTAGCCCACAAATAACAGGCCCCTAGATCTTTGGTCTGTACTCAAAGGAGATCCTCTCAGGCAAGGTTCCCCTCAGTCAGCTCCTCAGAACACATGGGCCAGCTCTCCAGCTTCCAGGCCTCCAGCCTGAGGCCGCATGGCAGCAGGAGTTGAGGAGGGAAAAACACCCCCTCCCCACTGAACTTTCCTCTCCAGGCAAATACCCCTTCCTGTGTCTCCTCACTAAATATAAATACCCCTTCCCAGAATGCATAGGGCCCTATGCCTGCAATTGGCTGGGATGGCATCCATATTCATGCCACTGATCTGCTTGAGTCACTCCTGCTCACTCAGCAATTTCCAAAACTGCCTGGAAACGCACAGGACTCCCTGGCTGCATCGATTCAGTCTCCCTGTTAAAGAGGAAGTAAACCGTAGCGTTATTTTTTTCTGACCAGCAAAGTAAAAGCATAATGTGCTAGTATGCATCTCATACTAGCACATTATGTGAAACTTACCTGCAAACAAAGTCCTCCAGCGATGCGTTGTCACTGCTGGAGGCTGCATCCATCTTCACCCATCTTCCTCCTGGGTCTGCGGACTCCGGCTGTTTAACTGGTCAGTGACGGGTAGCGTCATTGGCTGCATATACAGTAAATATCTCCTAAACGGTGCATGTTTAGGTGATATTTATAGTACCCATAGGTAAGTCTTTTTATAGGCTCACCTATAGATACAATTAATCCATGGGAGTTTACAACCACTTTATAGAGGAAGTAAACCCAGATGGGGTTTACTTCCTCTACATGCCCCTGTAATGTAGAAGCATAATGAGCTACTATGCATCGCATAGTAGCCCATTATGTGCCACTTACCTGCAAACGAAGCCAGCGATGTCCAGCGCTGTCCCCTGTGCTGGCGGCGTCCATCTTCTGCCCCTCTTCCTTCCTTCCGCGACTCCGGCCAGTTACAACGCATGCACACGGGAGCCGCCAGTCACGGCACAGTGAAGGAACGGCATGGAGGCCTCACTGCGCATGTGCCAACATGACATTGGCACAGCAAATACACTGCATATCTCCTGAACCGTACAGGTTTAGGAGATATGCAGGGCACCTACAGGTAAGCCTTATCATAGGCTTACCTGTAGGTTAAAGTGGTTGTCACAAGTTTACAACCACTTTAAGCAGGAAATTACTGTTTTAGTTTTACCTTAGTCTCCTGTTAAGCAGGAGACCACACTATGCTAACTAAATCCATCCTAGCAACCTACCTACCTAAGAGGGTACTACAATTCTGTACTGCACAGGTATGGCCAGGAGAGGAAGGCTTTCTACTGCTAGATGTAAACAAAAAAGAGAGGTCTTGTTTGTCTGATCTCAGTATGGGATGGTATCAAAAAGTTTAGAGACTAGTTTTGTAACACGCCGCCAATAGATGGCAGCACAAGGCTGCACGCACAGTCACAGGGAGCACCGACCTTCATAACTCAGCCAAAAGACATCGTCCTGTGTAATCGGGAGCTGTGCAACTGGTGCTATTCTGACCACGTGCATTACCACATCTGCTATTTCATTATGCACACAGCAAGTTAGAACAAAGAGCAAACGTGAAATTCAGCGTGAAACTGGGCAAATCTGCCATAGAGACGTTTGACATGGTTCAGCAAGTTTATGGCGATGCTACAAGGAGTCGTTTGCTGTGTTTTGAGTGGCACGCGCAATTGTTCTCCGATGAGTTGCTGAATGGTTTCCACATTTTCGGGGGTTGAGCTAGTTGAAGGTCTTCCTGATCTCTCGTCTTCCAGTGATGTTCTTCCGCTCTTGAAGCCGCATGCCACTCAAAACACCTCGAACAACTCATTGCAGCATCGCCGTTGTTGTCATTATTGACATCATTGCTGTCCATGATGAAATAGCATTTGTAGTAATGCACGAGGCCAGAATAGCACCAGTTGCATAGCTCCCGATGTACACGGCTCTTCAGATTCTCCTCTTCTGTTTGCTGAGGCAGCCTTTCTCAACCCTTTTACCGCAGAGGAAGCGGTAAAACATTTTCTAGATCTCAGGGGACCCCTGCAAAAAACAATTCATTGGCGGTCAGTAAAACAAATACCCCTTACATGGGAGCTCAGTGGGAAAAAGGCCCCCTTGCATTGGTGGTCAGAATGTCATCCTTATTGAGAGCTAAAACCACCAAAATGGGATTTTGTTCAGCCACGGCTCACGAAAGCCCCCCTAGACTCTTCTGGAGGAACCTTGCTTGAGAATGGCTGATCTAAGTACTATATATGCCAAGGATCCTTGCTGCTTGTAAGCATGTCTCCTGTGCAGGGCCGGCTCTACCAATAGGCGGAGTAGGTGGCCGCCTAGGGCGCTTGCCCGCTTTTAATCTGTCACCATCACTGGCTGCTCTGCATGCATCGGCATGTCATCACAGAGGAGAGCCGTGGCTGCCAGCACCTCCCCCTTCCCGCCCGGGGCCACTCTGCCTAGATTAGGTCAGTGTGAAGTGGAGAGCCGTACACAGGTGAGGCTGTATTGATTGGTGCTGGGCGCAGGTCAGGCTGAGCAAAGGGGGGAGGGGGCAGCAAAATGAGGTTTCGCCTAGGGTGTCAAGAATCCTTGCACCTTTACGCGGTCATGCAACGCTGTACCCATACAAAATTTATATCTATTTTTTTTTACGCAAATAGAGCTTTCTTTTGGTGGTATTTGATCACCACTGGGGTTTTTATTTTTTGCGCTATAAATGAAAAAATCCCCTGAATATTTTGAAAAAAAATATATATATATTTTTACTTTGTCATTATGATTTAAAAAGAGTAAACACAGTTGATTGATAATAAATGGCTTCAGCCAAACACTAACCATGAGTGAAAGAAAAGTTTTTGTGCTATCATTCATATTCTCTGAAAATTGGCCAAGAAATCATAAATTCTGCCAGGGTATGTAAACTTATGAGCACAGTTATTTAAAAAAAAATGTATACTACTAATGGCAGCTATCAATGACTTATAATGGTACTGCAATATTGCGGCGGTCACTTTCATACTAACTGATGCTTGGGAGAACTGAATAACTGCCATTGACATCACCAGTGGCATTAAAGTGTTAATAAACCCAGGAGGACCCTGCATTCACTATATCTGGTCTCCCACAGTACACAGAACATGGATATGCAATCCTTTTAGTAAATATAAATGGCTAAATACATTTTCTCATCACCAATATATAGCAGTCTTGTGACTTCTATCAGTGTCTGCTTAAAGCTTGTAGGAGGAGTTTCCATTCTACTCTGACTGCCCTATGAGGCTGCAGAACCCCTCACCCTCTGTCTGGACAGTGCTGATTGGCCCTGTGCCGATCACATGCACCCTCCCAAGAAAACAAAAAAAAACTCTCCTGCAATACATACCAAACTGAGCATGTGCAGAGTGTCCTCAAGGCTGTGTACTATAGGAAAGAGGGATTGGAGACAGTAAAAGAAGGGGAGGATCAGAGAAGACATGATCAAACAGCCTTTTTACACAATCTACAGGATTGACCCCTTAAGTTCTACAGTGAGTATAATAAGCATGCTTTACTGTATATACAAACTGATTTTGCTGTTGTGGGTTTAGTAACACTATAATACAGTGATAATTCTATACATTACCACTGTACTAATGAAACTGGCTGGGAAGGGGTTAACATTTAGGGTGATCAATTGATTAGGGATTACCAACACAGAGCTCTGGGCTGTGATTGTGCACAGCCAATCAGTAGGTCCCGGCCATGAATCATTGGTTGGGACATGCTGACAGGTCCCCGCGGTGTGCAATACCAGCAGGTGCCAGGCTGGGGGCGCGCATGTGTGCGCCATAGACCCAGAAGTAGGCAGTGGCGTACGAGTATGCCGCTTTGCCTACAGTGGCTGCCCGTCCACAGTACATTGTGGGTGGATGGTCACTAAGCGGTTAAACTCCCCCTCTCAGCACCTCTGCAGTTCTGAAGGTAGGCTTTGTGAAATGTGTGACACAGCAGCACCTACCCACAGGGCATAGTGACTACGTGTCACAGAATTCAAGTAGTAAATGTGTGGGGATCTTCACAAAGTAAGTTTACAAACTTAGATTAATAGTAGGCTATGTGACGGTATGCGAGGCGAAGTGGTAGACGGACGCTACCTGTCGCATCGTATGGGTTCATTTGGACTGGATTAAACAGAGTCAGGTCTAGATTTTACCAGCCACCATGGCAGGGCTGGTTCCGGTCCGGAGTTTGTGGTCTACTGGAGTCCACCAGCAGGTGGCTTAACCAATCAGGAAGCGATCTCACTTGAGCTCTGACCTGGAACTCAGAGAGGCCTCTGAGGGAGCTCTGTATCTGTTTGGACTTTAAAAAGACAAGGTTTGCATTTTGGCTGATGTTTTGTGGGTGTCGGGGACCAGCCCCACACCTTATAGTGAGGAAACTATACTGTATAGTTTAGCGCCGGACGGCAAGGACTTATTTTCTGTTTTGTTTTGTTTTAACTTGCAAACTTATTTTATAAATAAACCAGGCAAGCTGCCAGATTTGAAAGAAAGTTGCCTGCACGCTGACTATTTTCCTCAAGCAAGATGATCCCCACTAGCTAAATTCCCACATCTAATAATAATTTAAATAAAATACAAAGGGTGCAGCGCCAACAAAAATTACAAACTGAATAAACTTAATTAAAAAGTCCTGAAAACAACAATTCATATGAGTTCACTAGAGATGATAAGGATGATGAAGTCACCGCACCAATTGAAGTGAAAAGGTTAGTGAATACACTCGTCACCGCTGTGCATGAAAGGGCAATCCTGCTTACTAGAATATATTGACCCTCAGATTATAGAGGGTCAAAAAACGCATGTATGAACACCAAGCCAAGATGGATGGATCGCCAAGCTCCCACTGTGGACTCTGCTACAACTCCTTACGGCAGAGGCCTCTGAAGACATCAGATGATGACGAAACACGTAAGGCGGGTCAGGACAGGATGGCGTAAGCCTGCCATATGCTGCGTTTAGCTTTTAATGTTGATATGCTTGTTTGTATCTACTTACATCTGAGTGCAATATGTATATATGTATATATTGAAAAAGTCCTGAAAAAAAACAATTTATATACGGTAAGTCTACTAGAGATGATAAGGATGATGAAGTCCCCGCACCAATTAAAGTGAGAAGGTTAGTGAACTTGTGAAAGGGCAATCCATGTTAGCAGAATATATTGACCCTCAGATTATAGAGGGTCAAAAAACGCATGTATGGACACCAAGCCAAGATGGATGTATCACCAAGCTCCCACTGTGGGTACCGCTACAACTCCTTACAGCAGATGTATATCCCAGTACCAGGGCTGAAGGCACGTACTCCAAACGATGGGTGCAGACAAAATGACCCTTTCCCTCAAAGGATATAAGGACACAACAATAGTGCAGTATGTCTAAAAAGACTAAATCGCAGTTTTATTTTATATATATATATATTGCACTCAGATGTGAGTAGATACAAACAAGCATATCAACATTAAAAGCTAGACGCAGCATATGGAGGGCTTACGCGATCCTGTCCTGTCCCGCCTTACGTGTTTCGTCCTCATCTGACGTCTTCAGAGGCCTCTGCTGTAAGGAGTTGTAGCAGTGTCCACAGTGGGAGCTTGGCTATCCATCCATCTTGGCTTGGTGTCCATACATGCGTTTTTTGACCCTCTATAATCTGAGGCTCAATATATTCTAGTAAGCAGGATTGCCCTTTCATGCCCAGCGGTGAGGAGTTTATTCACTAACCTTCTCACTTCAATCGGTGTGGGGACTTCATCATCCTTATCATCTCTAGGAGACTGATATGAATTGTTTTTTTCAGGACTTTAGTCAATTTATATATTTTTTTGGCGCTTCATCCTTTGTATTTTATCATTGTTGATGGGGATGCGATCAAACCTATTGCTGCTGGCTGTCAGTTTTAATTTTCTCTAGCCAAGCGCAGATAACATTTTTGAAATTTAGAAATAATTAAAAGACAATACAAAAGTGAATATATGATTTTATATTTTAACCGTAGGTACACTTTAAGCTACTGAGCCAGAGTGACAGCCAGGCAATTAGCATTTGCAGAAGGAGAGGTGAGTAGCCCCCATTTCCTCCATCCTGTGGGTCACTGCAGGTTGTCCTTGGCTCAGTCTGGATGGACTGCCCCTGCTTCTATTTGTGGAGTGACAGATAAGATCCCCCATGCCATGCTGATCCTCAGGATTCCTTGTCTTGGAGGAGAATGCATTGCAGCGACCTCTCAGTCCTCAGCACCTCTCAGCACCGCAGCCTCACACAAGTCAAATTAATGACATTTCATTGAAAAGTGGACGCATCCATTGCCTGCACAGAGGGGGGGTCTGTATTCTTCCTCCTCTTTCACCCGCTCTAACACACCCACAATACAATTCAACCCCTATCTGATGTGTTTTATTTAAAGCTTTCAAATAGACGAATATTTAAACACAAGTATTATTATAAACCCAGAGAACGATAGAGATCTGTGTGTGGCAGACTCCCCTCCACCATGACTTGGTATCGCCCAGATTGTAACAGTTTCTCTTTGTAGGTTTCCTGTTCAGTTTCTTTGAGGATTGACCATGGCGGCTACAGAGATCGCTCGGCAGATGGTGAGTGGTGGAGGTGTGGGTACCGTAGAGGGTTCTGATCCGGAGATCTCACCCATCCTGTGATGGATGCCTGGCTGTGCATTATTCATGTGTGGTGGTGCAGGCTGCATCATGTGCCCATCCTGCCCCATGCCTGGCTGTGGTGGGGGGCAGCTTCCCCCCCATTGTAGAGGCGGTGATCGGCGCCCCACACTCACACGATCACTGCCAGGGCGTTGGCAATGCTGATGGCACTGCGAGGATCAGGAGATGATCTGGAGGATAACAGGTGCACAGCAGAAGCTAAGCACTGATCTAATGCTGTCTGCAGCCTGCTCTTCCACTATGGAAGGAGGACACCTCTTCTATGTCTCTGTATGGTGGGGTCTCTGCTTCTAGATGCCACCATCATTCACAGGAAGGGGTACCAGGCAGCATCCTGTGGCTGTATGGAATGCAGATGGAAAGAGAACATGGCACTGACCTGGGCAATTCAGTCTGAGCGGATGATGAACAATGGGGTTACCTTTTTAAAGGCATCAGAATGGTTGATCAGCTGAAGTTCTATGCAAATCTGGACTTTTCTTGTAGGAGTCAGACTTGGCCCCGCCTCCTGTACAACTTTCCAATTGTGTGTTGGGCCCAGGGGAGAGCCAGAATGGTGGAAGGTGCAGAGACAAGCTCGAATTAATGTGATACTAAACAATATCCTTATTTCTAAAAAAATCTGTCATGAGCAGTAAAAGCAGGTGGCTGAGCCATGGTTTTACCACCTCCCCACTGACTGCCCACCTAAACTCAGAAACGCAGCTGCTTAGGCTGTACATCTACCGTAGTGCTTTGCAGCGTATCACATTCAACTGGCAGTGCCGCCGCTGACCATAGGGTTGCTACCTCATCCCTTTAAACCCGAACACATTAATTACTCAGGTTCTGTGGCTGATTAAGGTGGTAATTAAACTCACTTGGTGCCTTATCTGCATTAAATTAGCCTCAGAACCTGTGTAATTCATATGCGTTTGGGTTTAAAGGGATGAGGTGGCAACCCTAGCTGACCATGACCCATTCAAGTAAATGGGGCTGCGCCACAACTATGTGAAATGCTGTGTGGTGGCTCAGCATTTTGGGATTCAAAGTGTTATTAAACCCTCAACAATGAAATCAGTCTGTATGTAGTAAAGCAGTGGTTCTCAACTCCGGTCCTCAGGACCCACTACAAAGGCCAGATTTTTAATCATTGCCTTGGGGAGATGCAGACTAGAATACTGCAATCACTGAGCAGCAAATGATATCACCTGTGATGTATTTCAGTTATCCTGCAAACCTGGCCTGTTAGTGGGTCCTGAGGACAGGAGTTGAGAACCACTAGCAAAGCATGCTTGTTATAGTCACTGTGGAACCTAAGGGGTTAATCTGCTATATTGTGTAAAAATGCTGTTTGATCCTGTCTTCTCTCATCCACCCCTTCTTTTTCTGTCCCCAATCCATCTGCTGATAGAACAGAGCCTTGGGGGCACTCTGCACATGCTCAGTTTGGTGTGTATTGCTAGTGTGTTTGTTTTGTTTATGTTTTTTTGGGAGGGTGCATGTGATCAGCACTGTCCAGACAGGTGGTAAGGAGTCATGCAGCCTCATAGGACAGTTACAGCAGACTGGAAAATCTCCCTGCAAGCTTTAACCAGACACTGATAGAAGTCACAAGACTGCTATATACTGCTGATGGGAAAAGGTATTTAGAGGTCTATATTTACCAAAAGAATTGCATTTCCATGCTCTTGTGTGTTGTGGGAGACCAGATATAGAGCATGCAGGGTCCTAGGTTTAGTAACACTTTAACCACGTCCTTACTGGGCACTTAAACCCCCTCCCGCCCGGACCAATTTTCTGCTTTCAGCGCTGTCGCTCTTTGAATGACAATTGCGCGGTCCTGCGACGTTGTACCCAAACAAAATTGGCGTCCTTTTTTTCCCACAAATAGAGCTTTCTTTTGGTGGTATTTGATCACCTCTGTGGTTTTTATTTTTTCCGCTATAAACGAAAAAAGAGTGACAATTTTGAAAGAAGAACAAAATTTTTTTACTTTTTACTATAATGTCCAAAAATAAAAAAACAAATTTATTCATCAGTTTAGGCCGATTATATATTCTTTTCCATATTTTTGGTAAAAAAAAATCGCAATCGGCGTATATTGATTGGGTTGCGCAAAAGTTATAGCGACTACAAACTATGGACATTGGTTTATGGCGTTTTTATTTTTTTACTAGTAATGGCGGTGATCTGCGATTTTTAGCGGGACTGCGATATTGCAGCGGACATGTTGCATGTTTTTGACACTTTTTTTGGGAGCAATGACATTTATACAGCAATCAGATCTAAAAATAGACTCTGATTACTGTATAAATGTCATTGGCAGGGAAGGGGTTAACACTAAGGTGGCAGTAAAGGGGCTAAAAGTGTTCCCTGGGTGTGTTCTAACTGTCGGGGGGCGGGGTTGGCAGGGGCATGACAGATCTAACTGATCCCAGTGACAGGGATCAGTAGATCTGGCTTGCCCCACCTCACAGAACAGGAAACCGCTGTGTTTATTGACTGCCTCCCGGCATTTTAGAGCCGCGCTGTAGCCGTCATTCGGCTATGGCGCAAACGGGAAGAGGTTAAAACAGACAGTAAGAATGCAATGTATTCCTCCTCACTGCCTATCAAATAAGGAAGAGCTCGGGCGTGTTTGCAAGTGCACGTGCCCCAGCACGCCAGGAAGTGAACCCGGCGCTGCGCTAATCACAGGCAGGGAGACATTCCCTGATCGCTGCGGCTGCATGTCGGGGAAATGTCTCCCTGCCTGTGATTAGTGCAGCGCCGGGTTCACTTCCTGGTGGGCTCGGGCATGTGCACTTGCGGACACGCCTGAGCCCATCCTTACTATCAAATGCAGTGGATTGCTTTTCAGAGGCCAGTGCTAGTGTAAATGCGTCCCTTACCAGGACCGAAGTTCACCTTTTCAAAAAATAGACTATGTAGGCTAGGGGCCCCATTGTATAAAGTCAGCTGACATCACAGAGCTGGTCCAGACTCTGCAGGGATCTTGACAATAATGTCTGAATCCACCCAGAGGTCTGACTGGCAGCTGGTTCAGCCTCTCGGGTCACTGCTGAGTGCCTGAGCTAGCCGCCCCTGCCCTCTCCACAGTTCGGCTCTCCTGTGAGTGCTGGAGGGGCAGAGCAGAGAGCAGTGACTAAGGGCTGGTTCACACATAGGCGATCCGACTTCAGGGGCGAATCTGCTAGGAGACTTCAAGGCGACTTCAGCGTGACTTTGGGTGACTTACAACGTGACTTAAAGCGACCGCTATGCCAGGCGACTTTCCTGTGGGCAATCAGAGAAGGGTGGGAGGGGGTTGCCTGGGTAATTCGGGGGGAATAACTATGTAAATTCTTTTCTTTTTCCTGTAAAGTCGTTTCAATGTAGATAGGGGATCCGACTTGGAGGTGACTTCTATGGGCACAATTCAGATAGAAGTCGCATTGAAGTAGTACAGGAACCTTTTCTGAAGTCGCCGCAACTTCAGTAGTGTATATTAAGATGGCTCCCATTCATTTCAATGGGATTTTGGATATCAAGCGATTTGAGGCGACACAAGTCGGATCGCAAGTTACCTATGTGTCAACCGAGCCTAACAGTCCCCACTCTCTACTCAGAGTGCACCTGAGTGAGTGATTAGCACTCTTTGATCTCTCAGTTCCCAGTATAGAGCTGTCTAGGGACAGCTGCAGCATCAATCTGATCTAGGTGATAATTGTTTTTTTTTTTTTTTTTTTTTTTTTTTTTTTTTTTTTAAACTGAACTTTTCTGTCAACATTGCTGCTCAATATTGCATTATAGTCCTTTTTAACAAGCTGAAGTCCAATACACGATATGCATTGACAATGGTTCATTCTGATGGACAAATCAACACTTATGGTAGTGGAGAAGTCTTTCTGTTCTGTTTCCCAATGGCCCATCACTGCGGTGGACTGGACCAAGGGGCCATTGGGATTTGTGGGGAAGTGGGCAATCCGCAGCACTGCTAGGACTTAGTCATGCGATTTGACCTGTAAAGTCGCATCCTGTTGCTGGCAATTGCATTGTTCAAATCGGTTCAATGCCAACATTGCGGTGCCATGTTGATTTGGAAAAAGTAATACATGCACTACTTTTGCCGATTTTGGATGCGACTTGAATAGACATCAGTGCATGAAGCCGCACAGATCTCTCCAAAGCCGCACCTGAAGTCGCACTGACATGCGATTTCAGATGACGTTGCACGATTTCAAAGCCGCATTCAATGTGAATGGAGGCTTACAAATCCTAGCCTGATCAGGGTGGTCCTGGGTTTGGTTGTATTGAGAGGGGGCTACAGGTAGGTTTTGCATGCACATTTCTTTTTTTGGGAGTAATTACAGAAACTTTTTAGCAGGAAAAGTTGACTTTTCTATAAATGTGTCGGCCTGTATGTCTCCAAGATATATCAGTGACATGTAGTTGTCATTGAAGGTAAGTTCAACTTTTCCATTTAGTTGTCTGCTCAGTTTGGATGGTCCAGGTTTGTGACACGTTTACCTTGTGTCTTCTGAGTAGTGATCATTACTAAGCACATCTACCTGGATAAGCTGTGGAGACTCCGCTGTCAAATCATGGTTGTATTAGTAGACTTTGCCCCTTCACCTAGTACTAGGCTGTTATTGGCTGATTACCATCCTTTGTTGCATATTTATAAGGCTCCATGCACACTGTAGCTGATAAACAATTGTTTTTGGGCTTTTGGGTGTTTTTTTTTTTTTTTTTTTTAACAGCCCATAAACGCCCCTCTGTTATCCTAAGTGTCCATGCACACATGAATGTTTAATGTCGTTTATCAGCAGTGGCGTTTATGGGCTGTTATCTGAACGCCCTAAAGTCACATTCAGGAGTCGTTCTTCTGACCACAAGAAAAGTTGAAAGCTCAACCACTTCCACACTGCACGCAGTAGATTTACTGCAGCAGTGTGGACGTGTCCCGCGAAACGCAGTAAATGAGTGGCTGCTAGGGGGGCGCGAGTGCGCTCATGCCCGCCGCACTCCAGAGGAGTGTGCCCGCGGCTCGGGCGGACCCGATGAGCTTCCAGAGGCAAAGAACGGGGAACCGCCGATGTAAACACGGCGGTTCCCTATTCTGACAGTGGGGACATAAGAGATCTGCTGATCCCTGTTACTGGGATCAGTTAGATCTCTTATGCCCATAGCAGCCCAGCCCCCTCACAGTTAGAACACACCTAGGGAGCACAGTTAACCCCTAGCTCTCCCCCTGCAGGTTAACCCCTTCACTGCCAATGGCATTTACACAGTAATCAGTGCATTTTTATAGCACTGATCGCTGTATAAATGCCAATGGTCCCAAAAAAGTGTTAAAATTGGTCTGACATGTCCGCCCCAATATAGCAGTACTGCTAAAAATCGCAGAATGTTTTTTTTTATGTATATTTTTTTTTCTTTGGATTTGTATTTTAGCAAAATAAGAAATATTGTTTTTTCAAAATTGTCGCTGCAATTTTACAGCGATTTTTACCGTGATTTTAACGCAATTTGGGATCTGTACAACTTTGGATGCGACTCAAAGTCGCATGCAAATCGCACCAGGATAATATAGATGCGATTTCTGTACTATTTCTGTACAACTTTGTAATATGTTGTCATTGTGCCAAAGTTGCAACAAAGTCAGACTGATCCGAAATTGCGGCAAAATCGCGTTGCATAAGTGTGAAAGGGGCCTAAAGAGGACTTGTCATCCCATATTTTTATTACAAGGGACAGTGTAAAAATAAAAACAATAAAATAAGAGAGAAAAAATGTAAAGCGTCCCCATCCCTCCATGCTCGCGTGCATAAGTGAACGCATATGTAAGTCGCATATGGATATGTAAACGGTGTTCGCACCATACATGTAAGCTTTTGCAGCAAATGCTCTAGTGAGAGCAATAATTCTAGTGCTGCTATACCTCCTCTGAACCTCTCAACAGGTAGCCTGTAAAAATGTCTTAACTGTTAACGACCGCCTCACGTACATTTACTGCTGCAGACCGCCGTCTATAAACGGCGATTCATGCAGGCGTGGCTAGGGGCGAGCGCGTGCCACCGTGCGCTCCCTCAGCGTGGCTGCGGGTCGGGCGGACTCTGTCGTATTCGCTTACTACACAGGTAGGACGGAGAACTGCCAATGTAAACACGGCGGTTCCCCATTCTGACGGGGGGCATGACCGAGATCTACTGATCCCTGCATTCGGGATCAGTTAGATCTGTTATGCCCCTGCAGGTTAACCCCTTCCCTGGCAGTGACATTTATACAGTAATCAGTGTTTTTCTGATCGCTGTATAAATGTCAATGGTCCCAAAAAAGTGTCAAAAATGTCTAACGTGTCCGCCGCAATATTGCAGTCCCGATAAAAATCGCAGATTGCCGCCATTTGTAAACGCAGCAACTTTTGCGCAAACCAATCAATATACGCCGATTGCGTTTTTTTTTTTTTTTACCACAAATGTGAGGAAGTAAATGTGTGTATATCTCCATCTCTCAAAACTGATGAATACATTTTTTTTATATGTATTGTAGTAAAAAGTGAAAAAAATATTTTTTTTCAAAATCGTCGCTCTTTTTTTTGTTTATAGCGGTGATCAGAAGTGACACAGAGGTGATCAAATACCACCAAAAGAAAGCTTTATTTGTGGGAAAAAAAAGGATGCCAATTTTGTGTGGGTACAGCATCGCACGACTGCGCAATTGTTAGTTAAAGCGACGCAGTGCCAAATCGCAAAAAGTGCTCTGGTACTAAAGTGGGAAATCCTTCTGGGGCTGAAGTGGTTAAATCGTCGCCTGTGGAGATTTTTAAGAATTGTAGTTTGTCACCATTTCACGAGCGTGCACAATTTTAATGGATGACATGTTTGGTATCTATCTACTTGGTGTATCATCCATTTTTCTATGTTACCAAAAAAAAAAAAATAGCTTATCAAGAGGACTGATGTGCTCAATTCTTGTATTCTAGTAGTTTTCGAAGTCTATTAGAGACACACGTTTCCTTTTATTACTTACGGCACTAGAAACCCGGGAGTCTGACGTGACATAATTTTCGTCCATACTAAGAGACCACCTGTAGTGACGTACCCTAGTCTTTATGAATTTTGTAGTGCCAGACTTGTGTCGAGTAGCACGGTAGGTTTTAATTCTCAATTTCGAGATAGTACGTTTCTGCTTCGGTATAGGCTTGTACTAGGTCTTTAGGTCAGTAAAATTTCATTTCATTTGGACAATAGTTTTACCTCTTAACTCGTGTAGTCAGGAGAACTATTCGATAAAAAAAAAAAAACCATTGTATCTTTTTACCTACTATGTGGTTCATCTATCTATGGTTTGTACAGTAGGTAATTTTA
>BLSH010466543.1:5246551-5257964 GCA_018402905.1 Glandirana rugosa | reverse complement strand
GCCCCCCCCCCCCCCCCCGTACCAAGAGAGGGAGGGGGGGGGGGCAGGGAGAGAGAGAGAGGGGGCAGGGTCTGGTTAGTGCTCACTCACTTGGATGGTCCCCAGGGGCTCACTGGCTCAGTCAACAGCTTCTATTTCAATGTGGCTGTCAACTTGTTTAATCCTTCTGCCCCCCTCCCATCCCCTTCACAGACAGAGCACATGGGAAGGGGAGAGAGGGGCGGGAGAAGGGATGTGTGTCATGCTGCTCAGGCATGCTGGTGGTGGGCGAAGCAGTGTGGGTATCCCCTCCTTCCAGGACAGCTGCAGCTCCCGAGCTGGCTGTCGCCCACACCTGCAGGGGATGGAGCGATCATCGGCGGAGGGGGAGGAGAGCAGCAGGTGGATGGAGCCGCTGTTTTTGTTGTTGGCCCTGCATGTCTGTGGCGGAAGCAGTGCGACCTTTCAGGGGGCATCAGAGCGGCCTGGCCTAGTCCACCCCTGGTGTCACCCCTCTGGCGGTTGCCAACCAGGTGCGGTTGACTGTCCTGAAGTAGCTAAATTTTCCAGCAAGTTCAAAGGCACACTGCAAGTGAAGAGAAAACTATTTATGTAAAAGAAAAAAAGTAAGCATTTAAAATGGCTGATTTTTCTGCCTTTTTTACCTGTATTTTTTTTAAGTTGCTGACCAGTTCTCTTCCAATTTCTGCTTTAAAAAAAAAAGCTGTCACACTACCTTGGAATCTTGTTTAATTGGAAAGTATATCTTTTATTTATTGTGCGTGCATATG
Source organism: Glandirana rugosa (assembly GCA_018402905.1). NCBI lineage: Eukaryota > Metazoa > Chordata > Amphibia > Anura > Ranidae > Glandirana > Glandirana rugosa. Next base: position 5,257,194 of record BLSH010466543.1, on the reverse strand, counting down.
TTGAGTTATTATGGGAAGGTTTATAAAATTCTTGTATGTGACCTTCACATTGTTACATGCTCGCTTTTCAATATTATAATTTTTTTTTTTTTTATCTAAAGATTTTTAGATTTGGCCACTAGAAGAGAGCTCAGTGTAATCTCTCTGCCTCTGAATTAAAATATCATCCGCACAGGAAGTGCATTGCTTTCTAAGTGTTGGCCGGCTCATAGACTTGCATTATGAAAAGGAGCAGCAAAGCGCATCCATCATGTAGCATTGTATAGCAGGATTCAGATATGGATACACTGCATATGCATATATAATTATACACTTTAAAAAAAATAACACACACATATAAGATTTACTGTTCACTAGATGAATATCAGAGGGGCTTTTAGGATGTACCCAGTGCCCAGTCTCTGTTATGAGATGGAAATCTAGGCGTTTGGGTCTTTCCATAGGATGGTGCCCAGGGGCACCCCAGAGGTTACACATAGCGTAAGCTTTCTACCATTTAACATGGTTGCATCCTTCAGATTTCATAGTAAGCACTGGTTAAGAGTTGCAATTTTATTCACTGCTTTTATAAATCATTTTACTGAGGATACCTACGCATACCATATTTGTAATTGCAGTGTTGAGCAATTTCATTTGAAAAAAGTGCTGTTTGTTTTTTAAATCCAAACATTCATCACATTCAAACAAGCCCATTACTAGGCTCCATGATGGTGCCCTGTACGGTTGTACGTGGTAAAGGCTGGCACATACGTGATGCTAAACCTATGGTGTATTTCATTTCCCTCTGCAGGTTAACATCATTCCTATCATTGCAAAGTCAGACTCCATTTCCAAAAGTGAGCTAACTAAATTTAAGATTAAAATCACAAGTGAGTTGGTCAGTAACGGTGTGCAGATTTATCAGTTTCCCACGGATGATGAAACTGTGGCAGAAATTAATGGAACAATGAATGTAAGTATTCTCCAGACTGTTTTCTTTGATAAACTGTTACTTTTACTTTGCCATGAAGCATCAAATATTTAAAAATGAAGCCAAATAATAATTTGTATATATTCTACTTTTATGAATTCATGTTTTGCGTTGTTTTGTTATTGCCATGTAACACTTTTTTTGGTGTCTGTAGGCTCACTTACCATTTGCAGTTGTTGGGAGCACAGAGGAAGCCAAAATTGGAAACAAAATGATGAAGGTCCGACAATACCCATGGGGCACTGTTCAAGGTATTTGGTTGACCGTTTATTCTTCAAGTCTGTAGACTTCTGCTGGTTGTGATTTGAATGCTCTATTTCCATATATTTATACAGTATCTCACAAAAGTACGTACACCCCTCACATTTTTGTAAATATTTTATTATATCTTTTCATGTGACAACACTGAAGAAATGACACTTTGCTACAATGTAAAGTAGTGCGTGTACAGATTGTATAACAGTGTAAATTTGCTGTCCCCTCAAAATAACTCAACACACAGCCATTAATGTCTAAACCACTGGCAACAAAAGTGAGTACACCCCTACGTAAAAATGTCCAAATTGGGCCCAATTAGCCATTTTTCCTCCCCAGTGTCATGGGACTCATTAGTGTTACAAGGTCTCAGGTGTGAATGGGGAGCAGGTGTGTTAAATTTGGTGTTTATCACTTTCACTCTCTCATACTGGTCACTGGAGGTTCAACATGGCACCTCATGGCTAAGAACTCTGAGGATCTGAATAAAAGAATTGTTGCTGTACATAAAGATGGCCTAGGCTATAAGAAGATTGCCAAGACCCTGAAACTGAGCTGCAGCAAGGTGGCCAAGACAATACAGATGTTTAACAGGACAGGTTCCACTCAGAACAGGACTCGCCATGATCGACCGAAGAAGTTGAGTGCACATGCTCAGCATCATATCCAGAGGTTGTCTTTGGGAAATAGAGTGCTGCCAGCATTGCTGCAGAGGTTGAAGGGTGGGAGGTCAGCCTGTCAGTGCTCAGACAATATGCCGCTGCATCAAATCGATCTGCACGGCTGTCATCCCAGAAGGAAGCCTCTTCTAAAGATGACGTACAAGAAAGCCCGCAAACAGTTTGCTGAAGACAAGCAGACTAAGGACCTGGATTACTGGAGCCATGTCCTATGGTCTGATGAGACCAAGATAAATGTATTTTGGTTCAGATGGTGTCAATCAAGCGTGTGTGGCTACGACCAGGTGAGAAGTACAAAGACTAGTGTGTCTTGCCTATAGTCAAGCATAGTGGTGGGATTGTCATGGTCTGGGGCTGCATGAGTGCTGCTGGCACTGGGGAGCTACAGTTCATTGAGGAAACCATGAATGCCAACATGTACTGTGACATACTGAAGCAGAGCATGATGCCCCCCCCTTCAGAGACTGGGTCGCAGGGCAGTATTCCAACATAACAGTCTCAAACACACATCCAAGATGACCACTGCCTTGCTGAGGGTAAAGGTGATGGACTGGCCAAGCATGTCTCCAGACCTAAACCCTAATGATCATCTGTGGGGCATCCTCAAATGGAAGGTGTAGGAGCACAAGGTCTCTAGCATCCACCAGCTCCATGATGTCGTCTATATAAAGCACCATTAAACCCACAAGCAAACAGTTATTTTATTGCAGTTTTCCTATTCTTAGTGATGACTGCATTCATTTTTATTTTTAGGCTAACTATCCTTGATTTTCACCTGGTAATCTGGTGATCCCGCCAGTAAGTCTATTTTTCAACAGAACAAGCTTTCCTGCAGATGTAGCAGTTAGAGGGTTGATACAAACCACTAATGGAGATGCATAAGAAACGCTTTTATCTACGTAAAACTGTTTCCCCCAAATGGAAAAAAACTGCTAGTACATCTAACACTCCCCTCTCCCCAGGCTGACAATTCTGCTGTCCAAAGATGTCTCTGTTCCTTCTTCGTTGAATGTAGGCATCCTAATACATTTAAGTGTTTGCATAACTGCAGGCTAGGCATGGTCTTCCCTCTACTATGCTTTTTTTACTATATACTATTGAAACCTGCAGTGAATGCTCAGTGGTCTCCCAACCCTGATATTTGGTCTTATGCAGCAGTCCCATTCAGCAAAAGTCTTCATCTCTAACTGCTATGCTCCTGGGGGTATACCTGGAGCGCTATCCCAGTCCAACGTGGGAGATGTTCCCTTAGAGAAAATATCTTCCCTAGCGTCTGTGTGACTATCTTCCCTCAACTCTACATTTTATTAAGTCCATTGCACCCCACTCAGGCTGCATTCTTTAGGCTTATGCCCTGACCCTCTATGTGTTAGATGTCATAGAGATGCAGGGGACTTAATCTGTTATAGAGATGTCCGAAGCGTCTTCTGTACTGGAGCATTGTTGTTACTATGGTCAACATCGACTTTCAGGTTTCCACTCCCTCGGGTGCCAAACAATGTATTATTGGTATACTAGAAATTGGCAGCCTCTAGAGCCCTATTTCAGGTTTGCAGGCTCATTTTATTACACCGGATCTCTCCGACTTCCCCCTACGTCAGAGGTGTGGCTCGAACAGATGGGCTCTGCTGCGGTTAGAAAAGATGATCTATTGGCATAGAAGTTTTTCCTCCACATTTGAGGTGGTGTGATGCGGCTGGTTGGCTGTTCCTGGTTTGGCCCCAGAAGATTTAGTAATGGACAGGCTATTGCTGTGAAATACATTCTAATGCATATGGCTATGTTTTACTACAGAAAACTGTGTTCTTACTCTTTAAATGTTTCAAGCATGTATACTTGTTATGGTGGCCCTAGTGCCCGGTTTGCGTATGGCTCATGGCCCTGGCCCATAACAAAGAATATTACGCTTTGTGATTCGAGGGTTAGTACTGTCAAGCTGGAATGTTTTTTCTGAAGTGAACTGTATGTATCTATTGTATGGTTGTATGACTTTGTGACATCTCAATAAATCTTTGTGATTAAAAAAAAAAAAAAAAAGCTGTAACATATTGCTTGTTATTTGACAGAGAGATACCTGTGTGTACATTTAAACGTTATTACTGTGGTATTGCTTTTTTCCAGTTGAAAATGAATCACACTGTGACTTTGTAAAGTTACGAGAAATGCTTATACGGGTGAACATGGAAGATCTGCGGGAACAGACACACACGCATCATTATGAGTTGTACCGACGGTGCAAGTTGGAGGAAATGGGCTTCAAAGACACCGACCCTGACAGTAAACCATTCAGGTATTGATATTTTTGCAGAAAATCATAGACCATCGTTCTCCCTAGTTTAGGGTCTTCTATGCATCCTAGTGTCGGGCAGTTCACTGCATCCATCTTGGGACTGTTTCTGGATCACCCCAATGGTCATGCTGTGTTCTCCAGTGAACTATTGATGAAAATAATATTTTATACTTGACCCTTTTCTTACCTAATTCATTAGTGGACACGACTTGCTTTTTTGTTATAGAGGGTAATGTAGATGGAAATATAAATAAATATTCTGTCCCTTCCTTCTAAGGTGTTCTTTCCTATGGCTTTTGATCCCAGAACGGAGTGCAATGTATATATGAAATAATTGTGTCACAAAGCACCAACTATGCAAATTAGGTTGTAACTGCACATACACCATATGAGCCCCTTTTTAGAATGTGAGCTTTGGTAGGACTCTTATACCTGGACTTAGTAATGCTAAACACACACCGTTTAATTTACATTATCCCTTCTATTTCTGTATGTGGATGATGGCACTGTAATTATTTAAATTAAAAAAAAATATATACATAATATAACCAAGTACCCTTTTTCCTAATCGATCTATATACAGCTCTCACGTGACCCACATCTTTCCCAGCCTGTCTGCAGGGAAACATAAGCAGGAGGAGCTTCTAGTCCTCTGCTGCTGGTCACATGCTCAAAATTAAAAAAAAAACAGTCTTTGGCATACAGAGTAAAAATTAATAATTAATATCAAACTGTTTTAAATTGTCATACAAATATATATTTGAAATCAAATCTTTATTATTTTTTGAAAATAACATGGTGTGAGCGGATTTGTCACAGCCTGTGTCTTAGAATAAGGGGGATGTGAAGCCTTCATTAATCTCTACATGTATTATCCCACCCCCATTGTGTTTAGCTCAGGGCTCAACTATCCCCGGGTACCAGGTCGCCATGGCGACCAGAAAACACGTCCTGGTGAGTAGCAGCCAATCCTTCTCTCCCCTCACTGTATTAAAACAGCGTCTCCGATTTCAGCGAGAGCCATTCTCTCCCTAATCTAACAGCTATTAACCTTGGCAGGCTGCCCAGATTTGTTTTTTATTTTTTTTTTCTTTCTAAGTAGAAACAAAGTATCTCTTTTGTTCTTTTATCAAAGGAATGTACTCCGGTCTGTAGATGGTCAGTTTAACCACTTGAAGACTAAACCTTTTCTGACATTTGTGGCTTACAAGTACAAATCCAGTATTTTCTGCTAGAAAATGACTTAGAACTCCCAAACATTATATATATTTTTAACCCACCAGGAGCAATGAATAGTCACCGTGGGGGACACACATGTAGGGAGGAAGTGGCTGCAAAGAGGCCGCAGCAGTGGAATATTTCTCTCACCTTTTTTTTTGTATTTTATTTAAAGTGTCACTAAGGCTTCGTTTAGATGTGCAGTTGGGTGGTAAAAATGTGCAGTAGGGACATGTTTCTGCCACCTACCAATGGCAACCCTTAACCACTTCCCACCCGGCGTATAGACAAATGACGTCCAGGCGGGTGGTTCATTATCCTGACTGGATGTCTATTGATGTCCTCAGGATAATCAGCGATCGAGCGCCCCCGGGGGCGCGCATCGCGGCGATCGGTGGTGCCGTGGGTCAGTCTGACCCACCGCATTACCGACCGAGGTAAAAGGCTACCGTGGAAGCCTTTACCATGTGATCAGCCGTGACCAATCACGGCTGATCACAGTGTAAATAGGAAGAGCCAGACCTGAGCAGCGGAGAGCCGATCGGCTGCTCTCATGACAGGGGGGCTGCGCTGAAAGTTTATCAGCGCAGCCACCCTCAGGATCACCCCACTGGACCACCAGGGAGCCGATCAGGACCACCGGGGAGTCCCCCGTCCCCCCCCCCCGGACATTGCAAGGAGGCCGCCCAGGACCACCAGGGAAGGAACACGGAGGCTGCCCAGCACCACCAGGGAGCCCCCACTAGACCACCAGGTAAGGGCAATATAGTGCACTGTAGGGATGGCACTGGGCCCATATGATGTCTGCCAGTGCCATCCCTAACAGTGCTTGTTGCACCAGTGTCCACCACTGCCACCTATCAGCGCCCACCTGTGCCACCTATCAGTGCCTATGAATGTCCATCAGTGCCCGTCAGTGTTGCTTGTCAGTGCTGCATATGTGCCCCATCATCAGTGCAACCTTATCAGTGCCAATCTGTACTGCCTCCTCAGTGTCTGTCAGTCTAGCCTCATCAGTGCCCATCAGTGAAGCCACATAAGTGCCCGTCAGTGAAGGCGAAAATGTACTTTATACAAAGTTTTGTGACCGAAACAAAGAAAAATGTGGGGGTTTTTTTCAAAATTTTCTGTCCTTCCTTTTTTTTTTTTTTTTTTTTTTTTTTATATAGCGCAAAAAATAAAAACTGCAGGGGTGATCAAATACCACCAAAAGAAAGCTCTATTTGTGGGAACAAAATTATAAAAAGTTTTTTTGGGTGCAACGTCGCACAACCGTGCAATTCTCATTCAAATCGCAACAGCACTGAAAGGTGAAAATTGGTCTGGGCGGGAAGTGTTCTAAGTGTCCGGTATTGAAGTGGTTAAGCTGCATTAGGCAGCAGATGAGGGCGTTTTACATGCCGCAGTCACGATGCATTCGGCATAATAAGGAGTTTCCCCCTATAACAGGTTTTTAGTGTCGCTCTTTCTGGTCAGCCTATAACCCTGATGGAATGGCATTATGTTGGAGTTATTGAGTGACTGCTCTACTGTGAATATGTTCGGGTTAGGGGGGTGCAAATTACTTGCCTTACCCCAGGCGCTGACAAACCACACTACGCTAAAAAAAAAAATGGATCCTAACTTTTGTAAAACCGAAAATATCAGGTATATCCCGGAGGGATCGAGAACATTTTTCAATATGGAAAATAGAACAAGGGTTTGAGTTGCCCTCCTCCTTCGGTTTTAATATTGCAGAACACAACTTAACCTTCCTGGCGGTATTCCCGAGTGTGGCTCGGGGTGGATTTTCAGTACCAAGAACGGTAACCCCGAGCCACACTCGGGATCGCATCGCTGGATCCAGGCAATGTTACTCACCTTGTCCCCTGGATCCAGCGATGTCCTCCCGCGGTGTCAGCATGTCTGTCCGCCGCCAGATGACTCCTGTGTGCCGGGCTCCGTTCCCTGCGAGCGCCGCGTCGCACGGGGACGGAGACCGGCGGGAAATTCAAAAAGTGAAACACACACTATACATACAGTACACTGTAATCTTATAGATTACATTACTGTATGAAGTCATTTCACATCCCCTTTGTCCCTAGTGGTTTGCCCAGAGCCCTGCATGCACTTTTATATAAAAAATGTCATTCTTTCTGCCTGGAAACATGAGAATGTCCATAGCAACCAAAAAGTGTCCCTTTGCGTCAAAAGTGGTTTTTGACCAGCTAGAAAACACCGATAGTAAATAAGCATCATTTGCAGAATTGAGTGATACTAATTTTTGGGGAAATTTATCATCGGACACTGAAAGTGACGACAGCGACAATTCTGCAAATGAGCAAATTTCTGCGTTTTTTGGTTTGATTACATTATTGAATAAATTTTATTACTATTATATTATTATTTTTGATAATTATTTTTAGTTATTTATTATATTATAATTTATGATTTCATTTTTCAAACTTTTTCATACCTGGGATGTCTACTAGACTCTTGTTTGGACAGATTTAAGGGAGTTATTGCTAAGAATTACAGGCCTACAATATAAAACGCCAAATTTTCATGCAAAATAATTGTCTCCATGCAGAAAACCATTACCGCTTTCAGCAATAAATTCCAGACTCAGTCATACCGCCAGGGAGGTTAAAGAGAGAGAAAATGGAAGGGAGATAATAAGAGAGAATAGAAGGGAAATTATAAAAGAGAAGGAGTGAAGGGGGGGGGAGGGGAGGGAACGGGGGTGAACCACCTCGCGAGTCTCATCGTAACACCAAGGGTGCGTGTCTAAATACCCATTATTCATTGAATAGAGATAGTCCTTCATCTGACAGAACAAACATGTTCCAGAGTCTCCACGTCTTAGAGTATTTCTCATGTTTATTCTGTGCAGATAGGATCAGGTTTTCCATTTTATTGATTTCCTCTACCCTCCGCAACCAGCCGCCAACACTGGGGGGTGTCGGTTTCTTCCATAATGCGGGTATACAAGATTTAGCCGAGTTCAGTAAGTGTCGCACTACAGACTTGTGGTATACTTTTATGGGGATAGTAGATGCATGCAGCAAGAAAAACGCCGGGTCATCAGGGATAGTGTAAATTTTTGTGTTACAATACGCACCGTGTGCCAGAAATGAGACAGTTTAGGGCAGGACCAGAAGATATGCAGCATCGTGCCCTTCTCCGTCTGATATCTCCAGCAACGGTCAGAAGCTTCTGGGTAGCAGATCTTCAGTCTTTGAGGTGTATAGTACCATCTGGTAAGGATTTTATAACTTGTTTCCTGAAGCTTGGTACAGATAGAAGATTTCAATGAGAGTTGTAGTATGTTTTGTTGAATAGATGTGAAAGTACAATTTAGATCAACCTCCCATGCTTGCAGAAACGGGAGACGTGGCTGTTCCATTGGCGTGTTGACCAAGGCATATGTCTTGGTCAAAACTTGCGTCAGTTGACCCCCACCTGAGCAGTACTCCTCAAAAGTTGTCAAGTCCCAAGCGTACTGTCACGGGTGATCCTAACTTTTTTAGCTGGCTCCTAGATTCAAAGCAAATTTGTTAAGCCCTGGTTTAGCTGGTTAGTGGACATGGAGGAGGGAAGGAGTGAGTGGGCTGTCCTTTACCACTGTGTATACGCCCACATATGTGACTCTATTGTCACATAAGCTACTCATATGTGATCGGGAGGAAATGCGCAGCATAGGAACTCACTGAAATCTGAGCATGTGTAGAGCTGCCACCACAGCTGCAAAATTCCTAGCTGAATTGGAGGCATGAACATAAGGTGGAGACAGAGCAGCAGAATCAACCAGGTTTATTGCAGAATGCAGAAAACAAAGTATGAACAGCGTGTAATACACCATTTCTTGATTTTATGATGTGGGTTTAGTGACACTTTAACACATCTTGTTTTAAACCATTGAATGCAAATTAAATGTATTTTCTGTATTTAGCCTGCAAGAGACGTATGAAGCAAAAAGAAATGAGTTTCTGGGTGAATTGCAGAAGAAAGAGGAAGAAATGAGACAAATGTTTGTGCAAAGAGTAAAAGAGAAGGAATCGGAATTAAAAGAAGCAGAAAAAGAGGTACCAATTTGGTTTAAAACATAATTACATTTGCAGACAAAGTTTTTGTTTTTGTAAGGAGAACCCCACATAAGTCTGCAAGCTTATGGCTTGAATCCTCTGAATTAAAAACCCAAGATTTTTGAGTTTAGCCTGTGACTTGGTGGTGAAGAAGCCGTTGCACACTTTTGAAGTCATCACTCTGTTCACTTAACAGCCGGTGCTCTGTGTCCATCTGGAAGGATTGCAAGGATGGTAGAGCTCAACTGGATTACAGTCCTGCCCCCTTCACTGTCCAATCTAAACCCGGCTATGTTCAGAATTACAAGAGGCTAATAAAAAAAAAAAAAAAAAAATCTGAAGTAATATTTAAAAATACATATAGGAATGTTTAATTCATAATTGGCTCCAAATGAGGCCAGGTATCTGGCTATGCCTGGTATAAATGAACAAATTAGAGTCATTGCTCTGAACTGACAGTTGTAGTATGTAAAGGACAAGAGTTCTTTACACATCACAGCTGTCCTAAAGCTATTTTTATTGATGTGACAAGAAATAAGGATATGGGACTGTGTGGTATGGAGGCAAAATAAAAACATCACAATGGTCCTAACATTTCTCCACTGTATTAAATAAGTGTTTTAGTGTCCCAAATGGGAGAGCTTTCCCATGATACTCAACAGGACAGGAGGTAAGAGTTCCTAAATCTTCTTTACTATATTTAAAAATATATCTAAGGCCTACATTTTTTTCTCAAGTCGTCTTCCAGGACAGCCTCTGAGACCTTGGGCTCCTCCCCTCCGGACAGGAAACACATCCCCAATTTTAAATAAAAGGCAGTCCTCCAGGCCACCCTCGGGTTCCAGAGTCTCCGACAGGACCTTCTGCTGAACTCTTTTTTTACATCCGGAATCTATATAAAAATTTATATCATTTCTTCTAAATCCTTGAGAATGGAGGACAGGACAACTCATAGTACCCTTTCGAGAGGGTAAACCCTGTGATTTTGTGAATAAATTATGTCACCTCTTTACAATCCTGGTAACACTACAAAAATAAAACGGAGGTATGGTGTGTCAGGGTATAGGAATAAAGAACAGTGTAGTTATTTTTATCGAAATCCTGTCGACACTACACATTTCTTGAGAACAGGAAATGTATGATGTTGACAGTCAAGTCTCGTTACT
>BLSH010466543.1:5228567-5242323 GCA_018402905.1 Glandirana rugosa | reverse complement strand
GAATGTTACAATCGGCAGGGGACCCCGCCTCCATTTGTCAATGCACACTCAACCCGTGCAGTTTCAGCATCCTGGGCAGAGAGAGCTGGTGCTTCGCCTGAGCAGATATGCAAGGCAGCAACTTGGTCCAGTTACTCTACCTTTGCGAGACATTATCGCCTGGATCTACTTACAAGTAAAGATCAGGCGTTTGGACGTAAGGTCCTCCAGGCGGTGGTCCCACCCTAGTTGGTAAGTTCTTGAGAATCGTCTCAGAGGCTGTCCTGGAAGACGACTTGAGAAAACTTGAGTTAGACTTACCGGTAACTCATTTTCTGGGAAGTCTTCCAGGACAGCCAGGATTCCCACCCAATTGGTTTTTTGTGATATGCGTTTATCATGCTGTAATAATTGTGCTTTGTCTTCCAGAGCCTTCCTGCGATCCTTGGTAATACTGAGGTATGTGGCCTGGAGGACTGCCTTTTATTTAAAATTGGGGATGTGTTTCCTGTCCGGAGGGGAGGAGCCCAAGGTCTCAGAGGCTGTCCTGGAAGACTTCCCAGAAAATGAGTTACCGGTAAGTCTAACTCAAGTTTTTTAATTAATTTTTTAAAACTTTGGATAGATTGGTGTAGAATTAGAACATTTGTCAGGTTTTTATTGTCCACAGTTGGGAGATTTACCCCTTTCTGAAAAACAGAAAGTGATGGGAAAGACAAAACTTTATAGTTTACCTAAATTTCGTTCAAAAGTAGATTTCCCCTCCAGGAAGTTCATAGCCAGATTGTTGATGCCACATGTAATACCCACTAAAGCCCAATGGATACAATATGTCAATACTACCCTTCTCAGAGGTCAATTGGCCTACCGCCATCATAATGCGGCCAGGAAGTTTGACCTTATCTGGCAGAACTGGTTAAATAATACTTCTGTTGCTCCGGCACAGTTGGTTAAGGATAGATTGTTGCAGCTATAAGCCCCCCGAAGGTTAAAAATCGTATCTACCTGAGTTTGGGGCACTCTCTTTCTGACATACATGTGCGTTGAAGGATAGGTAATCCTATTATTGCCCGCTGGCAAACTTGGGTAGATTATTTGGTTCAACTATTTTGTGTTCTTTATGCAGACAACCACAACAAAAAACATATGTATCTGATGTACTTTTGATGCTGCTGTCCTTGATTTGCCTCTCATTGCACTTACCTATGCAATGTGTATTAATCTTCATAATTAGAGCTTTGAATCTGAAATGCCTTTACATGTTTTTGAAATGTGTATTTATTGTATTCTTGTTTTTCGGCAATAAAAATTGTCTTGATTCAAAAAAAAAAAAATAAATACAATTTTTTTAAAAATTAAAAAAAGAGTAGATTCCCTTCACTTCAGCTAAAGGGGTTTCTCTTGATTCCAGCTGTGATTCCAGGAAAGAAGTGAATTAAAATCTCCCCAAAAGGAAACAAACCGCAATTAACCTGGCAGGGGTTGTCATATGTTATAAACTTTAAAAAAGTTTTGGCATTGGATACACTTTCAAGAAAATGTTTTTGGAATTTGGGGATTTAAAGGATATGTTCACCTTTTTGTGAACTTGTTACACCCATATTTAGGATGTAACATGTTTAGCATCAGACCCTTCTTCCCCCCGATTCACACCCCCCCCCCCAATGAGCCAGGAATCTTTTCCCCACACTCGCTGCCACAATTTGACGAGAGCGTGGTGGTGTGGGGCTCCGCCCACACGGACGGCTCATTGATTCACAGAACCCTGTGAGTTGATGAACTATAAGAACAGACGGACTTTGCGGCTCGAGTCTTCCTGTCAGTGCGAAACTGCCTGGCTGTACAGTGTAAAGTAGACAGCTTACACTGCAGTCTGCAGGAGACCTGCATGGCATCAGCGATCTGCTGATCGCTGGTGCAATGCTTTCCAGACTCCTAAAACAAAAATGAGTAAATGCACATGTTTTTACCTGCAAAAAAATGCACATTTTTATTATTTTTTGTTAAAAGGTGAACTTATCCTTTAAGTGAGCCCTCTACTTTCAGCTGTCTAACATCTTTGACTCCTATGTGGATTGCAATTTAAGATTTCTCTATTCAGCTGTTAATTCCAGTGGTGTGGGAGCCACATGCATCTTTTTAGACCTTCTGTGATTTTGTGTATAGTTGCCTCTCAAAGGATTTTTTTTTATTTTGAGGGGAAAGTGAAGGCTGCCATTGTTGACCTCATTCTGAAAATGCCAGTTGTCTGTCGGACTAAAGTATTTTTTTTAAGTCTCAAACAATGCAGAAATTGGTATGCATACTTGTTCTAGGGTTAGAGTATTAAAGCCACTGGATCAGCAAGAAACCCAGGCAACTTATATTGTCAAAAGAAAAAGTAGGCTATGGTAGCCTGTATTTCTTTAAATTGAGGTTTTCTTTAAGAGCCGGTTCACACTACAGTGACTTGGGAGGCGACTTGTGTCGCTCCAAGTCGCCTGCCAAGTGAAATCCCATAGAAGTGAATGTGAGCGGTCTAAATGTACACTACTGAAGTCGCTCCGACTTCAGAAAAGGTTCTTGTACTACTTTGAGGGGACTTCTACCCAACTTGTGCCCATAGAAATCAATGAAAGTTGCCTCCAAGTCGGATCCCCCATCTAAACAGAAGCGACTTCACAGTGAAAAGAATAGAATTTATTTTAGGGCAACCCCCTCCCTCCCTTCTCTGATTGGCCACAGGCAAAGTCGCCTGGCATAGTCAAGGTTGAAGTTGCTTCCAAGTTGCCTTGAAGTTGCCTCCATGTTGCCTTGAAGTTGCCTGGCAAAGTCGTGCCTGAAGTCGGATCGTCCCTCTGTGTGAATGCAGCCTTAGAGATTCTTTATAAATTTCATGCTGGACACCAACCTTTTTATGTTTTGAAATCACTGGTAAGGGTTATACAATTTCAGTTTTTACCATTCACAATGTCAAGTGCACTATAGCTCTTCACCATTTTTTTTTCATATGGTTTTGACTCATCAGCTAAAACCAATTGAAAACCTCTGCTGTGCAGATTTATTCATGAATATAGCTGCTTTCTTGCCAATCTATCCATGTAGCACTGTAGAAAGCCTTCAAAGAGACCAGCTGTGATGCAACTTCAAACTCTTTAGTTCAGTTCTCAAAGTAAATAGAGCTAAATAAGAAAGGGGAAGATATAAATGATTTACTGGCAAGGCTGCATAATTAAAGGGGTTGAAATATAAATAATTTACAAGTAATACCTGCACAATTTCAATAACGTCTTGCTGAGCTCCATAGCATCTAGTTCTCTTGAAACTTTCATAAGTAATGATAATCTGATTGTAGATTTTCTAGTATAATTGGACAGGAATACCTAAGTAAAATAAAAATCTCTTGTTCTAAATCTTTCTGTTCTGGAGAAGTTCTTTATCAGGTAGCCCATTGATGTTTTTTTTTTATCTCCTTTTTGAAAGCTTCATGAAAAGTTTGACCGCTTAAAGAAATTACATCAGGAGGAGAAGAAGAAGCTCGAGGATAAGAAGAAAAGTCTGGAGGATGAAGTCAATGAATTCAAGAAACGCAAGACCGCAACAGAATTACTCCAGTCCCAAGCACAACAAGCAGGAGGATCACAGACCCTAAAAAGGGAAAAGGAGAGGAAAAAGTAAGTTAATTTATTAGAAGTGGTGAACGGTGTGTACAGAAAATAATTCACTAATGTGTCGATCATATTGGGTGTATATATTTGTACATAGTCTGACCGTTCTTCAGTGAACATGAATTAATGAGTAGGATACATTTTTCTATCCCTTTTGTTTGGAACTTATACCTGCAGATAAAGGCATTTTTTTTTTTTTTTAAATCTTCTTTTAGGCAGAATTTGTATACATTTCCCAGACAATACTGTATGAAGGTCTTCTTACATCTACTTTTCATTTAAGGCATTGCGGACTCATGCAGAGGCCAAACATTGCTGCCTATATATCAGTGTTCTGCTTCAGCAAAGATGTGTGATGTATTTAAAATGCTAATGGGCAGAGCATACTTTTTAAGGCCTGCAATACTAAAATGCTATTTACTTGAATGCTCTGTCTCCTTTGTGGAGAGGCTGGTTTGCCTGCGAAGTATCGGTGAATACACCACAACCAAGCACTGAGATTTCACTAGGTTATGAAGTGAAATATGATGTACTTAAATTATGTAGAAAGACTCCTGTGTGAGATTCAAAACGGATCACACAGGGGGTGATGCACAAGCCTTATAAAGTTAAAATTGTCTCACACACTCCCCTTTCTAGACACTGCAGCCTACAGTAGAAAGGTTTTAGCAGCATGGGAAGTGCTGTCAATCCAGAAAGCAGTGGGTATGGCTAGATGTGTCCAACTATTGATTGGCTACAGGCTTGGGCATTAGCAGGGAAAATGCTAATAGCTATACCCCCTGCAAAGTCCTCTTATTACAGCATAGTGTGAGTAGGCACTGCTGCTCTCAGTTTAGGGGTAGTGCAGCATTGTTGTCTTCCCATCACAGAAAGCAGCATATAGTGTAATTCAGCGGCAGGATCAACAGGTGTTTTTTAAATGGAAATGAAAGCAGATCTTTTAGGGTATGTGGAAAACTTTCTGATCATTAGAAACGTGCCAGGCAGCAGAGAAAAGCATTCCGGGTGTGCAGCAAAAATTGTTCTCTGTCAAATTTGTGTGTGTTTATGTGGGTAAATGTGGAGATGGTCTCCTCCTATGGTGAAGGAAGATGCTACACAGGCACTCTTTTTAAACGGTTGAATTCACTGTTCATGCTACAAGAGCAGTTTACATGGCCCACTGTAGTGGCTGTGAATGCCAACAGCTGAAGAAAAAGAAATCTCAATGGACAAATAAATGGTGGAACGACTTCACATCGGTGTATAATTGTCAACTATACCTAGCCCCATCTCTTTCATCCAATATACAGTATATTTTACATGGAGAAGGGAAAGATGATGCTTTTTTTCCATGCACTTGTCAAAGTGCTATGACCACAGATATGGTACAGATCATGCTAGTCTGTAATTGGCACTAATGCCAATCTCGCAACATAACCATGTAACTATTAAATGTCAGTTGTATGACAATAGGAAAGGGGCAATATGCACTGCACTCCCATATATGATGATCCTTTTTTTTTTTTTTTTTTTTTTTTTGTTTTGTTTCAGGTTTGCTCATTTGTCATTGTTTTTGTTCTGTTTTTATATATTTCACTGTTCTGTTTTTCCTATTAACATTTCATGCTCCCATTTGTTGTTACCTCTGTGCTGTTTTTACAGTTAACTCTGCTGTTTGCTGCATGGGCGCATGGCTTTGGTAAGAGATTAACATGTTAGAACTACTCAGGCTTTGTATGTAGGACAAACGTGACTGAAGATGGCAATGTGTATAACCACTTAGTACAACCATGTTTGTATATCCTAATACAAAAAAAATGACATACTGCTATTACTCATAAATGTTTGGTTCATTATTGTAGTGTTAACACAGTAATATGCTGGTGATCAAGAGATTGGACTGAGCCATGTTTTGGGTAAAACCACATTTGGTGGAGGTTTTCCTTTCTTTACATGAACTAGGTGTTCACAAAACAGTGTCTGCATTTCACCTGTAGTTGTAAACCACCTCAGTCCTTCATTTTCTTGCTGCAGGAAAAGGAAAAACTGCTTGTTAGAACTTTCCTGTTCTAATGGTTCTTCTTTAATAGCCTTCCTTAAGGAGGTTCATAACATGTTGGTGAGCTCCATCTCCAATCCTCAGCCACCAATTTTACCCTTTTGATGACCACAATAGTCAGTGATGAGGGCAAATTGTATTCAGTCATATATAAATACTACAGACATGCTGTATATAGTACTTCAGTTACCTTTTGAGCTATGCTGACACGTCTCTATCTATATGTTGATTGTGGCGTGAGATCATCTGCTTGGTAAACCTAGCAAAAAATGTTCATAAAAAGGGTGGCAAGTGTCCAAAGTTTGTGGGTCAAAACTGAGCATCCACTTTACTTTGAATCCACGCCTAAAATTGTTCTGCATATAAAAGTGTACATTTTTTCTTTTCAGAAACATACTTAAGATAGTTTATCAAGGTAATGTCCAAGGCTTCATTAACAGTCGGCTTAAGAAGACATTTTAGAAGGTCTAAAAAATTGATAAAACTACCTACAGTGCGTACACAGCATATGTTTGTGAAATCAATTTCTTAAAGTGTTTTATTGTCCCTTTTTTTTAAATTGCAGGTATAGTTTAAAAAAAAAAAATGGTCTATTACTAAGGGCATTTATGAAAGTATTCAAATGTATCTTGCTAGACATAGCAACTGTATCTGAATATCATGCCAAATGAAAAGCCGAAAAAAACATAGAGCATAATAGATGGGATTCTAAAATTAGATTTTCCTAATTGTTCTCCCGCATTGTCACACAGGCTTTTGATAGAGACTAAAGTGGCAGTTGTATCATACATTATGCATGTATCTCTCACTGTTGCCACCATCCAAAAACCTGCCCTGAGAAATGCAATGCATATGTCATTGGAGTGTATATATAGACAGAATGTCACCAATGTTTGCATATGTACAAGCTAGACCAGTTATGAAAATCTAGTTAAATGATTTGCTTTGCATTACTATATTATGCTTTGCGACTTAATCAACTATATTGTGATCTATTTGAGGACCCTCTCATTACTTAATATACAGCTTAAAGATCTAAGAAACAGCTAATTGAGCTAGCCAAACACGCAGCTATCCAATCATTTGTAAACCTTACATCTGATGTGTATTTTCACAATTTAGTTCATATCGGGCAAACTCACTTACTGCTTTAGAACACATTATGAAGTGTTTTTTAATCTTGTAGAAGTTTAGGTTCATATTTTTGCAGGTGGCTCCCTCTGCAGGTCCACACCTGTTCCTGCATCTGCAACCATCTGCACAGTGAAACGCAGGGGATGCGTGCATGTGCCAGTAATCCTAATGGCACGCCGCACGCACTGGAAATCGCTCCTGCACTGCACTTGCAGTTCCGTGCGGCCTGCGATTTCTGCAATGCTCCCAGGACCTTTTTACCTGCTTTTTCTAGAGGTGTGGCAGTCTATTCAAATGAATGGGCTGCTGCATCCATGCAAAATGTGGTTCACAGAGCGGTCGCAGATGGTGTGAACCTAGCCTTAATCATCTATTAAACATTGTAAAAATTCAGTCAATGCAAAACATTTTGACTCTAACTGATAACCAAAGCAATGTTTTTAATTGCACGTGTTAATCCTTGTTGTTTTTTGCTAACTTTTACGCTTGTATGTTTCACCCCAAACCAATTTCAGTTGGTCATTTTTATACTAAACACTAGGTACAAATGGCATTTAAATTACATACAGATTTAAAATTATGTCAGATTTTTTTTCTTTAGTATTGTCTGTATTTTGTGCTTGCTTTAAGTAAACAGACATCTGCCCTAACCACTACAATGTACATTTTTTTTCTGCAGCAATTGTCTTTGTCTGAAAGCTATAGTGACAGTCTGTATAAGCCACTAAAGCTTCTTCCTTTAAATGCCTGCAGGAGAACACTCCACTATTGTGTAAGGAAAGAGGAGGAAGGAACTTTAAGGACTAGGCATTTCTGTGCATTAAAAACAAAGCTGGAACTGTATAGGAAATTGCTATATGTATGTTCTGCTGAGCCAGTTCTTGAGCTTTGCAAATTTTCATAGGGAAATTTTATATACGGTACTTGTTTCTACGCAAGCCTTTTTTTGTAGTTCAGTGTTGGTTCCTGTATATAGGGGTCATTTGTATTATTTTGGTGTGCGCAACTTGCCTCTAAAACATCATTTTCTGATTTTGTGATTGGCTTACGTCTCTTCCTAGCAGTTTTTCTGTTCTTCTTGTGCCTGGGCTGCAGGTGTTGCTGTAGCAGGAAATAAGTGAAATCAGAATGTGAGTTGTAATACAAATGGCTGCAGGAGTAACCAATCAGACTGTACTACTACTACTATCACAATAATAATCTGATAATAGTTTAATGCATGTAACTGGCCGTATTCAGCATATTGCTTCTTAATTTTTACTTTTGCCAGGGGAGCTTAAGCTGTTGTAGCAGTGTTTGTGTTTTTTGTAAATGATTTGCATAAAAGGTTATTGCTGTAAGCACCTCTTGTGGTGTTATAATTAGTCATGCCAAAAAAAGCTAAATTAAAAAAAAAAATAGTACTCTACAGTGCAGTTATCAGAATACAATTTTAAAATCTGAATCTGTGCTAATTGATATGGGTACCTGGGATAATTTATTTTAATTGCCACAATAATCTAGGAACTGGTTTGGCAGTTTTAAATATTTTTCATGCGTCCATGAGTTTATTATGTAATAGGTCTATAGGGAGCTTTACACCTGTTCTGTCTGGTATGCAGCAGTGTAATAATTATTGATTTGATATGGCAACATTTATTGAACAGTTCTTCTACTTGCACATAGAAGGTGGACAACAGTGATGTACAAACCCCTACACACTATTACCACAGCTCATTCCCCTATTCTTCAGCTCTTTGGTGTAAGCCATGGAAATGTATATAAACCCAATCTCTAAAATTTCAGAGAAGTTAATTTTGGTAATGTAACATCAAGACTTTACTAAATTTAGTAAATGTTCAGTCTTTTTTAAAATAATACCTGGTGATCCTCCCATGAAGGGCCTTGTTCAGATACTTGCTGTTAGTGACAACCCCCTCTGTATCTGTTTCCCAATCACTCATCTGCATTGTCACAATCTTTGATGGAGACTAAAATGGCAGTTTTAGCACACATTATGCAGGCATGGTCCACTGTTGTAACCATCCCTGAGAAATGCAATGCAGCTGTCACCAGAGTGCATGTATAGACAGAATGTCATCAATGTTTGCATATTTACAATTTTGCTATGTGTTTAGTGATATATTTCAGGACCCTGTCATAACTTATTCGGCCCAAAGATCTCTTTTAGAGTTAATGAAGCTAGCCAAACTCTCAGAGATCCAGTCATTCGTAAACCTGTCATCTGATGTGCATTTTCACTATTTAGAAACCCATTCTATAGGTATAAAAAGCCAACCTAAGAAATGCAGTGCAGCTGTCACTGAAGCACATGTGTAGAAGGATGTGGCTTCAAAGAGGCAGCAGTAGATCAGAGCACTGAAATGTAGCAAATGATGAAAAAGTGGTGAAAATTGGTATTTTATTTAAAATGGTAATTCTAATGATGCATCAAACTAAGGAGTATATTTATAAAGTAGCAAGTGTGACATTCAGTAAATATTTATGGCATGTATAGCTTCTGATGAATGTGGTTCAAATGAGTGATTTGCCTGCAGTACATGTCACATTTGCTATGTTATAAATATGCTTCTAAATGTCATTCTGTTGAGGCTTGCATGTACTTTACGAAGTATTAAGACTATGGCATCTGTAGCCAATGGCCCCTTTAATGGTGGCTGGTTAGTGTGGTTCACCTGCTCACAACTGCCCTCAATCACACTCCTTCTGGCATCCGGAATCAGAAAACAGGCTTGCTCTTTATTTGTTTTTATTTGGGGATTGAACTTGGATGGGGATTGCGGTAGTTATGGGATGCCCAAAGATTAACAGTTCTGTACACTGGGCCACTATATGCATTCTCCAGTACAGTATATACACTCCTCTCCAGCACACTAATTGCTTCTTTTACAACTCCTGGTTCCTCTCTCCTGCACAACTCTTACTTTGCACTGGTGAGACCTAGAAGGAAATTTACCAGGCCTCCAAACAGTCTTGTACAGCCTAGCTAGCACATGTGAGACCTGATGTAGATTTACCAACCTTTTGTGGGCATTGTGTTGAGGTTCCCCTTGTGTAGAAAGTTAGCTAGTTGGTGCTAGCTAGCCATGATGGACCACATCTCCCAGCCTATCCGCACACTGTCCATGACACCAGTCTCTTGCTGCACCTCTTCCAGACTGCCTTCCTCCCAATCTGCTCTGTGCATCTCACTCCCCTGGGCTGTGTCACTCACCGTTACTTGTAGTTCCTCCCGGGGATCTCTCAAATAGTCTTCTCTCCCACTGTCCTCTTTCCGCTCACCCTTGTGCCTCTCCACCATGTTCTCGCTTCCTCCTGGCTGCTCCCGGGCTGAGGTCACCCCCCCCCCCCAGACGAGGGGCTCCCTCAAGGCCCTGACAGCCCCCACACTATTTCATCCCTGTCACTTCCACCTGAACTCTCCTCCCCCCACTGGGCAGACCACAGTATTTAAGGAGGCCTGCCCCCTGCCAATCCAGGTTGGGGTTTGGTCAGGGCTCCTTAACATACATCAGAAAACCTCACCTTCCCATCCCATCCCCTTTTCCAGAATTTTCTGAAGAAGAGGGGAGCGGTAACCAAGGGGTGTTTCTTCCTGCAGTCTCCAGTCCTCCCTGGGACACTCCCCTGCCCAGAATCAAAACAATCAGGCCTGATTTCCAGTCAGGCCTGACTAAATTTTACGTACTCTAACACCAAAAATCCTCCATTAGCACCTACCTATTGTAGATGGTGCTACACGTCAACAAGACCTTTTCGTTTTCTCTATTATAACCCTTCCCAGCTTTGTAAACGCAATGTACAAAATGGCCAGCAAATAAGCTACATCTCATCTGATCAAAGGCGATATGGGAAGTGAGGGGGGAAGTGGGAGACAAAGGTTTTTCTCTGTAAAATGTCTTTAAAAGGACTTTAGCTATCTTCACATTTGCTACTCTAAAGCCCTGTACGTTCACACCATTGAACCTTCCAATTCATATTTTGGAATGGAAAATGCTAGGAATATGCAATGCAAAGCCATTTAAACTGCATTATGTACATTACCGTGTATTAAAACCTCTCCAGCGTGCTGTGGTTTGGCTATGTTATCCACCATACATGAAAGCAATGCTAGAAGGATGCATTTCATCAAATTTATTGGAAACCTTGGGGTAGAGAGAAGAGGGGCAGAGGCATTCCTATGATTGACTTTTCTGGTTGTGTGACCAGAAAAAAAAATGCCTTTAGTAATCTAGGATTTACCATTTTGGAGGGTGTTTTTTCACATTGAGCTGTTGTGACCCCTAGAAGCTGCTTTCACTGCTACAAATTAGCTTTGGCAGGTATAGGAGGTTTTACTGAGAAGATTGGAGCTTGTATTCTGAAATCTGCGTTGCTGCTCTTAGTGGAGTGAGACACCACCTTGTGGCAAATCATTGGCTGTGCTGTGTTGATCATCACGTTCTGCCTTTTTCTATTCTTTTTAGTTTTTTACTTGTTTGAGGTTATATTTTGCCATTTGCATGTCTGTTCTTTTGCCAAATAGGCATGTTATTCACTAATTGATTCCTAAGTTATAATCCTGTAAATATTAATCCTTATTTTAATTTGTCTCATTTACAGTTCTGGTTTCCTGTAACATGCTTATTCCTGGCACACTGTTTCCCTCCATCAATCATTTAATGAACCTTGACCCCTAGTCAATCGTAATTCACTCCTTTGCATGAAAACCTGCAAGTCTCTGTCAGCTTGTAGAAGATGTGATTCGTAGCATGTGGAATTTTTACAACATACATTTCATTGTCACCTTATTTTTAATTTGCATGTTTTGTTATATGCATGTTTAATTACAAGTTAACCAAAATCTAATTTTATTTTTTTTTTTTTTTTTATGTCTGTTGTAGGGGACATGGCTAGAATTATATGGTTGTTGACTACATTATTGTTCATGCTTAGGGTTAGGTTTTCAGTAATAAAGTTGGTGCCACAATAGTTCTGTTTCTGTGTATCTTCCTGCAATAATCCGAAAGCAAACATTTTGCTATGCGTAGAGAGCTGAACACTCGAGTACAACATTATCCCTTTTGCATTGCAACCATGCCCCTCCCTCTTGCTGTGTCTTCCCTAGGATCCTATACAAATTGATGCTTATTAGCTTTATAACTAAGGTTTGAATAGCAGCACACTTAGTGTGCCATGGCCAAACATGGGAATAGTAATGGTGCTTTAAATCAAATTCAGGGTTTAATGGTAGTGAATTGGAGATAATTGTGGAATGGCTTGAAAATGATAGGCCTACAGGGGACTAAAATGTGATGATATGCCGGCAACAAATGCACAAATGTATGCAAAAAGGGCAATCGTGGCATCAAGGAGACAATGTATAGGCAATAATGACATTGGACAGACAGAAAATAGGCATTTGTGGCCAAATTATTCCCCGCCTTCCCCCAAGCAAAATCCCTTTACCAGAGCTAAGAATGTTCTTGCTGCTCTTCCCCTGTGTGCATCTTGATATGGGCGTGATGTGGCACAATGATTGAGCATGCTTCCATCAGCAGCATTGCTACAGAGGGCGAGGACATGCCAGCTGTGGTGGGTAGAACAATATTAATGAGGAGATAAAAGGTAGCACATATCACTTACATGTCTGAGTCATAGTGTAATCAAATTCATCAGCAGTGAGCACCCTCCAAATGGCAGTAGTTGGTACATACTGACGGACACACACCTCTTCCAGCCTCTAGGTGTGCCACTGGTGATGGTGCTTATGGCCTGACCGTGTGTGTGTGTGTGTGTGTGTTGGCTTACACCCATAATAAAGTTTTTTGAAATGGAAAAAAACATTGGACAGCTCAGGGCTTCAGTATTTTGTTTGCTTGTGGTGGCTTTCTTATTTTAATCTAGGGGAAAATGTAGAACTTCTACCCATTTTTACTTTTTTCTGTTGGCGATCAGTGATCCAGTTTGTCCTATGGTAAATATCTTGCCAAATGTCCACTGTAGGAGGTGGCTTCATGGTGTGTCGTGAAAAGGCAGCCTGATGTATCAAATTTTGATGAAGATATTGCATCGAAGTCTCCTTCAAACCTGCCCTAGGGTTAGTGTACATCAGTATTAGGCTGGCCTTACAAGTGTACAATTTCATTAGAAAATTGTCATTTTCAGAACATTTGCTCAATTAACTTTAAGAGTTAAAGCATACAATTCAACAATCAATCTGTTTCAAGCAGGGCAAGCAAAAAAAGGATGGAATTTTTTTGTTGATATTGAGAGCAAACTAATTTTTTTTTTTTTAATTTTTATTGAGAAATGAAAGGCATTTTTAACATTTTATATGAAAGCTACATTGTATAGTACTGTATCGTTAAATGATTAAAGTTTCAAGATAAGAAAATATACATCTTCTGGCCTAATTGGCCATCACTAATCGCTCCTGTACTTCAGAAGTTGATTTCAACACAACGTAATTTTAAAAAGAAAAGAGCACAAAAAACATGACTATACATCATCTTTATCCTCTCTCCTCTAAAGGTGAACAGTTATACTTGAATCATCCCGGGGTCCCCTGGGGAGGAAGGCAGAGGAGAGGCCAGACCACACAGCCGGCGGTCCCAAGGCACAGCATTTCCCGGGGGGTGGCGCAAGGAAAAGGGCAACCCGAGGGTTGAAAGGAAAAGAGCAGAGAAGGAGCCAGAAGAGAAAGGGATAGAAAAAAGAAATATTGAGAAAATGGAAAAAAATAGAAAAGTGCACTCCATGTGGTATATATGGCCGCCCTCTGAGTTCTCACAGAGGGTCAGACAAATATTTGATTCAGGGTTCCCAGATCTTAGAAAAGTCATAAGAAATGCAGCGCTTGTCAAAAATAGAAATTAATATTAATTAAAGAATCATCATGTTATATAAGTTCGTGTGTGTGTGTATGTGTGTGTGTGTGTGTGTGTGTGTGTGTGTATGTATGTGTATATAT
>BLSH010466543.1:5206959-5223435 GCA_018402905.1 Glandirana rugosa | reverse complement strand
TGTCAAACTGGCAGCCCTCCAGTTGTTGCAGAACTACAAGTTCCATCATGTCTCTGCCTGTGGGAGTCATGCTTGTAGCTGTCAACCTTGCAATGCCTCATGGGACTTGTAGCTCTGCAACAGCTGGAGGGCTGCCAGTTTGACACCTGTGGCTTAAAGGGACAGTATAGTGTCATTTCAGTGAGTTTGTATTTTGAGTTCTTATTGCAATCTTTGCCTTAAAGTTCCTTGTTAAATAACTTTCACATAAGCATTTTAGCAAACATTGGCTTACTCCAGTTTCTCTATTGGGTGGATGTGTAGCACTGCAAAAGCAGAAAGCAGAGTCTGCTTCTGGTAATATTCACGTGGAGTTTTTCTATGTACATACACGATTATAAAATACACATACGTTCAACATCTATTTATTAAAAAAAAATACTGAAGACCCAAAACATTTCTATTGAGCTTCAGTCAAGATGTGTCATCCCAACAGAGTGCTTTATAAGTATTTGCCTGTCCGCCATGCTTTTAAAAAACGAATGTAAAAAAAAATGAAAAAACTTCTATTTATTTTAAATTACTACTGAAAATTATGAATGTTTACAGGCTAATCTCAAAATTGAATCCTAAACATGGCATCCTACATTGAGGGTAAATTCAGGCTTTATTAAATTTAACTCTATCATAAAGAAGCTATTTCGTCTTGGAAACATGCTCATTTATTCTGACAGTTTAATTTATAACTCTCATATTACAAGTGGACTCCAACTTGGCTTCTGTTCTTCAAATAGATCAGTAAATTGACCTTTCTAAACCAATTTTCTCATTTAAAATGAAAAGTAGCATTCCGATAACCTTCCTCTGTGTTAACTGGGGTGAGGCTACAGAGGGCACTGTGCAGCACTCTAGTTACCCCTTCAGTGCCTTTCTACACGCTCAAAACATGGTGGCACTTCAATGTGAGGAGGGGAAGGAGGACTCTCCCCTGCTGAGTACTATCACATCATTGATTATTAGTGCATTAAGAGTTTATTCATTCTGTTTTATCCCATCAGCCTCCTTGCAATATTAAAGCTAACTGTAGCTGATGCTTTTATTTGTTTTAATAGAGCAGGGGAGGGTTAGATTATCTGTCATTATAGTATTGCTTTCTGTAACCCCACGGGCAAACTTTCCATTCACTTGGATTCAAGAAGAAGTAATAAGCTAAACCACCATCACGGGGACAGCAAGGCACCATGAACTCTTTATAGGTTTTAACCTGCCCCATCCTACTAAAGTGCTTTTTTTTTTCTGTCTGTCCCCCACTTCCTAACCTTCTGGCCACACTTTACCTGGACACTAAATGAGGTGACCTCTTCCCAACAAGAACACAGATCGCAATAGAAACCTGTGGTTCTAACTCTGTTCTGCTATATTGAATAAGGGTATTGGTTGGTGTTAGGTTATAAAGGATTTCTCTACTGTAGATTTCCTCTATTTAAGCTGTCACTAGATGGAGGTGTGATGTGTATTGATCTTGGATGACCAATAAGAATGTAGTTTTCAGTTTGAGTTAGCAGGCAAAAAGAATCCAATCCTTGTTTGTATGGATCACTGCACATTTTTGGCTTTGCATTATATTATTTCGTTCAGGCTTGTTTTAGAACTATGGAAATCTATTTCTCCTTAAATTTACAGCTTATTTAAAATATTTATTATGTTATGCATTAAAGGCGTTCTTGTAAGGTGTAACCCTTGTATTTGTTTAGTCATTAAATGTTCTGATGATGTTACATGACCCATACCTTCCTAAAATGTTACACCCAAAGCATTTCTGTCCTTTTATTTCATGGCTTCAACTTTGTCCTTTTTTTATATCTATCTATGTGTTTGTGTTGTAGTAAATAAATGCTTTTGGTAACATGAGATTGAGGTTTCATCAGCTTTAATGTAGTAATGTATAATGAATGCATAATTCTCTAATCCTTAAATCTTTTTTATGAACAGCCCATAGACACAACAATACCATCACCCAATCTATTTGAATTCTGCAATGACCTTGTCTGTAAATGTTCTGCCTGTCTGAATGTTATGACGACACTGGGTAATTTCTGTTGCCTTGGGGCAGTCATATTGCTCATGCATATCTGACTTATTTTGTGTATGAGCATCTTAAGTTTTCCCATAGAATAATGAGCGATGTTGAGAGATTTGCTGGTTCAAATGTTTTCTATGATTCAATTATATGGGAAAAGCATGCAATGGAATTTAGAAGAACTTCCAATCCACAAACGTGTCTCTAGTCTATGACTCAAACTACTAAAGCCACTGGATAAGAGCAGCCAGGCAACTAGAATTTCCAGAAAGGCAGGTCAGCAATGACATCATGCGTGTTTTCTTTTAGAAAATGTACTGTTTATATTCAGACTGTATTCTTGTTAAGACTAGCAGATGTTGTAAAGCGCTGCACTAACTGTTGGTGCTATATAAAGCCTGTATAATAGGGCTAGAGATGACCAGAACTAGAAGTCTTGGAAGAGAACATATGAGAGTTGGTTTACTAAAACTGGCGAGTGCATAATCTGGTGTAGCTTTGCATGGAAGCCAATCAGCTTCTAACTTCAGCTTGTTGAATTAAGCTTTAACAAAAAGAAAATGGAAGCTGGTTGGTTTCTATACAGAGCTGCACCAGATTTTGTACTCTTCAGTTTTAGTGCATCGACCCTGTGGCCTCTAAAAGACAGCTTCTGTCATCTGCCAAGCTTTTGACAATATTTTTAATTTAATGAATGGGACTAACAGATGGGAAAGTGTTGGCAACTAGGCTCCAAAAGCCATGGCGGAGGGCAGTATCCTGATTTGATTCTAGTAGGTGGTAATTAATCTGAGAATGTCTAAATAAGCAGCAGTGTAGGCAGACAGTACATATCATCTATACTGGTAGCTCTATAAACTGGGAATGGTGACCATTCTACACAATACTTCCCAGTAAATAACTTCTAATATTTCCACTGGTGAAACTTTGGTCATTGGTTCTACACCAACATATCTTTTGTGGTGTCAAAGTATGGTTAAAATGCCCAAGATTAACACATACATAAGGTTTAACATGATGGAGTGAAACATCATTTTGGTCGTCTTATTTCCTGTTTTATCGAATTTTAAAAAGTGTATGAAGGTATGTCACATTTTATTAGTTGTATAAAATCCTAATTTTAAAAATAAAGGTTTAATACATGGTCTATCATGACAGTGTTTTCAAAGCATTCTGGGTTTCTGGAAAGCCCAGCATTATCAGCTCACTTGTAGACTGTCCATCTGAGACTCCATATAGATCCCTATGAGCTAGATACCTGGAAGTGAATTAAAAAAAAGTGGTGATTTAAAAAAAGCAATTCATGATCAAGGATTTTAGTGGGTAAATAGTTGTGCCATAACCAAAAAAGTTTATTCTTTAAACCTGATCCAAGTAAATGGCTAAATACACAGAAGAAATATATTCTGTGTAAAAGAAGCTGTTTTGCATGCCTCAGGATTTGTATTTCTCTGGGTTCAATCATGAGCAAAGCTCTGCCATACAGCACAGCCTGATTTTTTTTTTTCTGCTGCCATTAACAAAGGTCTTCTCCTTCTCCCAGTCAGAGACTAGACAATGATAGGAGAAGCAGAATACTAATGACCCCTGATCCCCCTCACACCTGCTGTTAGCACATGAGCACTGCAGTACAACTTGCTGGCTCCTTTGCTTTTCTTTCTCCTAGTCTGAGCTTTGCTGTACAGCGATTGCAAGAGGCTGATAAAGGTCAGATTCAGATGTTTGCATTAAAAAAAGCACATTTAATGTATTCATGAATGCAAAATGTAATAAATTCTGCACAAGTCAATGCCAGGGCACACAGGAAATAATTGTTTTCTATGTGACCTTTTCATACTGTAATGCTGTCTTAAAGCCAAACTTCACTCAAAAGTGAGGTACCACTAATCCACTCCCTCCTTCCAGCATGTAACTTGCAGGTTTTTTTCTCCCTGCTCCCACTTCTGCAATCCTTGCCTAGGCAAGGATGATGATGCTTGCCCCAATGCCTGCCCTCTCGCAGCCTCTTTGGACTTGTCTTGTGTCGCAGGAGACTGAAGGATAATTCAGAGTGCCATGTGGTTCAGCTGATGGCTGCAAAAACCAATGCTAGACTCCAGGCACTGGTAAGTCCCTGTTTTGTAAGAGCCAGTAGCTACAGTATTTGCTGTAGGGAAACAAAAACTGAATTTCCCCTTTAGCCCTGGTTCACATTGGTGGGGGAATGAAATTGTGCGAGTTCAGCTGAACTCACAACATTTCATTCCCGTATGTCAGTCCCAAATTCAGGTGCGATTTCAGAGACATCTGTGTGGGTTGCTGCACAGATGTCAATGGAAATTGCACCTGAAATCACCAAAAGTAGTGCAGAAACTACTTTTGGAAATCGGTGCGGCACTGCAAATGCAGCGTTGCACCGATTAGGACGTTGCAATTGCCGCCGATTTGGCATGCAATTTGACACGTCAAATCACATGCCAAAATTCACCAATGTGAACCAGGGCTTAAGGTGGGTTGCAGTGTATTGTTTAACCACCTAAGGACCGGAAGGATTTCCCACGTTAGGACCAGAGCACTTTTTGCGATTCGGCACTGCGTCGCTTTAACTGACTATTGCGTGGTCGTGCGACGTTGTATCCAAACAAAATTTGCGTCCTTTTTTTCACACAAATAGAGCTTTCTTTTGGTGGTATTTGATCACCTCTGTGTCATTTCTGATCACCGATATAAACAAAAAAGAGCGACAATTTTGCAAGAAAAATCAATATCTCTTACTTTTTGCTATAATACATATCCAAAAAAAAATCTAAAAAAACGAATTTATTCATCAGTTTTGGCCAACATTATATTCTTCCTCATATTTGTGGTAAAAAAAAATAATCGTTTGGTTTGCGCAAAAGTTGCCTCGTTTACAAACCATGAGAATTTCTTGTGTTGTTTTTACATTTTTTTACAATTTTTTTTTTTTCTTGTAATGGCAGCGATCTGCGATTTTTATCGGGACTGTGATATTGCAGCGGACATTTTTTACATATCCACTGATTACTGTGTAAATGTCATTGGCAGTGAAGGGGTTAACCTGCAGGGGTTGATCTAGGGTTCAACTGTGTTCCCTAGGCGTGTTCTAACTGTGAGGGGGCTGGGCTGCCAGGGGCATAAGAGATCTAACTGATCCCAGTGACAGGGATCAGTAGATCTCCCTCATGCTGCTTGACAGAGGAGGGAACCGCCATGTTTACATAGGCGGTTCCCCGTTTTTCTTCTCTGCTAGGCAATCGCGGCTCGCCGGCAGAGATCGAGTCCGCCCGAGCTGCAGCCACACTCCTGCAGAGTGCGGCAGGCACGAGAGAGCACCGCACTCCTGCCCGCTATTTATAAAATGGCGATTCATGGGACAGCGCCACTCTGCAGCAGTAAATGTACGCGAGCTGGTCGGGAAGTGGTTAAAAATGTAGACATGCTGAAATGTTCCACAATGCACCGCAACTCACCTGTCACCAGTGTCCGCTGTGATAATCCCTATGAAGTTAAACACCAGCCTGCACATCAAAAGAGATTGTTTTAGTGTGTGCACTGGTGCGACAAGCCCTTTAAAGAGGAGCTCCAGTCTCCTGTGTAAAAATTAAAAGTCAGCAGCTACAAAAACTGTAGCTGCTGACTTTATAAACGGTCACTCGCCTGTCCCATTATCCAGTGCTGTGCTCACCCCAGCAGTGTTCACCTCCAGTTTCCGGCATCCTAACTGTGGGCACCCGGCTGTGAAAGTGCTCATTGTGATTAGTCCCCTGCAGGCATCTGAGACCTCTGGATATGTCCCAGAAGACTCCGGGGGGGGTTTGAGAACTTCCAAATTGGGTACCCCCCCCCCAAAAGTGTCATTTCATAAACGGGGGGAGGGGGTTGTATGCCTTAACGAAGAACTTCCCCTTTTAGGTTTTTTCTTGATAATGCACTTCTTCATTTGTTCTGAGAAGTTTTCATTCATTTCGATTTACTTCATTTTTAATCCTTTTTATATTTTGTTTTTGAACGGGTATAATGTTTGGAAACCTTCTATACTTCGATTTGCACTATTTGCGATTACCACTTTGATTGATGTAAGTTCTAAATACACCTAAATAATTAAATTTTGTCCTTTTGGGTTTAGACACCTTTTTGTTTACCTATTTTTACAGGTTTAGGTTTAATACAGGTCTGCTTGAAGTTGGATGGCAGTTACTATATTAATCTATTTGTGCAGCTCAGTCAAGTTTTATGGCTTTTTGCTTTCCTTAACTACTATTTTCTTTACTGCTGCTGAATGCTAATAACGTTAATGCTCTTTGGCTGATGAGCTTTAATCACTGCACATTTTTCTGCCTCTTGATAATGCCCTTTTTTCTCTCCCTTTTTTTTTTTTTCTCTTCATAGCTTCTTTTAATCTGTCTCCGCATCTGTCAAAAGGAGAAGACTGCTCTGTAGAAGATGTAGAGATCCCGTTTTTATCTGGGGGAGAGAGGAATAATAGATTTAAAAAAAACAAAAAACATAATTATCCTAACCAATGGTGTCAATAATTGAACAGTGTGCTTCTGTGACTTGCATGGTATCCATTGAGATGTTAGGAAATGGTTAACATTTTGATGGTATATGCAGCCTATTAATAATCAGATTAAACTGTACTGCATAATAATATCTGTCACTAACAAAAGTACCTATACATACTGTAACTATTGCCATGCTTGGGATGGACATTGGCTAATGCATATTGCTATTCTATTTACCCAGAGAGCAATGCTCAGGTCAGTGCTAACAAAGCCATTTTCACAAGTAGTGTGTTCAATGATGGAGCAGAGAAAGGAGGAAGTAATTTTATCTGATTGTGGGGTAGTGCTTAGGGGAAATTGTAAGTATGGATGTGTGGTGGTATGTTGAAGCACATGCTCTTTATCTATATCCACTTTTGCAAACTTTCAGGTTTTCTCAAAACAGTGTTTCCCAAATTCCCAGCATATTTTATTAAGATATTGTGGGGATAATCAATTTGCAGCAGGTTACATGTTATACCCTAAATATGGGTGTAACATGGTGCAAAAGATGAAGTTGGCCTTTAAATTGCAGCATTTCTCATGCTGCTGAGTAGGAAGGCAGATCTTGATGGGTGTTGATGGAACATGACTTGTTCAAGATGTGCAGATTTCCTACTAATTATTTTCACTGAGACATATGTCCACCATAAGCTGGGAAAGCTTTGCTTTAGTCAACTTCAGATTTGGCAGTCAAGTTACTCAGAAGAGCAGTGTTTAAGCTAAGCAGCAATTTGTATGAATTAAAAAATTAAGGATTTTTACGTTTTCACAAACAAGCAAAGACTGCAACTGTTCTGCACCACTGTATGAAACCTAGATCTTTATTAGTTCAATGACCCTAGATACTGATGATCTATTTGTTATAGAGAGATCCCACAGTAACCATACTCTGCCCTAAAATGACTGCTCAGTTCAATATTAACTGAAACCATCAATCAGAATATGCAAAGAAATAAAGGTTATACACTAAGATTAGTATTGATACAATGAGATGTTTTATGTATGGATCCTTCATTTGCCTCCTTCACTCTTGTACTGATATTGATGCATGTGTGCTGTGTATGTGAGATTTTGCCAAGTTTGTGACAAAACTGCCCCAACTAACTGTAACAACTCAAATTTTCTTTGTTTCTCTACCCAGAAGTTCTTTAACATATGATTGTACGTTATTTTTTATCTATCATACTGTGTAAAAGTTAACAAATTGTGACTCTTTTAAAAAAGGCACACCGGGAAATTCAAACCAGACTTGCCTAATATTGGAAGAAAAGGTTCTAAAGCTCATAACCTAGATCAGAGGAGGTGAACATAAGCCATTCCTGAAATAAACATGTGGCTGCCTTTGCTGATCTCTTTGATAATTCAAGTCGCTTGGATTTTCATGCTGATCCTCTGGTTTAAATACTTTGAGTCACTAACCCAGATGATGTCTGAACTCCTTATTGGCATACTTGTTTTGTGATAGTGACCCAATATTGAAGCAAGAAGGTCTGCTAACAGGCAGGCAACTGTCAGCAATGTGTACCTTACATCCTTACTAAAAAATCTGCTCACTTCCTACTAAGTGAATGTGCCTAGGCACTCCTGTACTTTGAGCCTCATAGCTGTATATCTGCAGTGTGAGAGTTAAGGAACTGCCGCCTCTGACTGCTAGTCTCCTGACATTTGGTGTGGTCAGTGCTGTGCTGCTCTTATTAGAGGCTGTGACCTGAGGAACCAAAATCTATGCCTATTACTATGATGACTGTCTGTCGCCACACATGCACACAGTGCAGAACGAAGTCCGTGATGAGGAAGGGTCAGATACTATGAGACTTTAAAGTGACACTAAATGATATCCTTAATTTCTATATATAATCCATAAACATCTACTGCTTGAAGGTTCTGTAATCTGTTCATTAAAGGGGTTGTTAAGGCAGTGCCGCCAGTCCCATTGCTTTTATAACCTGTAGTATATACTGTATGCCTTTTTGTAAAATTCTTCTTTTAAATACCTTATTCCTTCTCCCCAATCAGCGGTCACGTGACCGCTCATTGCTCTCTCCCTCAGATGCATGTACTAGGGAGGGAGGGGCCGGGATCCCCCTCTGATGTCTGCTGGGCGGTCACATGACCTCCCTCTGTAGTTTATATATCAAAGGAAGAGAGCGACGGGCGGTCGCGTGACCGCTGATTGGGGAGAAAGAATAAGGTATTTAGAAAATGGTTACAAAACTACATACACTGTATACTACATGAGGGGCTGACAGTGCTTGTGTGCAGCAATGTTCAAGTATACATTGTTCATTAGAATTTCTTTTTTAAATAGGAGTTTAGTGTCACTTTAAGCTTGTTACTAGTCTCTTGTCCTCTGCCTGCCTTTTCTGGCCACAGCTTTCAGCATTCAGTTCCTCTTTAAATCTCAGTTTTACTCTAAAGCTAGATACGCACTATACAACTTTTGTTCGATTTCCTTTAGATTTATCTTCAACTATGTAGTGCAAGGGCCTGCCTGATTGCATTCAAATTCAAAGTGTTTCGATGTGACCTCCTATTATATGGTTTTGGTAAATATAAAGGAAAAAATCTAAAGACAATTGTATAGTGTGTAAGTATTCCGCTTAAGGACCCAAAGGTTGAGATTCCTAGTCATGCACAAAACATTTTTAAAGGGCTGTTTCTGTGCTGAAAACACAATTCTGCTTTATTACTTTAGTCAGCAACCTAATAATAAAAGCTGTGTAAGTACACACTGTAAACAATACTTTAGGAAAAAATGGCCTCAATTTTGTTTTGATTTTTAGGTTTCTAAAAATGAATGAAAGGGTTCTAAAAAGGATCCTGGAAACACCCCCTAGTGTCCACCTTTAGAGCCTGTGCTGATGGGTTTTGGGCTTGTGTCAATGGCATGAGTATGTTTAAGATGCTGCAGAGGAATTTGCTGACAGGTGCAATTGACCTGCAGTTGATGAATTTTGTCCTGCCTCAGGCAGGTTTTGTATTTCCATAGACTTGCATGTGAATGCAAAACCTGCTTGAAGCAAACAAAAGCCCATCAACATAGGTCTTTGTTATTCCCACATCTGTGACATTTCGGTCATATACACAAATTTTCCACCCTTCTCTTATTAGTGACTGGGTACAGAAACTGTACTTCCTTTATCTCTGCTACAGTCCTCAGTGCTTTACAATGTTCTTTGTGTTCTTGTTAAATAAGGTTTAGACATTTTTAGCACACCACACACTGTTGAACTACAATTCCCACCAAGCTCTTCCAGTTGCACAATCAAGTGTAACAATAGTTCAGCAACAACTAGAAAGGCAGAATTTGCTTGAAAGACACCTGTACTAAGGGTAATGTGTAAGCTGCCCTGAAAATACTGGCTGTTTTTATTGATCCAGTGGCTTTAAAACTTTAAGTCAATGACTTGGAACCTGTATGTAGATCAGGAGATTTGCTTAGCGCTGATTCATCACCTGCATGCTTGTTATATAAAACATCAAAGGCAGAGACAGCCATGCAACCAGCATTTTCAAAATGACCCCCCAATTGTAGTCTACATATTTCCATATATGCAGGTTTCCTTTAAAGGTGTAAAACATGTAGATAAGGTGTGGATGGTAAGATGCTGATACATATTTGTTTCTGAACTTAAAGAACCAACACTATCTCATGTAATACTTTTACGTACATTTTAAATAATAAAAAAAAAAACCTAAGACTTTGTGCCTTTTTTTTTTGTCATGCTTTGCATTACATGATGTTAGCAATATTGGTCTTATTTGGTAATACAGTACGAGGAACACTGGTAATCTACAAAGTAAAGTGTTGCCTAGAAGCTTTAAATACGTTCTAACCTATTAGTCTGTTGTAAATAACATCCACTTGTTATGGGTGCACGGCAAAGAACATTCATGTTTTTATATATTCTAAACAAGCAGTAAAAGGGCTTTAGTACAAGACGTGTCTTACTGTCCTTTGTTGTTGCAAGCACTGTGCAGTAGTTTATTCTCAATGTTTACAGTAAAAGAATTAAAGTTGTCTAAGGGCCGGTTCACACCTAGGCGACTTGTCAGGCGACTCAAGTCGCCTCAATGCAGTGCAATGGAACTGTTCTAATAGGAGCGAGTCGCTTCGCTCCGCTTAGAAAAAAAGTTCCTGCACTATTTTCGGGGCGACCTCAGCGCGACTTGCATTGACTTCTATGATAGAAGTCTCATGCAAGGTTGCTTCGAGCGGGGCGACTCAATTCGCCCTGCAAGTCATGCCACTTCAAGTGTGAACAGGCCCTAAGGCAACTCAGCTCAAAGAATGACTTCAGTGCTTCTGCTGAAAGCCTTGAGGATGAATTCCTTCACAGTGTCTACAGCTCCAGAAGTCAGTGAGGGTTTGTCTTAGAGTTTATTTACTGTTAAGCTTTGCCACAAAATTGTTATTGGGAAGAATTTGACAGAAGAGGAGAAGATGAAAATCCAGTTTAGTACACTCTAAATATTGAGGCTTGGTGTGTGCCATTACTAACCTTGCCACTCTAGGCATTGGCCCACCAGTGCCCAATAGTAATAAAGCCATGTTTCAGAAAACATGAGAACACGAGCCTCGGTATCAAGGTGTTCTGAACATTTTAAAATGTCAGCATCTTAATTAAGCTTCACTGTGAGTAAAGACACTGCTCTGAAATGTATGCCTGGTCTTCATTCCAAGAATGGTAACTTCTATTGAAGGTTTATAAAGTGGTATCTTGCTTTGTGACAGATTTGACTTAAATGTATGTTACAGCCAAAGTCTCCAACGTTTTTAAAGGAACCTTCTCATGGAAAAAACATGGAGGCCGACATTGCTGATATTCTTCTGTAAAATGGTAGGTGCTTGGCTGCCACATTGACCTATTTACTTCAGCACTTTAAAGCCAGCCATAGATAGATTGAATCTCGCCCAGTTCAGCAGGGACCATCTCTGGGCAGGCTGGTTATACCCAAGTCGATCCATTGACCGAATTGGGTAAAACCAGCCTGTTGAATTTTTTACATGTGATCACTGCCGGCAGCTATAGCCGCTAGCAGTAATCCTTGTGTTTTGCCTGCCAAGCGATTTGTGACGTTTGGTCCCCTCTGGGAACCTGCTGCATGGGTAAAGTAAGACAGGGTTTTCTTGTATTTGTGACTGGGTCTTGTTTATACATGTGGGGTGTTATTCACTTTAATGTATTCTTCCCCACTGTAAATATCTCTAATATGTTGGCTATAGGTAATGTTAGGTTTACAAAGATTACAAAGAATCACTATGGCTTCTAGCTGATGTTCTCCATTGAGAATGCAAGAAGCAAGTCTCCATTGCAGCTCCTTTCCTAGAAACACTAATGCCCTCTCGTTCCACATACATTTCGTGAGTACCCTACAGGGAATCCCCTCACTTAGGCTGCCCATACATGCGTCATTTTTTTTTGATCAGCAAGCAAGTGAGGTGGATGGAGGAATCCTCCCCGCTGTGCTATTGTATTGTGATAGCAGGGACTCTTGCTTCAGCCACTAATCAAATGACAGTTTTCTAACGATCGACTAGTGGGAAAGGCCATAGATGGATTGAAATTTGACCAGTCCCTGCTGAACCAGCCAAATTTTGATCAGTCTATGGCCAGCCTTAGTGATGGTGGAGACAAGGCACGGAGGAGCTGAGAAAAAAGGGCCTAATAGCCTGTAACCACACTGAGGAATACCAGAAAAATGCTCAGTCTGTTGCACCAGCACAGGGAACAGCTATCTTGACACAGTTTGCTTCCTCTAATTCTAGCTCCCTCTCAGGCATGCAGCAGACAGGCCTATCTGACTAGGGAAGATTTCACTGCTACTACGTCTGATTTCTTAGGGAAATTCTGTCCTAGAACAGTGATGGACCTTGGCACCCCAGATGTTTTGGAATTAAATTTCCCATGATGCTCCACTACACTGCAGAGTGCATGAGTGCCATGTGAAACATCTGGGGTGCCAAGGTTCACCATCACTGTTCTAGAACCTAGAATTTCCTCAGCATTATAGCACCATTCACATCTGACATTTTGGGATTGCAGGCAGATGTGCTGTGATTCTCTTGCAATCCCAAAACGCACAGCAATAGTGGTAAAACGCATCATGTGCATTTGGGTGCCATTCATTTTTAGTTTTGCCGCAATCATTGAGCGATAAAAATGAATGGCACCCAAATCCGCGTGGTGCGTTTATCCACTACTGCAGTGCAATTTGGGATCGGTGGCAGAATCGCAGTGATTTATCAGATACAGAAATTGGACAGGTTTTTAGCCTGGCCCAGGGTTCCCCTAGCCTTTGCAGTGGATGTCCTGTCACTGTTTACAGTGGTGCATACATTCCCTCCAGTGAAGATTCCCCCTTGATTGCTGTGAGATAGAGGAAGAAAGAAATCCGGTGGCCCTCCTTCAAAAATGAGCCCAGTAAAACTTGGTACACAGACATACATAGATTGCTTGACCTCTTAAAGCAGGCCAGACCTCATGTCACAGGGCACTCTGTTCCACCCTGATTCTCAGTAACTGGCTTTAATGGCATGACTGTTCCCAGGTTCTAAAGCAGTGTTTCTCAATCTTTTTGCAGTCCCCCTTGAAAAGTATTTTTCATTTTGAGGCACCTCAGATTAAGGCTAGGTTTACATTACTGTGTGTCAGGAAACATTCCCAAAATCATGCACGTTCCTAACATGCCAACAAAGGGACTTCTCTTTGTCATTTTTGTGATTGTACCCACAAGCATTCTGTTTTCAGTGTGGCATGATTTTAACAAAAACATCCAGGTACATACACATGCTATTGCCGTGGCTGGAAATATACCCCCAGTTGAATGGGGCTGTGCTGCAACTTCCCACCAACAACTGGGTGCATTGCACACAGTTGTGGCACAGTGATGCTGCATATAGGGGGTTAAAACAGGTGGTGAGGAGGAAACCTATTGCCTGTTCTCTGCTTGTCTAATGCCTCTGAAAAGTGATTGGAGTTTGGATTGCTTTTCAGAGAAGCTGCAGTCTTTGTCGCTATTATGAACAAACCCTAAAAAGCCATACATACACACAGCTTTGCTTTTTTTTTTTTGTTTCATTTAAACCGCAGTGCTGTACCTGCACTGCCTTGTTGGGGGAGGCGAAGGGCTGATGATTCAGGAAGTTGCCTCCCCCTTCCACTGCTTTCACTTTACTGTCCTGACCAAGCACCTGCTCTGTTGATGTACAGTTTGACGGAGCAGGAGCTTGGTTCCATATTATGCCCTGTCTCAACCAGGATGCTGTGACATTCCTTACAACCTCAGGTGGCATCCCAGGGTGCTGCGGCACCCTGGTTGAGAGAGGCTGTTCTAAGGATAGGGGCATTACTGACACTTTTCATTTGCTCCTTTCTCAAGGCAGGAAAATCTGCCTCTCGTAGGGACTACCACTGCACCTGGATGGCCTGCATTGGCTGGTGAAGAGCAGGTACCTCAACCCGAGAATATTCTATTCTTCACATCCAGGCCTTCCTCCAGTCTGGTCTGGACCAGCATCTGGCTCGTAGTCCTCTAAAGGGTCAGGTATCTGCCATTATCCTTTCTATTCCAAAAAACTAAAGACTCATAAGCTGCCGTTCGATTGAGTTTTGTTCTGGGTTTAGATAAACTTTTTTTATTGCTGATGTCAGGGAGATCTCTACTCACCTTTTTGTCCTGCAGGCTGAACAGGAAGTAAGAGGATTTCTTTCCAATAGGAGGGAAATCCCCTTTTAGACATAAGATCAACTGTTCACATTTTGGAAGATTTCCCCTCTTTTTCTATTCTGGCAGCAACTCGAAATTTTGGATTTACCCTTGCTTTCATTCCTAGTGACATTGGGGATCAGGACAATTCGAGACAGCGAACCTACTAAAGGGTACATAGACAGCAATAGAAGCCTGACCAGGCTTCATACTACTCTATCCAAATCTAAGAAATGTTGTATTTTGTTTGTTAAAGGTGCATTTTGTGTGCCTTCTGTTAGATTCATGTTTATTATAATGGAACAGGTTTTCACACTGCTAACTTTAGTGAACAGTCAACATGGGGTTGCAACCTCTGGTTGGGGACTGGCATTTTATTATTAAAGCATCTAACGTAAATGGATTGGAAACCAATCCAATGTCAGGGGACGCTTCTTTTAAAATAATTACATCAAAAGAATTTGGGAGAGGTCTGTGGAACTGTGAGCAACAGTCACACATATACACCCCGCCTTTTAACAAACTGACACGATGAGTAAGAAAACTTTTTATTGGGATTACTTAACAAATATGACATTTGCTATTGAGTCATTGATAAATACGTATTGGTGTGGATTTTTTTTTTTAAGGACTAATCCTTATTTTGAGATACACCAATGATGATCACAGAGCTCCAATTATGCTGTGAAGAGATTTTCTACTGCAAACCAGAGAACCCCGGGTGTTATGGACAATAGAGATGGATTGAAGCCTACTCCACTGTATCCTGACAAGAGAGAAACAAATTGCAGGTATGTAAAAATTTACATGTACATGTACTCAGCTAGCATGCATTGTAGGTACAGGGCAAACCTTGCCATAGGCAGCAGTCAAACAGGAAATCCTTTTATTTCAAGTCCTCCAAGATACAAGCTAGTGCCATGTGTCATTGAAGCCACTCTTGACAGAATGGTTCTTGAGAAAAGTAGCTTACTGCTTGCAATCTAAAGCAAGCTCTAGGTATCAGGATCCTTGCCTGTAGATTCAATGCCATATGGGCTGGAGTGGAATATCAGCTGGCTAAATGAACTACGGAGATCACTCAAATGGAGCTCTGTAAGCAGATTGTGTATACTGTACCCTTTCATCCGGCATGTTTATTTAGCGATGGGCATGAGCGAATCTTGATACTAAATCTTTTGGCCATTTTCAGGGCTAATAGTCTTTGAAAAAAAAAAAAAAAGTATGGGCAGCCAAGCACTACCATTGGAAACATTTAACAAAAGCAAAAAGATAGTTTTTATAGTGCCATACAGCAGAGACCGGGTCCTTTTTAACCACTTGCTGACCATGCTATAGCCAAATGATGGCTACAGCACAGCCGGCTGGTTCTGGGAGGGCATACGTCCTATGACATCCTCCTGTGATCGCGGGCGGTGCGCTCTTTGATGGCAGTGTTCTCCGGAGACTGCTGATCACAGATTGAGGTAATGAGGTAATCAGTGGCTCTTTAACACGTTATCAGCTGTGTCCAATCACAGCTGATCACTATGTAAACAGAAGCTGGTTTTTGGCATTTCAATAGAGCTGATAACTGGCTTGTGTAAAAGGGACAGTGTCCTGATTATCAGTGCAGTCCCAACAGTGCCCACCAGTGCTGCCAATCAGTGTCATCTAACAGTTCTGCCTATCAGTGCCACCTCATCAATGCCTGTCAGTGCAGCCTTTCAGCACAGCCTCATCAGCACACATCAGTGAAGGGGAAAATGACTTGTTTGCAAAGGTTTATAACAAATTATGAAAGGGTTTTTTTTTTGTTTTTGTTTTTCAAAATTTTCAGTCTCTTTTTCGATTATTTAGCAAAACATTAAAAAAAAACAGTGGTGATCAAATACCACCAAAAGAAAGCTCTATTTGTGTGAAAAAAAAATATAAAAATATTATATGGGTACAGTGTTGCATGACTGCACAATTATCATTCAAAGAGTGACAGCTCTGAAAGCTGAAAATTGGCCTGGGCAGGAAGGGGGTAAAAGTGCACAGTAGGCAAGTATGTAATGCCATTTAAATGAAATGCTTGGTAGATGCTTTTAGTCTGCATGTGGTTTGTGGAAAAGTACAATTTTCAAGAACAGTGCCAGAGACACCATAGTAAATTTACCGTAATGTATGAACGGATGA
>BLSH010466543.1:5190285-5206669 GCA_018402905.1 Glandirana rugosa | reverse complement strand
CAGAAGCTGGTTTTTGGCATTTCAATAGAGCTGATAACTGGCTTGTGTAAAAGGGACAGTGTCCTGATTATCAGTGCAGTCCCAACAGTGCCCACCAGTGCTGCCAATCAGTGTCATCTAACAGTTCTGCCTATCAGTGCCACCTCATCAATGCCTGTCAGTGCAGCCTTTCAGCACAGCCTCATCAGCACACATCAGTGAAGGGGAAAATGACTTGTTTGCAAAGGTTTATAACAAATTATGAAAGGGTTTTTTTTTTGTTTTTGTTTTTCAAAATTTTCAGTCTCTTTTTCGATTATTTAGCAAAACATTAAAAAAAAACAGTGGTGATCAAATACCACCAAAAGAAAGCTCTATTTGTGTGAAAAAAAAATATAAAAATATTATATGGGTACAGTGTTGCATGACTGCGCAATTATCATTCAAAGAGTGACAGCTCTGAAAGCTGAAAATTGGCCTGGGCAGGAAGGGGGTAAAAGTGCCCAGTAGGCAAGTATGTAATGCCATTTAAATGAAATGCTTGGTAGATGCTTTTAGTCTGCATGTGGTTTGTGGAAAAGTACAATTTTCAAGAACAGTGCCAGAGACACCATATTCTGGCATAACATATATTAGATGTGTAGTTTGGATTTTTAAATATTTTAGGTGGATTTGGCTGCAACATTTGTGTGTGTTTTTTTTTTTTTTTTTTTTTTCAATCAAGCAGTAGTAGACTTGCATTTACCTGTAGAAGCAGTAGCTTAACCAGATCTAAGGTCTCATTTACACGAATGGCCAGAGGGTGGGAAAATCAGATGGCTGAGCTGCAATTTTAGCACTATCCCCCAAATGAATGAGGACTTGTAGCCATTCAGGGTTGTACACATACCGCAGCACAAATTAAAAAGCTTGTCACCCTCAGTGGCTAGCACTGGCTCCTAGCTAGACCCATTCATATAAACAGGGCCATATCTACCCTGCAAGCGGTTGCAGCATTTTGAGGGTTAAAACAGCCAGTTAAACAGTCAGTGAGTGGGGTGTGGCCAAGCAGGGCCAAGAGCTCCCGTACATAATCTGCCATACGATCCTTTCCCCCCATCGACACACACAATGGGACAGCTACAGCTGTTCGCAGCAGATTGCCAGGAACCCAGCGGTACCGCTCGAGCTGCAAACCGCCATGTCTAAGGGACATAAACACAGAGGAGGCGCCACGGCCCAGGACGGCCAGCATGGCGCGGAGGAGCTGCTTCCGCAAAGAACCACGAGGTGCACAGAGAAACCGCAGAAGGACCTGGGAGCAAAAAGTAAGCTGCCGCAACCTGCAGGTAAAGACAACCCTAGGGATATACTGTATTATGCCAAGAGACTGTCGGACATGAGAGAGCAGGCAATGGGTGACCCAGAGGACTCACAATTGGAGTTGTTCACAGAGCAGGGGGCGGCCATGAGTGCAGTGGTACAGCCTGAGTATGAGCAGCAGTCAGGACAGGAGGACAGTGTGGAGGAGGAGGATCAACCTACCCTTAAGCAAATTTTGCAAACAGTACAGAAGTGTACAGTATCTGTTAACAATGTGAACATAAATCTGGGGGGTTTAACAGAGGAGGTGGCTCTCCTGCGACAGGATTTGCAGAAAACGAGGGAGCGCACGACTGCTGTGGAAGGTCGTGTTAGTGAGCTGGAAGACATGTTACCGCCACTATTGAACGAATCTCGGTCCACCGCTCGCTTGGCACATGACAACAGAGTCTTCATGGCGGATGTACAAATTGTGACATGGAATGTCTGGGGTTTGGGAAGTCCCCTTAAGAGAATGATGGTATCCTCTGGCCTTCAAAAATACCAACCAGCGCTTATTGGATTACAGGAGACTCATTTCACTAGAGAATCAGTGGGCTGTATGAGATACCGGGTGGGTAAAGCATATCATGCGGTCCTCCTATTCTAGGGGGGTGAGTCTTCTTGTGCACAAGAACTTGGACTTTCAGGAGCTCCACTCCTGTATTGACACTGAGGGGCGGTATGTTTTTGTTCACTGCAGACTCTATACCTTAACATGTGTGATTGCAATGGTGTACATACCTCCCCCATTCTCCACTGTGGTATTAAGGGAATTGGTCACGTACATAATGTCTAAGCCAGAAGTACTGGTTTATATACTGGGGGATTTTAATGGGGTTCTAGATCCTCATTTGGACACCACTCAATCGACTCATAGCAGGGGTGTACTGCTCTATCGAGATTCCTAAAGGAAATGGGTTGGGTGGATATGTGGCAGGTAAAGCATCCTCATGTGATTCAATACTCCTGTTTTTCTAAGACGCACTCCACGCTTTCCCGTATTGACCTATGTGTGGGATCTATGGCTGCCCTTGGCACTGTCAGTGGGGTTGAATATGCTCCGAGAGGGGTCTCTGATCACTCTCCCCTCATTGTGAGGATTAGAGTGAAGCGGAGTACTAACCTTGCAAAGGGCGCAGTGGCGTTTAAACTGAAGGGGTTATGACGGAGCTGGTACATTTTTATGAGGACTTATATGCCTCCAGGGTGGATTACACTCAGGAAGATCTTGAGATGTATCTGCGGGATGTATCCTTACCTCAACTTACAGAATCCCAAAAGACCGCTTTAGACGCGCCCATTACAATTCCTGAGCTTCAGGAGGCGGTGAAATTATTCCCTTCGTCCAAGGCTCCGGGGGATGATGGTCTGCCGATAGAGTTGTTCCAAAAGTATTCTGATCTACTGTTGCCCAAACTCCTGGAGGTACTCACTGAGGCCAGGCGCCAACAAAGGTTACTGACCTCCATGTCCTGAGCTAGTATAGTCTTACTCCTTAAACCTGATAAACCTGCCACTGAACCCAACTCCTACAGGCCCATTTCACTACTTCAGGCCGACATAAAAATCCTGGCAAAAGTGCTGGCCGGGAGAGTGAACAAAATTATATCTGGCCTTGTCCATGATGACCAGGTGGGATTTATGCCCAGCAAATCCACTGCAGTCAATCTTATACCTTAACATGCAGACACCAGCTGATAACGTTGGGAACAGGGCCCTGCTATCACTTGATGTCAACAAGGCATTCGATAGTGTGGGCAATCCTAGGGAAGTTTGGG
This sequence comes from Glandirana rugosa, assembly GCA_018402905.1. Classification (NCBI taxonomy): domain Eukaryota; kingdom Metazoa; phylum Chordata; class Amphibia; order Anura; family Ranidae; genus Glandirana; species Glandirana rugosa. The sequence continues at coordinate 5,203,568 of BLSH010466543.1, read as the reverse complement.
TTTGGGGACACATTCATTTCGTGGGTGCGTTTGCTACACCAGCAACCACAAGCGTCCATTAGGGAGAATGGATCAGTGTCGGCATGCTTCTCTTTGAAAAGAGGGACCAGACAGGGGTGCCCCCTATCCCCGCTCTTATTCGCGTTAGCAATAGAACCCCTGACTGCTAAAATCAGAGCCCATGACGGCGTAAAGGGGTTTAGGTATGGGAAGCTGCAGGAGAAAATATTGCTCTATGCAGACGACATGCTTCTTATGCTTGGGGATACGGACGGCTCATTAAAAACAGTAATGTCTATTAACACCAAGTTTGGTAAATATTCAGGCCTAACGATAAACTGGACTAAGTCAGCCCTTCTTCCCCTGGATCAGGAGGTACTCCCACAAATTGAAACATATTGCCCGGTTCCTGTGGTGCAAAAATGTAAATATCTAGGTATAGTAATATCCCACTCCAATATTAGATTTTTGTAGACTTAATGTCCAGCCATTGCTGGCGGGATTCATGGAGAGGGTTAGGATCTGGAATAAACTCTGGCTCTCGGTGGCGGGCAGGGCCAACTTAATCAAGATGGTATTGATGCCCCAATTGTTATACCACTTGCACAATTCCCCAGTGGTGATCCCCCTAAAAAATTTTCAAGTGGTCAATACCATTTTTAGATCACTAGTATGGAAGGGAGGGACGTCGCGCATTAAACTTGAGCAATTGCAGAAGCCAAAGGATGAGGGAGGGTTGGCGATACCGAACCCATGGTTGTATTACTTGGCCTCCCAGCTACAACACTTTGTGGGCGGTGTATGACGCAAGATGTAACTAGTGCCACATTAAACATAATGTTATACCACAAGAAGGCGGCCTCTTTTCCGGAAGGGCCAGAGGCACTAAAATTTTCTATGTTTAACAAACAATTCCCAACGTATCGGCTGCTCCAAAAAGTATGGGATAAAGTTAAACAATTGCAGGGTGCACAGGGTCTCACTAACTATAGTCCTATATGGGACAACTACAATCTCCCTGAACTGCTAAAGCTACAACATGCCACTAGGTGGCGCAGACTAGGCATAACGCATATGAAACAGATATTTGAAAATGGGGCCCTGTTGACCTTTGCACAATTACAGTACAGACACAAAATTCCTCATACTCTGCTGTTTTATTACATGCAACTTAAACATGCCGTCAAGTCTCAGAGGGCACTGGATGCTCCTACTTTCTGTACCACACCGGTGTTTTCGTTCTTGCAACAGACCTCGTCTACCAAGGGGTTTATCTCGAACTGCTATGCCAGTTTATTGGGCATGTACTTGGAGAGATATCCCAGTTCCGCCTGTGATAAGTGGGAGGCGGATGTAGGGGAAATACAAGCAGCGCTATGGGAGGAAGCCCTGGAGAATGTTTGATTATGCTCCTTGAGTATAGCACAAAGGATGTCACAGCTATATATCCTACTGCGAACACACTACACTCCCCTTAAACTTAATAAGATGGGACTCCGTCAGGATACTAAATGTGGGAGGTGTGAAAGGGAAGAGGGGGATTTGATCCACCTCCCGTGGAGGTGCCCAAAGCTCCATCGTTATTGGAGATCAGTAGTGGCGGAAATTGCTGACGCTCTGCAGGTCTCGATTCCGATGGATCCTAAACACTGCATTTTAGGTATGCTGGACAGTATTATCCCAGATAAATACGTGAAGGAGGCGGCAGCTTAGGCACGATTTCAGGCCCGTACGCTCATACTTTTGCATTGGGTTTCTGCGGACCCCCCCCCCCCACAATTAAACAGTGGGTGGATCAGGTGGGCATAATGCTCAGATATGAGAAACTTATCTACCAACATAGGGGAAGCCCCTTCAAGTTTGAAAGGATATGGAGCAATTGGTTACAAACTCCAGGTATGGCTCCTACTGATATGGTAATGGAAAGACTGCTTGTTTAAATATTGGGTGATAATAACTGGCGGAGAAGGGGTGGACACAGGAACATGGTGGGAGAAGTAATAGATGATGTGCAGGATGTGGGATTGGTGATTTGGAATGCCTAGGGGGGATGGTTGTGGTGCGTGCTGGGCTTGTATGTGCCTGTTTTATGTTCAATATTAATGTAATGCTGGTATGCTTGTATTGTTGACAACTCAATAAAAATTGGTTTTGATTTAAAAAAAACAGTCAGTGAGTAGTCGACATATTGCCCCTGAAAAACGCTCCACTTTTCAGAGGAGCAACGAACTATGTGTGCCACACATGTGAACCTGAAGCCTGAAAAGCTATAAGCGAAAGCCCTCCATTTTGTACCAATTGGCCAGTGGCAAGACAGTTAAATTGTATAGTTTGTGAGCTTTTTCCACTGCACCACACTGCATAATCCAATCAGAGTGCACAAAAACACCTCAGAGCTGCGACCCCCGCATTCCATGAACCCCCTCCCATCCCTGTATTCCCAATTATTCCCAAATTATTTAAAATCTAGACTTCAGGTACGTGTTTGGTAGACACCAGTTAGTGTGAGGACAGTATGCAAGCACTTGAATACGTAGCTACTAGAGTGTGACAAGCCCTTTAAATGTAGAAAAAATATAAAGGTACATGAAATGAAAAACAAAACCTATTGATATGCTGAATACTATCTGTCATGTACCTGGTGATGGAGTCTGGCTTATGCAGGGGTAACCTCTCTTGCGGCCCTGGTTCGAGAGTCCCTGGTAGTGCAGACAGGGAGCTCAGGAGCACAGGGATGCACGAGGGCTGGATAAGTCTCAGGTGGCAGGTAGGTGGCAGTAACTGGTAACAGGTAGCTGGAGCTTGTGCAAGCAGAAGAGTAGTAAGGCAGTCCGGGTCAGTAACTGGCGGGCGGTGCAGTACAGAAGGATCAGGCAGACGGATGGACGGGTACAGGCTGGGTCGGCAATGTTCAGGCGGCAAAGTACAAGGGAGCAGGCAAAAGAGTGGTCGTGGAAGCTGGGGTCGGTGCAGGCAGAGTTCAGAGCAGGGTCAAACAGGCCAGGTCACAGGAACAGGTATTGGGCAATCAGGAAGCAAGGAAACTCACACTAACTCTGTAGAACGGACAGCACCTGCTTCCTGGTGCTGTCCTGCTTAAATCCCCGCTATTGGCGCCATTAGCGCGAACGCGCACGGAAAGCCAGAAACAGCCAGAAAGGTCCATTTTCCTAACATTGCCCCCCCTCAAGGGGCAGCCTCCGGATGCCCAGCCGGGCAAGCTTAACAGGGTTGTTCATCCGCATGAATGTTATCTGCAGGCTCCGAGGAGTTTTCTTCTGGGCCGTAGCCCTTCCACTTCACTAAGTACTGGACATTGTTACCCCTCTTCCGGAAATCCAGGATGGCTTCCAGTTCAAATTCCTCCTCGCCGTCTACCAGGATTGGGCCTGGCGGGCTAGTCTTCCGCCGGGGAAAGGGATTTGGGGTCACAGTTTTCAGCAGTGACAACTGGAACACTGGGTGAACACGCAAGGAAGGAGGGAGCTCCAGCTCGTAGGCTATCCTGTTAATCTTCCTTTTCACAGGGAAGGGGCCAATAAACCTGGGGCCCAATTTCTTGGAGGGGCATGCTGACCTTAGGCGAACAACCAGTCCTTGAGACTTTGGTCGTAGAGGGATCTGATGTTGGACCACAAAGGACCGGTCACTGAACGCACTGCAGGCGCCCGAGTCGATGATGGCAGCAGTCCGGATAGTCTTGTCAGGGAGCTGAAGGGAAAGCGGAAGAGTCAGGTGAGATCAGGTACCTGATGAGGCTGGTATGTTGCCATTGACAGGTGATGGGCATTTACCAAGCTTGGCTGGGCAAGACCCTAACACGTGTCCCGGTTCTCCACAGTACAGGCATAAGTGGTTGCTCAGGCGGTATTGCCGTTCTTCCGGAGTGAGGGGAGGATGGAGCATGCCGGTTTCCTGGATTCGGGTTGAGCTAAGGCTACTGTAGCGACCATGGGGGCAGGCAAATCATTGAGACCCGGCTGACCTCTCAGCTCCCCGTTCCCTGAGACGCCTGTAGATCTGTATAGAGAGCTCAATTAATGTGTCCAGGTTCTGGGGTACCCCAACAGGAGGCAGTTCATCCTTTAGCGGGTCCGAGAGACCTAAGCGGAATTGATGACGGAGAGCAGCGTCATCCCACTCCGTTTCAGCACTCCAGCGCCTGAACTCCGTTACGTAGTCCTCCGCTGAGCGGCGGCCCTGCTGGAGTGTGTGAAGCGCAGCTTCTGCTGTGGCTGCCTGATGCGGGTCCTCCTAGAGGCGGGCCATAGCTTTGAAGAGTGCGGTCAGGTTAGAGACTTCTGGGGCCCTCTGTTCCAGCAGGCGGTGTGCCCAAAACTGGGGTTCTCCTAGCAACAAGGAGATCACTAGACTCACCTTCGTGGTCTCCAGGGAGTAGGTGCTGGGTTGGAGGGAGAAAGAGTTCACAAAAGACACAGAAGGCTCGGAACTTGGTGCGGTCGCCTGAGAACCGCTCCGGTAGGGGCACTTGAGGTTCAGAGGGCATAAGCACTGTGGTGCCGGCTGCAGGTTGGCTAGTGGTGAGCTCCTGGAGCTGTCCCTCTACCCAGTAGTAGTCCTCCTGCAAGGACTGTATGGCTTGGGTCAGCCTGGCCAGGTGGGAGCAAAGTTCATTCACAGGAGAGTCCCCCTGCGCAGACTCAGGCTTGGCTGTCCGTTACTGTCACGTACCTGGTGATGGAGTCTGGCTTATGCAGGGGTAACCTCTCTTGCGGCCCTGGTTCGAGAGTCCCTGGTAGTGCAGACAGGGAGCTCGGGAGCACAGAGGGGCACGAGGGTTGGACAAGTCTCAGGTGGCAGGTAGGTGTCCGCTGGAGCTCGTGCAAGCAGAAGAGTGATAAGGCAGTCCAGGTCAGTAACTGGCGGGCAATGCAGCACAGAAGGATCAGGCAGACAGATGGTCGGGTACAGGCTGGGTCGGCAACATTCAGGCAGCAAAGTACAAGGGAGCAGGTAGAAGACTGGTCGTGGAAGCCAGGCTCAGTGCAGGCAGAGTTCAGAGCAGGGTCAAACAGGCAGGTCACAGGAACAGGTATCAGGCAATCAGGAAGCAAGGAAACTCACTCTAACGCTGTAGAACGGACAGCACCTGCTTCCTGGTGCTGTCCTGCTTAAATGGCTGCCATTGGCGCTAACCGCGCGCACGGGCGCGCGTGAACGCGCATGGAAAGCCGGAAACGGCCAGAAAGGTCCATTTTCCTAACACTATCATTCCATGGGTTTACTGCATACAGTTACCAATAGGTAAAATGTATTGCAGTATTTTAGGGCGATACCAATAAGAATTTTGGGGTAATTTTAATAGGTGCGGTCCAGAGTAATCTAGAAATGTTCCTATTCCTCAAAAATCTTAATTTCTATTTCTTCTAGTTAATCCCCAGACCCCTTTCCTGCTTCCTTATTTGCAGGTGTTTCATTTAGCTAGCGAGCTGCTAAGGAGGTGTGTGTGTGTGCGCGCCCCTGGCTAGGAGCTGAGCTGTGCGCATCCATAGACACACACTGCAGCTGGCAAGTCATGCCTCTGTTCCCTAACCCCAGCAAATAGAATGATAGCTGCAGCAGCCTGTCACTCACTAACCCTTAGCGAGACAGCCTGGAAGTTTTGGGGATTGATAGGACCTGGAGCTACGGACTAGCAGAAAAAATGAAGTATGTGGGGACAGGGAGCTTGCATGTGTATTGGTGGAGTGTTTTTTTCCTTTGTCTGCTAAAGCTCTAATTATTGTCACAAAGGCTTTCTGCAATATAATGCAGTCGAAAAAATATTCACTTCCTAGCAGCTCTCTCCAGACCAGGCAATCCTCAGAAAAACTGTAAATGTAACAGAGAATACAATGGCAAAATGTAAGATCCTCAAAATGTTTTACTTGGTTAAAGTAAACATATTGTACTCACAAAAGTGGTAATTTCCATAAGGAACATCTCATCCAGCCATTGCTTCATTCAAAGACAGATCTCTAATAGCCTGGCTATTGTGTGTATAACTTGACGGTGCCTAGAACAATGAAAGATTAAGCTTGTCTTGAATCTTAATACTTACTGTTCCATGATCAGACTTTGATCCTATTCTTGTTCAGTGCAACTCACTGCTGCAAAAACCGAGTTTCTTCACCTTGGAGTCTGAATGATTCTCTGCTCTCTTTTTCCCACATTTTGGAAGATCTTAGGTTGTACTCTTCTGAATACTTGTCCTTAATGAGCATTCAGTTTTCTCCTATACCACACTTTGGGAAACCTATAAATCTGTCATTCGAGGCGATATCATGCATCACATTGAAAAAAAATAACAGGCGTCCCACATCAAACATCTTGTGGAGCGGCCTTTAGAGTTTTTAAGCAGTCATCCACTGCTTATAGAGGCAGCAGATTAGCCTCATCTGCATGGATGTTAGTCTTTGTCTCACTGATAAAGCAGAACGTCACATGTAGCGGACGCATCAAAAGTTTTATGCCCATGGAAATAAAATTAGAACCATGCTAGCTAATAAACTGCACTCCTTTGTTCCTAAACACTCCACCCTCTCTCTTAAAACTAGATATCATTTATATACATCAAAACCTTTGCATATCTTCGATAAATTCCAACATCATCTTGTTAAAAAGGTATACTAAATGAATTAATGCTTCCCCAACTGACATTTCTTCCTTTTTGATTGATACCCCTCATCCCAAGATTACAGATGATCAACAACAAATGCTGGGAGCAGACAATGCTATGGAGGAAGCACTTCAAGCTATTAAAGAACTTAAGACCCCTAAACACTCTGGCGCTGATGGCTTCTCGGCTTTATTTTACAAGAAACCTAGTGATATGGTAGCACCTTTTCTCACAAAACTATATAACCAACTCAAACGAGACAGCCACCTCTTATTTAACATGTTAAAAGTAAATATTGTAATGCTTCCCAAGCCAGGAAAGGATTCCCGGTTCTGGGCCAGCTACCACCCAATTTTAGTATTAAATGTGGACATCAAAATATTGACCAGAATATTAGTGAAAAGGTTCAACTCTGCGCTTAACGATATTCTACATAAAGACTAGGTCCGTTTTATTACTTGTTGTCAGGCTTCAGACATTCGTCGCACTATCCTTCTAAATTATCTGGCCTACAAATAATCCTGAGAAATGATTATGCTCTCTAGATATGTGTAAGGTATTTGATACATTGTTGTGGTCTTATTTGAAAGCAGTATTACAACGCTGGGGCATCGGAGAGCGTTTCCTGCGATCAGTAGCTGCAGTTTATGACTCTACATCTGCATCTATCAAATACTACGGTATCAAGTCCAGGCCTTTCTCAATCCAAAAAGGCACACATCAGGGCTGCCTATTGTATCCTCTATTTATTTTAGACTTGGAGCCCTTAGAAACTCACATCCACCACCACACGGACATTAAGGGTTTAGAGATAGCGGTTATACAACAGAGGATTGCTCTATTCACAGATAATATCATACTATATTTAACATCCCTTCCAAACGTATTGATCTGGACTCCATGTGAATCTGACAAAATTGAATGCATTGAATGTCACTCTATCTTTATCAACCTTACAGCCTCTTCAAATCCACTTTCCTTTTAAATGGTCCCCTAACCTTGATACTTTGGTATTGTACTCACGTGTAACTATAACTCCCTGTATAAAGTATATATGCCACCCCTCTCTAAAACCCCCTAAGGATTTGTTCTTGGAATGGGATCATACTCCAATATTCTGGTTTGGCTGTGCCCATGCTGTTACAATGACTTATATACCTAAATTGCTCTATTCATTATGTGTTTTGCTAATCCATATTCCCTCACATATCTTATGTATACTACAAACTCAGTTTATTAAATTCATTTGGGACCCAGTTAGACCTAATCTGAATAGGAACACTTTATATGAACCCTAGATGTGTTGGTCTAAGCGTCCCTAATAGAACTTATTATTGCAAAGCAACTCAGTTCACATCATTAGTCCAGCTTCATTCTATATTGAATATCACTCTATAGGCTCTTATTATTATTATTATTATTATTATTATTATACAGTATTTATATAGCGCCGACAGTTTGCGCAGCGCTTTACAATATTAGGGCAGACAGTACAATACAATACAAATCAATACAGGAGGAATCAGAGGGCCCTGCTCGGTAGAGCTTACTCTTATGGATGTTCTTGGTACTCACCCAACTTCTTTGCCTTCTCTGATCTGGATTCTACCCCATCTGTCCCCAATCCAGATTTTATCTCACTGTTAGTTTGGGACCAGGGCTGGTGCAAGGATTTTTGACACCCTAGGACAGGGGTAGGCAACCTCGGTACTCCAGCTGTGGTGGAACTACAAGTCCCATTAGACATTGCAAGACACTGACAATTACAGGCATGACTCCTAGAGGCAGAGGCATGATGGGATTTGTAGTTTCAGCACAGCTGGAGTGCCGAGGTTGCCTACCCCTGCCCTAGGAGAAACCTCATTTCGCCGCCCCCATTGGTTCCACCCCTGACCTTACCCCCTTTGCCCTGCCCATGTGACTGGAGGCGGCACTATACAGGAAGCATCGGCTCTCCTTCCTCTAGTGTTGGCTTCAGTGCTGTGCTGCACCTCTAATTACACTACCGGTCGGATGGAGCAGCTGCCTGAGAATGGCAGCTTACCTTCTTCTACTACTTATTGTAAATTGCCCTTTGTTTCCTCCTAGAATTGACAATACTCTCAATTTTAGTATCTCATAGTTTCTCTGCTGTCCATTTCTTGTTTACTGATTATGGTGTTTGCACGTCTGCACATGTTCAAGATTTGTACCAAACCCCCAATAGAGAGCTGTTTGGTTATATACAATTGAGACATCTAGTGTCTTTTTTGAAGACTCATTACTCATCCAAAACCATTACAGCCTTTATATCGCTTTGCAAAAATAACCCAAGGGCATATTTTATTCATCTACTTTAGATAATGTCTTCAACAATGCCCACTTTATTACACTTGCTGGGAATGAGACCTCAACGACTCTTTTCCCCTGCAGGCTGGACAAAAATAAGACAAGTTATGTTTAAAAGGTCTTATAATGTTTAGGCACTAGAAAACTCTTTTAAAAGAAAACTCTTTTAAAGTACTGTCTTGCTGGTATTTTACCCCAGCTAGAATAACAAAATGTGTCCAGACCTACTCAGTTTCTTGCTTTAGAGGGTGTTGTGAAGTGGGTGATATGCTCTATATATGGCGGACTTACCCCAAGGTGTGCTGTCTATGGATAAGAGTTTATACTATGATCAACAAGTATTATAGGTTAACCTTCGGAAGGACCCATGGGAAGCTCTTCTCCATAAACCTGTACAGGATGTACCAAAGAAATGATCACTCATGAGCAGAAATCTCCATCTCTATATTTTGAAAAGGTAATTCAAGGATTCATGGGACATTTATCAATGAAAAACTGACTGCCATTCTGGGGGATACCCATGACAAATTTATTTTAATTTGGCAATCATGGCTTGATTACTCCCCTCTTTCTCAACATACCGCACACCTTCTGCATACTGTACACTTGATGGTAACAGATGGTCTCTGGAGGTGGCCTCCATGGTTCCTCTTTTATCCCCCCCCCGTCTACTTCCTTCCTCTACACCCCCCCCCCTTTTTATTTATTAAGTTCCTCTCTTTTGTTCTTCTCTCTATCTTCTTCATCTGTTTAATCCTTTTTTGTATCTTAGACCCCATATACACTATCCAACTTTTGTTCTCAGATTTCCTTCCGATTTACCAAAACCATGTAGTGCAAGGACCTGCCTGATTACATGCAAATTGAAATTCCTGAGATTTGACCTCATATTATATGGTTTTGATAAATCTGAAGGAGAAAATCTACAAAAAATTGGACAGTGTGTATCCAGCTTAAGTGTACAGTTAACTGAACTACTCTTGTTAGTAGGAACTTGGTTCTCCTCTTCCCTGTTTCCTATTGTATTTATTACCTTCTCTGGGTTCATTGGATCATGCACCATGCAGCATATGACAGGCATATCGAAAGCTATTTTTCGAACATGTACTTGACTGCATGCCTTTGATCTTTGACTCTTTATATATGCACAAAATGTAATTACATCTCCCGGATGACACGTTGAGATTATGTCAGAAGCTTTGTTTCTATATGTAAGAAAGACTTGAAATGGTTGTAAAGGCAGAAGGATTTTCTCTTAAAGTGGATGTAAACCTGATTCATGAAATTTGAGCTGGGCACATATATCTGCAGTGTTTTCTTATCGCTCTTCAAAACACTAAGTCTAGTGGCTTCCTCCTGCTCCGTTCTTTTGTTAGCATGATAACTTCTGACAAGTTCTCCATCAACTGAGATAAAATCAGCCTGAAATTTGTGTCGGGGGGGGGGGTTACTATAAATAGATTAGCAGAGCTAAACTATTCAGAGAACAGCTCTGAGAGTCTCTGCCTATATGGAGTGGGGGTGTTTGCCTTTCCTCCACTCAGCTGTCTTGGCTGTATACCCAGACTTCACACTCAGTGCAGAACAGGAAGAGAAAATCTGTAACACGGTATGCACTTTCTAAAGAATATATAAAGCTGAAACCAGCAGATATACATGTAAAACTTATGTAGGAGGATTTGTTTCATCTCTGTGTACCATCTGAGGCTGTTCACTCCACTGCGTATATGTGAGGGTTTACATCCACTTTAATGCATTAAGATGAAATAAACCTCTGTGTGCAGCAGCCCCCCAGCCCTCTAATACTTACCTGAGCTGCATCTCTATCCAACAATGTTGCACGAGTCCCTTGGCCGTCCGAGACTCTACCTCCTGATTGGCTGAGACACAGCAGCAGTATCATTGGCTTCTGCTGCTGTCAATCAAATTCAGTTAGCCAATCAGGGAAGAGATGGGGTGGGGCCGTGCCACGGCTCTGTATCTGGATGGACAAACGGAGGTGTGGTTCGGCTTGGGTGCCCTCATAGCAAGCTGCTTCCTGTGGGCCACTCGACAGGAGCGCTCATGAGGGACTCGAGAAGAGAAGGATCCAGGCTGCTCTGTGCAAAACCACTACACAGAGCAGGTAAGTATAACATGTTTGTTACTTTTAAAGGAAAAAATTGACTGTACAATTCCTTTAATAAATAAAAGAAAAGTCCTGTTGTGTAATAAGGATGCAGTGGCATTGACGCCAGTGTGTAGGCCTTTCCCAAGGTGTTTTATGTTCACGCAGATTCTCAAGGGATCCTAGGATAGGAGGATCCCTTGGGAACGTGCATGCTCATGAAACGCGTTGGGAGGGGCCTACACACTGATGTCATTGCTGCCACATCCTCGTGGCAGCTTTCAGTTTGTTTTTGGCCATCTTTGTTTTAGAACATGCGCTTGTTTTTACCCAATACATCCTACACTAATATGAGCACTATTTGAACTCCCGCTGGTGAGCTTCTTTTATAGTGCCTGATCCCATCGGAGCCCACCATGCAGTGAACACCCGAGTATGACCCCAGTACATGTCTAACCACAGGGCAAGGCTTGTCACTACTTACCGTATGGTAAGTGTTTAGCTTGGTGGAGGTCTATCACTGTGGAGGAGCATTTGATGCACCATGGGTGAAGTGTGCTTGGTTTATGCTGATATTTGTTTCATTTCTGGTGAGCGCTCTGGCACTTCACACTAATTATTGGTGCAATTTTCGGGATACACCGAAGAGTTTTCTTCTGATTTTTATCACACTTGGACTTTTTACTTCTTACACAACAGGCCTTTTATTTAGCAATTATATTCAAGCGCTGCTCAGTCTTTTATTTTCAGTTGGTTGTATAGTCACCTATGTTATCTAGCGCTCACTTCACTTAGGTTTTGCTTGTCTCTGTATCTCTGTATATATGTGTGTATGGTGTTCTTTGCTGTATACACTGACCTGACTATCTAGGTCAGGGATATGCAATTAGTGGACCTCCAGCTGTTGCAAAACTACAAGTTCCATCATGCCTCTGGGTGTCATGCTTGTGGCTGTCAGAGTCTTGCTATGCCTCATGGGACTTGTAGTTCTGCACAGCTGGATGTCCGCTAATTGCATATCCCTGATCTAGGTTATCATTTCCATTTTATCAGAATAAAAACATTTTTGGGACCAGAAAGATTGAGCTCCCTGCCACCTCTGTTCTAATGTATTTCTGGAGAAATGGAGAGCTTCTGTTTGCTTTATGGGGTGATATTTATAGTGCTGTCCTTCATAGTAGAGGAGAGAGATGTTGGTTGTACATATGAACAGAGTACTGGTGGTGGTGGAGAGGCCTAGGTCTTGTACTACTTGTCCTAGGTGCAGGGTGTAAGCTGGAAGGTAGAACACTCAGGACACGATTCCGCAGCAGCCAATCGGGTGCTCTTTTATTGAAGAGGGGAAAGAAAGCAATCTGATTGTTGTAAGACACTCCCCCCTCCCCTTCACTCAGCTGAGACATTCCGCCCACTCCTCAGTCTTCCACCAGAGAGCGCTGCGCGCTTTTCCATGTACAGGCGGGAAGACTCTATGGTTCTGTTCTCTTGTGGCCCTTCAACTCCTCTCCTTTATGGTCCAACTGTAGCGCCGCTTAAGACGTTCGGTAATGGTGCGCCGGTATTTCCCATAGAGAGGACACCGGCGTGGTGTGCTTCCAGCTGGGGAGTGTCGGGGCTCCCGCCGTGTGGTGGGTCGGTCACCTGCAAGGAAGATGGCCGGACGGAGCGAGCACGGCCCCGGGAGGGAAAGGCCGGTGTGTGTGGAAGAGTTCCGCCAGTACCATGAGAATGACAAGCAGTGGGGGGCCCGCCGGGAGTTCCTGGCCAGACACATCCACCAATACCCCGGGAGGAAGGTGGACCAACTCATCGCCCTGTCTGTGGTGTGGAGCAACATCGTCTTCATAGGAAACCGGTGAGAGCAGAGGGGCCCACCTCCCCCACCCCATGACAATGGTGCCCTCGTCACGTACCCCCAACCCCATGACAATGGTGCCCCCCCCCCATGAGGATCGTGCCCACGTCACGTTTCCCCCTCCCCCATGACGATTGTGCCCATGTCACATATATCCTCCCATGATGACTGTGCCCCTCTCCCGTTATGACTGTCCCCCCACGACATCTGTGCCCACGTCACATGTACCCCCCATGTGGATCGTGCCCAAGTCACATGTTATCCCCCATGACGATTGTGCCCACATCACATATAGCCCCCCATGGCGACTGTGCCCCCACTCCCCCTACGATGACTGTACCCACATCACATGTACCCCCCCTACCCCCCGATAT
>BLSH010466543.1:5161699-5172057 GCA_018402905.1 Glandirana rugosa | reverse complement strand
TTTTTTTAGTAGAATGTGACAGATGATGTGACACTGCGAGAATCATGATCTTTATTCTAAGCAACAAAATTGTGATATTGCCCTGTGTACCATCAACCATTACCACTCTTTATGTGCAGCTGGGCTCCAGTATTTCATGGTGAGCGGAAACCCACCAAATCAATGAACAGTCACCGTGGGGGGGACACATGTAGGCAGGAAGTGGCTGCAAAGAGGCAGCAGAAGATCAGCACTGGAATACTTCTTTCACCTTTTTTGTATTTCATTTAAAGTGTCACTAAGGGTTCATTTAGATGTGCAGTAGACATGTTTTTGCCACCCTTAAGCTGCATTAGGCAGCAGATGAGGGTGTTTTACATGTCGCAGTCGTGATGCATTAGGCATAATGAGTTTCTTTCTGTAACCGGTTTTTAGTGTCACTCTTTCTGGCCAGCCTATAACGCTGATGTAACGGTGTTACTTTGGAGTTATTAACTGGCTGCTCTGCTGTGAGTAAGTTAGGGTTAGGGGGGAGCAAATTACTTACCTTACCCCAGGCGCTGACAACCCACACTACGCTAAAAAAAATGGCTCCTAATTTTTTTAGCTGGTTCCTAGATTCAAAGCATATTTGTCAAGCCCTGTTTTAAGGTATATGTTGTGTTTGTTGAACTAGTTGTGGTCTTTATCAACCAGCTCTCAAACAGTTTACATGGTTTCCCATGCAATGAATGGGACCTTAACCACTTCACCCCCGGAAGGATTTCCCAGGTTAGGACCAGAGCACTTTTTGCGATTCGGCACTGCGTCGCTTTAACTGACAATTGCGCAGTCGTGCGACTTTGTACCCAAACCAAATTTGCGTCCTTTTTTTCCCACAAATAGAGCTTTCTTTTGGTGGTATTTGATCACCACTATAAACAAAGAGCGACAGTTTTGCAAAAATAACAATGTCTTACTTTTTGCTAAAATTCAAATCCAAAAAAAATATATAAAAAAATGTTTTTCATCGGTTTTGGCCGATTTATATTCTTCCTCGTATTTTTGGTAAAAAAATCGCAATTAGCGTTTGATTGGTTTGCGCAAACGTTGCCGCATTTACGGATGATGAGAATTCATTTCTGGGGTTTTTATTTGTTTTTTTAATAGTAATGGCGGCGACCTGCGATATTGGGGCGGACATGTCGGACATTTTTTACACTTTTTTGGGACCAATGACATTTATACAGCAGTCAGAAATTTAAATGTCCACTGATTACTGTGTAAATGTCATTGGCAGTGAAGGGGTAAACCTGCAGGGGGAGATCTAGGAGTTAACTGTGTTCCCTGGGCGTGTTCTAAATGTGAGGGGGCTGGGCTGCCAGGGACATGAGAGATCTAACTGATCCCAGTGATAGGGATCAGTAGATCTCTTATGTCCCCATTGAAAGAGCGGGGAACCGCCGTGTTTACATCAGCGGTTCCCCGCTCTTTGGCTCTAGCAGCTCATCGCGGCTCACCGGTGGACATCCACCCGAGCCACGGGCACACTTCCCCGGAGTGTGTCGGGCACGAGAGTTCGCCGCCGGCGGCACATGCTCGCCCCCTAGCTGCGCCTGTGTGAATCGCCGTAAAAATACTGCGCGCGGTGTGGAACCGGTTTAAAAAAAGCCGATCAGCTTTGAAATATGGGAAAGATCAGTAGCTGAGGCAGCAAGGTGGTCAGAGGGGACCTGAGGTCTGTTTTCTTACCTTTTTAACTGCCTGACTTTATGCATTTTCTTCCACCATCTGGGTATGCAGTGTGTGAACATAGGCAGGTTACCTGTTATTCCCTAACACCTTTGTTTAAAGCAGAACTAAACAGAAATAATCACCCCCTCATTTCTACAATGCAGCGGTTAATCCCTCACTGGCTGTTTGTCATATTCTCACTCTCAGCTGCATATGCACAGGCCAGTGTGCATTCAATTGAAGACTGTTAGTACAGTGTTTTTCAACTCCAGTCCTCAAGGCACACCAACAGGTCATGTTTTCAGGATTTCCATGAGTTTGCACAGGTGATTTGATCAGTTTCACTGCCTTAGTAATTACCACAGCTGTTTTCATCTGAGGGAAATCCTGAAAACATGACCTGTTGGTGTGCCTTGAGGACTGGAGTTGAAAAACACTGTGTTAGTAGGCAGGTAAGTTATTGCAGAAGAGTCATAGCAAGTCTTCTGAAATAAAGAGCTGCCTGCTTGCAGTTTAGAAACTTTAACCGCTTGCCGACGGCTGATCGGCAAATGACGGCGACAAAGTGGCTCTGTAACGCGAATCGCCGTCATACGACGGCGGCCGCAAGATCGAGCCTAGTGAGCGCGGGGAGGGCCAGGCAGTCGATCTCCGCCGGCCACCCGCGATGCCCCCCCCCCGGAGTGAAAGAACGGAGGTCCATGTAAGTAAACACGGACCTCCGTTCTGTGAAGGGCTGTGATCACAGCCTTCCTGTACATGGAGGCTGTGACCACTTCCCTGGGTGTGTTCTAACTGTGTGGGGACTGCCCTAACAGGAGAAGGGAACACAGTTAACCCTTAGAGCGCCCCCTGCAGGTTAACCCCTTCACTGCCAATGGCATTTACACAGTAATCAGTGCATTTTTATAGCCCTCATCGCTGTATAAATGCCAATGGTCCCAAAAAAGTGTCAAAATGGTCCGACATGTCCGCTGAAATATCGCAGTACCGCTAAAAATCGCAGATCGCCGCCATTATTAGTAAAAAAAAAATAAAAACCCCAAAAATGAAGATCAGAAATGACGCAGAGGTGATCAAATACCACCAAAAGAAAGCTCTATTTGTGGGAAAAAAAGGACGCAAATTTCGTTTGGGTACAACATCGCACGACCGCGCAATTGTCAGTTAAAGCGACGCAGCGCCGAATCGCAAGAAGGGCTCCGGTCCTAAAGCTGGAAATCCTTCCGGGGCTGAAGTGGTTAAAGTGGAGTTCAAGTCGTTTTTAAGCTTATTAAAAGTCAGCAGCTACAAAAAGTGTAGCTGCTGACTGTTAATAAACACACACTCACCTGTCCCACTGTCCAGCGACGCTGCCACCCGAAGCCTCGCTCCTCTCCTCTCTGCTGCACCGTCATTGCAAGTGTGGGCACACGGTTGTGACAGCTTCCGGCTTCACAGCCAGGTGCACATGCGTGAATCGCGCTGCACCTTCTCAGTTGCCAGGCATTCTTGCGGGACCTGTTACATGTCCCAGGAAATTGCAGGGGGAGAGGAGGAGTCGCCTGGGCAGCCGAGCATAAGTGGGAGCTCTGGGTACCTGTCAAAACTAGGTACCTGCCCCCCCCCCAAAGAAAAATTACATGCCAAATGTGGCATGTAAGGGGGCGAGGAGTGCATAAAGCGGAAGTTCCACTTTTGGTTGGAACTCTGCTTTAAATCCTATCACCACAAGCTTGCACAATTATAATAATATGAATTACTACATTTTTAGCTTTGGCTTTGTGCAGTGTCTTATTTGAAGTAGTGAAAGGTTTATAATGGAAAGGGGATAGACTTTTAAAAGTTGAATGATATACATTGAAAGCATGATTTAACATGTTGTGATTTTTCTGTTACTTGTTATGCAGTGTTACTTTTACATAAATGATTCGCTTCAACATATTTGAATTTTTAAAAACTTTTTTTTAACTTTCTTTCAGATGGGCAGCCTTCAAAGAAAAAGTTTGGACCACGGCCACGTTTTGAACCTGTACATTTTGTAGTCAGCACAGTGGAGGAAGACAAAGCTTTCCAAAAAACACGAGATCCCAATACAAACCTGGACAGACAGACAGAGTGGGACAGCATTTATCCCTCAAATGTCAAGTCCCAAGCGTCTGCTATATATACCACAGTCAGTGATCATTCAGATGCAGAAGAGCACACTGAAACAGAGTTGAGTTGTCGTCCCTATATATATGACCCAAATGACACAGATGATCAGAATAGAAATGACTCTGTCAATTTTATGACTAAAATGGAACAAGACTACTCTGCAAAATTTGAATCTCACTATTCATCTTTGGGCAAAGATTTTCGGTCTAATGTTCTTGATAGTTGGAAGGGTTTAAGCCAGCAAGGGAGAAAAGGGATTGGTTTTGTAAAGCCACCGAAAAAGACAGGCAGGACTGGAATCGAAAAGCAAAGTGGTGCAAACAATTCCATGGCTCGTGCAGTAAATTCTTTAGATAAACCGGGCATTATTAAGCAACTTTCTGCAATTGTGAAACAGAATTTAGTAAATCCTAAAATGACTTCAGATAGCAGACACATTAACTTCACCCATGTATTAACACAGAGCATTCAGGCATGTAAAACCAATCCAGAATATATTTATGCACCTATTAAAGACCTTCCTCCTGGCAGCGTCCCCAAACATAAGAGGGTTCCACCTGATGGCTATGCTTGTGAGGTCAGGTACCAAGATGTGTACTTAGCTACCGGATATTCCTGGAGCAAAATTGGGGCCAGAGATCGAGCTGCTGAATTGGCCATACAGCTTTTACAGAAGCCTGTAGTGGATGTTGCCACTGCTCAACGGAAGTGTGGACGTGGTTATCGTGAAGATACGGTGGCTTGCTCAACTGACACTCGTATGAATGACTTCCCCCCAGCGTTAAAGCAAGATGATGCTTTCTTAAATGACAGTGGTCAGTCAAGCCAACATTTTTCCGAAGCAACCAAAGGGACTTCATCCAGACCATGGTCAGAGTTCATCCTTACTCAAAATGCTTGTGATGCAATTGGCATTCTGAACAATTCAGCTACTTTCAACAAAATGACAGTTGACTACAAGTATGACATGATGTCCAACAATATGTGGCGTTGCTGTGTGTATGTTCAAGATCATTTTATAGCTGAAGGATTTGGTAATAAAAAGAGCAGCAAGCATTCAGCAGCTGAGTCAGCAGTAAAAATGCTAAAGTCGATGCAACCGAACATGCAAAGGGCCAATAATACAGAAAGCACAGACAATGGTCTTTCAAAAGAGCTGAAAGACATTGTGGTTTATGAAAATGCCTCAAATCCTGTATGTACATTAAATGACACTGCTCAGTTTAATAAGGTTGCCATAGAATATGTCTTTGAGAGGACATCAGGACT
Organism: Glandirana rugosa; assembly: GCA_018402905.1. Classification (NCBI taxonomy): domain Eukaryota; kingdom Metazoa; phylum Chordata; class Amphibia; order Anura; family Ranidae; genus Glandirana; species Glandirana rugosa. Next base: position 5,166,960 of record BLSH010466543.1, on the reverse strand, counting down.
GGATTGGAAGTGTAAGGTTCTCATAGAACAACAGTTTGTAGCAGAAGCTGTTGGTCTTAAGAAAACCGTAAAGCATGATGCTGCATACGCAGCTGTGGAGGCTTTAAAGAGGACCCAGCCTGTGGTGGTTAACAATCTGAAAAGGGGTCCGGCTGAAGATGCTATTTCTCGAAATCAGATCAGAGGGTTGTCAAACGAGGATGCATACAAACAGCAAATCAAAGAGGACAATATTGGAAACCAGCTCTTGCGAAAGATGGGATGGACTGGTGGAGGTTTGGGTAAAGGAGGAGAAGGAATAGCTGAACCTATTTCTGTAAAAGAACAGTTTAGTCGGGAGGGGCTTGGCTTAATGACAACTAACCAAAAGATCACCAAGAGAGACATTGAACAGATGATAAGAAATTATGCTGCCTCTTGTAATCAGGATGATCTAACATTCTCCAGGGAGCTGACCAATGAGGAACGAAAATTCATTCATCAGATAGCTCAAAAATATGGTCTCAAAAGTAAGTCTCATGGACAAGGAACAGAAAGATTTCTGGTTGTAAGTAGGAAAAGAAGCAGACAAGATCTCATACTTCAGCTTAAACAAGAAGGCCAGGTTGGATCTTATGCGCTTGTTATGCCTGAAAATTGACGTTGCGTTCAAATTAAGGTTGTACCTGTATGCAACAGAGCACAGTGTATAAGAACTGAATAAATTGTTCCTACTTATTTTACTTTACTGATTAAAAATAAAAAAGACTTGTTCTGTCTGTAGAAAACCAGCCAGCAACCTTGATAAAAAAACTCCCACTCAGTGAATATGGGTGAGGGAAGTGGGGGAGGGTAAGCTTGGTGTCTAAGTCTGAAATCTATATATCCTCTTCTTTGTTGTCAATATTCTGTTTTCTTCCACCTTGCCTACTGGGGGTTGTAAGACTCAGAGAAGCCTCTGGCAAATCTGTTTCTCAGGTTTAGGAAGATGGAAGGGACTAGCAAAATGTATGGTACAGGACATGCCGATTAATACATAGTAAGATCGTTCCACACTAGAATTTACCGAAACCTGTTGAAATTGCATTTGTTTCTCAAACTGGGGACCCTAATGGACTCCTTTTGTTTATGTTGCATATGTTATTTATTATGGAAAAAAACTTTTTTTTGTTTTTTTAATGGTTGAAAGTCAACTGAGTTTTTATTTTTGCATGGCTTGTTCTACAGATCTCTGCTTCTTGTTTTGTGTATCTAAAGCCTAAACTTCTCCACTGTCTCTTCGTTTTGATACATTTTTATTGATGATTTTGAACACACAATGGGGCAGCACGCTATAGAACAATGCGAGGATGAGAGATGCTACACACCACTAGCTCACTAACCGGAGGACAAGCAAAATACATCAGAGGGGCGTGCTTAGGAGGAGTTCAGGACTGAGATCATTCACACTCCTCTCCACCTGTTGAGCTAGTGGTGTGCAATGTCTCTCATGCGTTACTGCTTTCTGCATCAAGCATAAGACAGAGCCTGCACCCTTGCATTGCTGTGAGACACTGGATTCTTTACTAGCAGAGTTGCAAGGTATTGTCTGTACAGAACAATGATACAAAATGTAAGGCTTCTTATTAAGAATAGTTACAAAATTGGCCACCTCAAAATGTGAAACCTTTTATAGATTATGTAGGGAGGTGCCCCTTGGGTCTCTATCATTTAGACAAATCTCAATGTTCTCTGAGGGAACTAAAAGGGAGGGAGGAAAAGTATGCCTTGGTATGAGATTGGCCAAAATTAAAAGTGATGAAGCAGGTAGAGGAGTAGATAAAAGGGTTATAGAGGGTTCTAGAAAGAGTTTTGGAGATGGCTAGGGGCGGTTGGTGTCCAGGTTGGGCCCTTGTTGCCATATCTTTAAGATTACTGTCAAAGATCCAACAATTCTGCACTGCATCTCTAAATAAGAGAAACCTGACTAAATACCACCAATTAATGACCGGGGTAAAAAATTTTTTTAACGCCCATGCCCAATTATGCAACTTTGACATGTGTTAGTGTAACTGTACTATCATTGCATCTACTTAGTGTATCCAGGTGCATTATAATTTTTTCAGGACAGATCAGGCTTTCATTTAGTGGGAAAAGTTCATGCATATCTCCTGATTTTTTTATATATATTATCAAAGGAAAACTGGCTCTAAATAGTAAAAAAACAAAACACTATAGCTGTAGATTTGTATGCCATTACCATGTACTGCCACCAAAAGAAACCCTGCAAAATAAATTCTACTCTTGACAATTATGGCAATACCACATATGGCAGATAAGGCTTGCTCACACGTGCATCAATTCTCTTTGCTCATTTATCATTTTTAAAGCCTCAAAACCTCCCTTCAATGCCAGCCATGAATATTCTAATGGGCACTACACAGTGCTGTTCACACAGGAGCTGCAGAATTTTATTGTGTCATGTTAAAAACTTGGACTTTAGCGTAAGTACAGAGGTACTTGGTGAGTGTCAGTGAAACAAAGGGCAATGTCAAAACCTGCTGAAGGGCCAAAACAACGACCATAACCAGAGGATGAATGGCTGATGCTGTCTCCCTGTTAGAGGGACCTGTGAAGGCACTAAGCTCCTTTCCAGAATCCCAACCTGTAGACTTGAGAACCATGACAGGAAGAGGTTTATTTTTAAAGAAGAACCTCCAGCAAAGTGAACAACCCCAATGGAATGTGATGATTAGCAAAGTGACAGCCACAGCAGTAGCCAAGTTTGGGGTGTGGCAGAGGCATGTCAGAGTGATACCCATTCTCGTAGAGCAAGACTTGAAGAGTGGAAAGGTCTTTGCAACTGCAAGGGCTCCAAAAGACCCAAGACATTAGAAGGCTGATCCTCCAGTTGCAGAGCAGTGCTTACCTCATCAATAAGAGTGGAGCAATAGACTGCAAATTAGATATATCTACTGTGACTGAGGGCTCAGAAGCTGCTAGAGCAACAAGCAGATCAGCCATAAAATCTGCCGGGGAATGAGCTTAAAGTCTCTGCAGTCAGAGCCAGCCAGGGAACTGGGTAAAGTGGGCCACAGCATCTTATGTGACTGTAGTAGAGATGTTGGCTGGCAAGGCAAGGAATTCAGTCCTATTTGTCAGAGCTAGGGGGGACTCTGATGACTAGTAAAGCCTAGTTCACACAGGCTGAATATCGGGCCGGTTTCTGTCAAAGGGGCACAGCCGAACCGTTCCCGATCAGCTATTGTGAAATTTCCACAGTCCGTGACGATTTAGGGAGCTATGTCATCTGCTGGCGTTGGTCCACTGTGTTTTATCAAGTCCAAAGTCAGCGCAGCCCTCTACCAGGAAATTCTAGAGCAGTGTTTAACTCCCTCAATGCGCACCAATAGGTAATGTTTTCAGGATTTCCCTAAGATGAACCGGATGTGGTAATTACTAAGACAGTGAAACTGATCAAATCACCAGTGCAAAATAATGGAAATCCTGAAAACATGATTTGTTTGTGCAAATTAGGTGAACATTAGAAATAAACCTGCGCAACAGATATGAATTATTTAAGGAGCTGCTGGTTGTAAAGACAAATGTCCAATAATAAATAACCAATATTAAACCACGCTTACAAAAAATACTAAAACTTATTCCACATAAGTGGCGCAGTGACTAAAAAAAGTGCATTAGTGCAAAATACCAAGTGCAAAAAGTCATAAGTGCAAATGGCAAAACATAAATAGTGCAAATCCAGTAAATAACAGCAGACAATATGACACTGTTAAGAATTAAATGCAAAAAAGGGTTAAAAAATTCATCAGTTGATATAAGTTCATAGATGTGGAATGTAAAAGAGGATTTTACAGTCCATTAGTTGAAGAAATGCAGAAGATGGTGTTTACATTAGATACCCGAGTAGGAACTGTAGGGTGATGCAGATTCCTCCAGCAGAAAGGGCAAACAATTAAACACCCTACTTACCAAACTCCTAGGACCTCCATTACAGAGATCAAACATGCATGGGATCAGAGTATTCCACCAGGCAAACAGCCCTGTATTCACAACAGCCTCCCGGACTCCAGGCAGATGTAAAGAAAGGAGTAGGAAACTACCATAGTGAAAGTACGCTAGAGAATTTATCTAGGCAAACAAGCTAACAGCGATCCTCCTGCGTTCCACAATGCAGAAGTGATGTGCCGTGGTCCTGTTACCCAATGTGGTTTCATCAGACTAGCTGACATCATCAGGGGTCACATGACCGACCTGTCTCCTCCAGGTGTTATACCGTCAGGTCCATAAATATTGGGACATTGACACAATTCTAATCTTTCTGGCTCTATACACCACCACAATGGATTTGAAATGAAACTAACAAGATGTGCTTTAACTGCAGACTTTCAGCTTTTAATTTGAGGGTATTTACATCCAAATCAGGTGAACGGTGTAGGAATTACAACAGTTTGTATATGTGCCTCCCACTTTTTAAGGGACCAAAAGTAATGGGACAGATTAACAATCATAAATCAAACTTTCACTTTTTAATACTGGGTTGCAAATCCTTTGCAGTCAATTACAGCCTGAAGTCTGGAACGCATAGACATCACCAGACGCTGGGTTTCATCCCTGGTGGTGCTCTGCCAGACCTCTTCTGCACCTGTCTTCAGTTCCTGCTTGTTCTTGGGGCATTTTCCCTTCAGTTTTGTCTTCAACAAGTGAAATGCATGCTCAATCGGATTCAGGTCAGGTGATTGACTTGGCCATTGTATAACATTCTATTTCTTTCCCTTAAACTCTTTGGGTGCTTTCGCAATATGCTTCTGGTCATTGTCCATCTGCACTGTGAAGCGCCATCCAATGAGTTCTGAAGCATTTGGCTGAATATGAGCAGATAATATTGCCTGAAACACTTCAGAATTCATCCTGCTGCTTTAAACGGTTTGTTGTAGATTTTTCGGAAATGTCAAGACCTTGTTGTAGGATACCTGTCTACTCTGGTTCTAGTTGAACATGGTCTCACTACCCTTCTCTTCTGATACTTCTTTCTTTGACGAGTACTAGGTTTCGTATGGTGGAGTAGTCACTTCGTACCTCACCATCACAGTACCGCACCCGTACATACCGACCGTTACCTTGACCAAGAGAACATAAATAACTACTACACTGACTGTTTTCGTCGTCCTACTTAAGACTTCACAAAGTCCGTTATAATAGACGAGTATAAGTCGGTTTACGAAGTCTTGAGTAACCTACCGCGAAGTGTCACGTCTACCTGTTACTGGTCTTCGTATAAC
>BLSH010466543.1:5104952-5139218 GCA_018402905.1 Glandirana rugosa | reverse complement strand
TTCCAAGAGAAGATGCAGATGAAATAGAACTGTGTGAATCCTGTTGGTTGAAGCAACCAAAGACAAGATGACGACACCTAACAGGTTGTCACATTCAGTAAACATGTAAATACACTCTAAAGGAGTTGTTTCCACTCACCCAGGGAAGGGACCGGGTCCAGGAAATTGGCACATGTCTCCTACTTAGCCTGAATAAACTTTGGGCTGTCCATCCTGTTCCACTGGGATGTGGTCCCTGTGTTCACATGCTAAATGCATCATCTATCAGGGAGCTCCTCTGCTGGTCTCTGGGGCGGCATATGAGTGCAAATCACTCTCAGTGTAGAAGCAGTGCAATATCATGGCTGGAGTGGACATTTTTCCTTATTACTGGTTTACTGAGCTTTCGTATGGAGGAAGCACTGCACTGCTGCTTAATAGTCATTGAACAAGCTCAATGTTTTTGCTTGCCTTCTCTTTCTGCAGGAAAGCAAATGCCAACCCCGAATAAAGACCAGCGCTACTAAATAAGGTAGGGGACCGTACCCATCTGCTTCCCAGGAAAGGCAGCCCTCTTCAGGCTCTGCTAAGATGTGCATGAACATGACTTTATGAATTCTGCTTTGCTCAGACAGTCGGGGATTAAGATGATTATAGACACAATTATCACAATTCATTAAGCCTGAGATCAAGACACGCTAGAAGAGCTGTTTGGACTCGACTTGTGCAAGGGTTATCTATTCTGGCAAGGTCCAGTTTTCCTTCCGAAGCCAGTAACTGGACTCATGCCGACCAACCTTCAGACTCTTCCAAAGAAGAATATATGTAGGAGGATGACCTATGTCTGCTTTTAATTTTCTCCTTTCTAAGGCTGATGAGATGCATTTTAGATGGAAAGCAGTGGAAATAAGTTAGGGGGCTTCTGAATCATCGGACAAGGGCCCTGGAGATGCTATAGAGCTTTGGTTGGTTGCTCATCTTCAGCAAGAGCCAGCTAGTTCCTCACAGAGGTCATTTCTGGGTGTCTCAAACGACAGTGGGGAAAAGGAATTTTATTAAAACTTACCGTAAAATCCTTTTCTCTGAGTTCACAGACAGACGCAGCCCTTCATTGACAAGTGAGGTTATATGCACATCCTACCAGGAGTTGACTAGGCAAATAGAAAGAAAGCAAGCTGACCCCTCCCAGGGGGCCCTCCTCTCTCTCCCATATAACCCCCCTGCTCTGCATAGCATATCAGTTCGTAACAAGCCGTACAAACGCAACACAGAGGGGTGGGTGCTGCGTCTGTCAGTGAACTCAGAGAAAAGGATTTTATGGTAAGTTTTAATAAAATCCCTTTTTCTCCTTCTCCTTGTTCACTGACAGACGCAGCCCTTCATTGACAAGTGGGGATATCCCAAAGCTGTGTCAGTCAAGAGGGGTGAGTAAACAACAACAACTGTACCCAACAGATTCCTCTCAGGAGGCGCCAGCTGCGCCTACACCGCCGCCTGCAAAACTTTGAGGCCAAAAGCAGCATCCGCGGATGCTGAAATATCCACTTTGTAAAACTTAGTAAATGTGTGCACCGAGGCCCAAATAGCCGCCTTGCACACCTGTGACACCGAAGCCTGGTGTCTGAAAACCCAGGAAGTGCTAACTGCCCTGGTGGAACGAGCCTTGAAAGGAAAAAGGGGGTACTTTGCCCCAAACAGTATACACATGGGTCACGGTCTGTCTGATCCAACGGGAAATAGTAGCCGACGAGACCACCAACCCTTTGCGCGGACCATCCGTCAGCACAAACAACGCATCAGACTTCCGCAAAGAAGCTGTAGTCGCCAAGTACACCCGCAAAGCCCTTACGACATCCAAAGAATGTAACTCAAATTCCTAGGGATGCGACGGGTGCGGACATAATGAAGGAAGAACAATATCTTCATTAATATGGAAAGAAGAGACCACCTTCGGTGAAACAAAGGAGAAGGACGCAAGACCGCCTTGTCCCTATGAAGGACTAGGTAGGGAGACTTGCAGGACAAAGCTGCCAACTCAGACACCCGCCTAGCGGATGTAATGGCCACCAAGAATGCCACTTTCTGCGACAGCAATTGTAAGAGAATATCCCTGATCTTCTTATATGGCAGTTTCTGCAGTACAGAAAGCACCAAATTCAAATCCCATGGTGCCAAAGGCCCTGAGACCTGAGGAGCCACATGGCGTACACCCTGTACAAATGTACGAAACAACGAATGTGGCGCCAAAGGCCGTTGAAATAGAATCGCCAAAGCCGAAATCTGACCCTTGAGAGTACTCAATGCCAATATTTTATCCAGGTCCTGCTGCAAAAAAGCCAGGACCCCGAACACAACGTAAGAGCGAGGGTTCCAACCCCCCGCCTCACACCAGGCAATATAGGCCTTCCAGGTGCGATGATAAATCTTGCGAGAAGTACACTTGCACACTTTAAGCATGGTAGGGATCACGGAGTCAGCGACACCCATATCCCTCAACACCTGAGACTCAATAGCCAAGCCGTCTAAGCCAGCGAGGGTAAAGCAGGGTGCAAGATGGGTCCCTGAGACAGCAGATCTTCGCGCAGCGGAGACGCCAGGGAATATATGCCACCATTCGCACCAGGTCAGCGTACCAAGGGCACCGAGGCCAATCCGGAGCTACCAGGATTGTCGGAATCCCCTCCGCTTCTACCCTGCGCAGCAGCCGCGGTAGAAGCATGATGGGAGGAAAGAAAAGCGCACAGGAGCTGATACCGACTCCAAGGCGCTACCAGCGCATCCGTGGCGGCCGCCAGCGGGTCTCTCGTCTTGCACACAAAGGTATACACCTTGTGATTGAACCGAGACGCCATGAAGCCCACGTCTGGTGTGTCCCCCTTGTGGCAAATCTGGCGGAACACTTCTGGATGTAAGGACCATTCCCCCTGATCCAGAGTCTGGCGACTGAGAAAGTCCGCCTGCCAATTCTCTACGCCCGGGACGTAAATGGCGGAGATTGCCGGCACGTGAAGTTCTGCCCATCGCAGAATGAGAGCCACTTCCGCAGCCGCTGCCGAGCTCCTCGTTCTGCCCTGATGGTTCACGTATGCCACAGCCGTGGCGTTGTCCAACTGGACCCGAACCGGGAGACCACGCAACCTCACCGTCCAGTGGGAGAGGCGGAGCCTGATCGCCCACAACTCCAGCACATTGATCGGAAGACGGGATTCCTGTGCCGACCAGCAGCCCTGAGCAGACAGCTGCCCCAGGACCAATTCAGGGGGAGAAATGACTTCCCCATTAGAGCCGGGGCTCGAAGCCACCAGGCCAACGATCCTCTGGTCTGATGATCCAATCTGATCAGCTGGTCCAGGGACAGCAGAGACCTGTCCCACCATGACAGAATCGCTCGCTGGGCACAAGGTACCACCTCAAAGGCTGAAACCATGAGCCCCAGCACCCGCATACAGAATCGTAAGGAGGAGCACCGGCGTGCCAGCAGAGTTCGCACCACCGCTTGCAATGTCAGCAACTTGGCCGGACCAAGAATACTGTCGCCTGCTCTGTGTCCACATTCAGACCCAGGAATTCCAGGTGACAGGACGGGGTCAATGTCGACTTCTGCAGATTGATCAGCCAGCCGAAGTCTTTCAACGAGGCCACGGTGATAGCCACGTTCTCCTCCAGAGCTGAAGCAGACTCCGCTCTCAGGAGCAGGTCGTCGAGGCATGCTACCACCGTAATGCCTCTCTGCCTCAATAGCGCCATCACCGGAGCCACCAGTTTGGTGAACACCCGAGGAGCTGAGGCCAGGCCGACAGGAAGTGCCACGAATTGGTAATTCAGATCTCCCACCGCAAAGCGCAGGAAGCGCTGGTGCCGGAGACAAATGGGAACGTGGAGGTACGCGTCCCTGATATCTAGAGACGCCATGAAGTCCCCTTGGTGTAGGACGGCCACGACCGAGCGGACAGACTCCATTCTGAACTCTCGCGCCCTCACAAAGTGATTTCTTTTAGGTCCAGAACCGGCCTGACCCCCCCTTTTTTGGGTACCACAAACAGGTTGGAATAGAAGCCACGGAACCTTTCCAGCGGAGATACCGGCACAGTTACCCCTTGTGCAGAGAGCACCTGAACAACCCCTAAGAGAACCTCTCGACGCCCCTGAGGGAGTCTCAAGTTCGATGGGAAGAACCTGTCTGGGGGTAGAGTGCTGAACTCTATCCAGTATCCGGAGGACACCACTTCCTGCACTCACCGGTCGGAAATGCGGGCAGTCCACCTGTCTGCGAACCCCAGAAGTCGGCCCCCCGCCCGAGAATCGGGTGGGGGCAACCCATCATGCGGAGGAGGACTTATCCTCTGCCCTTTCACTCTTGCATTGCCAGGGTCGTTTACCGGCCCCCACGGCAGACTTGCCAGGCCTCGACCCTTTGCCCGCTACATCGGGGGCACGAAAAAACCTCTTCTGACCCGAAGAAGTAGGACCCTGCTTGCAGCGGAACTCCCGCCACCTGGGCTCCGGAAGAAAAATACTCTTCCCTCCAGTGAAATCCTTAATGATTTCATCCAACTGCGCCCCAAAGAGTCGACCCCCCTGAAAGGGGAGATCCGTAAGGCCCGTCTTAGACGCATGGTCACCCGACCAGGAGCGTAACCAGAGTACCCATCTGATAATGACTGCGAAAACAGACATTTTATACAACATGGGAAGCAGGACCAGAGCTGCGTCACACAGGTACTGAAGACCCTGAAACAAATGGTCTGCTCTCTGCAACGCCTCAAGTGACCTCCCGCAGCCCAAAACATTCTGCAGCTCAAGCGCACACTCAGAAAGAGATTGCGCCGTTATGGCTGATGCCAGGGCCGGCCACATGGCTGACCCTGCCAACCTGCAGGGGGATGCCCACTTCTTCACAAAGCTATCCTCAAATGGATAATGTATAGCGAAGCGTTTGGGCAGGGCAAAGGAAGTCTGCGGACGCTGCCATTCCTGATAGACCAGATGGTCAAAAAAATTTATCATAAGGATAAGCCTTAGGGGACCTGGGTGGCCTAGCAGACCCGCAAACGAATGCGACTCCCCTGCTTGGTCCAGTTGCAAAGACGCACGGATATCAGCAATCAGTGCGGCCACCAGCGCCTTCTCGCATGCAACCGAGGCTCCCTGGTCTTCCTCGCCGTCCGAGAGCTCCAGCTCGCCCTCTGAGAGCTCCACGGGGGTCCCCGTGACCCCCGAGGCCACTTCCGGTTCAGATTCTTCCCCCGATGAAAGGGGCCCCCTTACCACGGCTCGGCACCGCCCGGGGAAGAAGTTCCCCAAATACTGCTTTCAGCTGGTCCAGGGACACCAGTGTCCCTAGCGCATGTTGTGCTGCCGCTGACTCCTCCTCAGAAGGAACCGCAGGTCATCCGCCATTGTGCCACCGGACTTGACAGGCAGAAAAAATGCCCTGACACCCCCACAAGTACAGGCCGCGACTATGGCAAAATGGCCCCAGTTCAACACTAGAGGGAAAACCCCAAGAAAATGGCTGTGTCTGCGGCAAAATGGCGGTGATCCGCCGCAAAACGGGCGTAGCGGGTAACCACCCGGTTGCAGACCTTCCTCCCACTGCCAGAGAGGGATGCTGCAGGCCACAGGCCCCTGGACGGGAACAAGGTCCGGTCACTGGGCGCAAGTGGGGGTCACCCACTGGCCACCCGCACGGAAAGGCCCCGCCAAGGCTAAAGCTAGCTCGCATCGGTCGGCCTCACTGGGGAAAGTGCAGGATTCTAGATATCCTCTATGCCCCAGCCGGCTTCTTGATAGCATAGCAGTCTTCATCATATAGCTTGAGAAAAATAAAAAAGGGGTAGCAAAAAAAGGTGAACCGCAGGTCCCATAAGGGAGCCAGGTCTAACTCCTTGCACTAGGCATAATAAAACTGATATGCTATGCAGAGCAGGGGGGTTATATGGGAGAGAGAGGACAGCCCCTGGGGAAGGGGTCAGCTTGCTTTCTTTCTATTTGCCTAGTCAACTCCTGGTAGGATGTGCATATAACCCCACTTGTCCAATGAAGGGCTGCGTCTGTCAGTGAACGTAGGAGAAAGTATTTCTTCCACAGAAGAAGATACCCCTCTTGATCTTGATGGTCCGTACTCTGAAGAAAAGCCATTTGATATCAGCAAGGCATTGTATGAGTTTATTGATGAATGCAGCAATCCCCACAGTGGCCTGGGCATCTCAAACACTTTAAGCTTGCTTTACTCCAGCAGTGGGTCAAGCTCACTGTCAGAAACAGTTTGCTCAAGGAAGATTGAAGGGAGCGATTCCTCATTCTAGAGTTGATGGCTACACAGGAGGCATTACTAAACTTTGCAACGCTGCTTCAAGACCATTGTGAGGATTCAGACAGTAGCATATGGGTCGAAAATCAGGGAGGAAAGCAGCCTCGGGCAGATTGCGGCACACATCTTTTGGTTGCCGGAGTGCAATCTGTTGTCCCTGTCAGTCTCTTACCTTCCCGGGGTGGAGAATATGTGAATAGATACTTTTTGAGCACACGCTTTCTGGATATAAACAAATGGATGTTTCCTATAACTGTTTGCTCAGTGGGGCACCCTGCAAGTGGATTTAATGGCATCTCTTGCCAGTGCTCAGCTGCTAGTGTTCTTCCATTCGATAGCCAGGGGTCAGGATGCTCTGTCCCAGCGCTGGATTTTCTGGCTTGTATCCATTTTTTTTTTTTCAAACTTCCCTAATCCTGAACATGATCCGTTCATGGTTTCCATTGTTGAGGCAGTTGTTGATAGCTCTGCTGATGGCACTTCAGAGATCTTTGGTACTTGGACAGCATGCCTCATCCCAATATGGCTCAATTATACGGCCTGGTTATTTTTAAGAATCCGGCTAGCCCAGGTGGGCATAGCAGAAGAGGTCCAGTGGAAGCAGCTCAAATCTTAAAAGATATCCTTGAATGCTACATACTATTGCATGTGTAAAAGATCTTTGGCGTGGCAGTGATTATTCGATTCAATCCTGAGCCTTCCTCTCGTATTGAGGTCTTGGTGCTCTTGCAATCGGCCCTAGAGAAAGGGCTTGGCTACAGTTCAGTCCAGTTGTCGACCGTATCAGCTCTAACTGTTCATTGTGTAGAAGATCACGTTTCATACGAGCAACCTTATAGCTAAATCAACCAGTCGTGTCTCAGAAAAAATCCAGGCTTTCTCAGCCAAGTCTCCATATTTTGAGCCGTTTCAAGACAGAGTGGTTCTTAATCCATTTCCATCTTTTCTTCAAAAGGTTGGACCTTTTCTCATATAAGTTGGGAAGTGGTGCAACCTTCATTATCTGCAGTTTCGGGACAGGAAGATTGGTCAAGGGTGGACGCAATTTTTAGGTCACTTTTTTCAACGTAGTTGCAGAGAACGCAGAATTTCAAACTGGCAAATAACTGGTTATCTATGAGTAAATCCTAAAATTAATCAAATGGCCCCACCTAGAATCCTGGTAATCCAAGTGTTCAAACACTTTGATTGCTCATTATCACTTAGATGTAATGTATGGCCCGGCTCGGGCATTGGGCACTTCAGTGCTGACCTCCGCTCTTTCTGTCTAATATAATACAGGGTTTCTTGGCATTCAGTTGGAGTGATGTGTGGTTATTTTTCCCCGCCCTGTTTTTTTGTATGCTAGTTAGATTCCATAGGTAGGCTGACATGATGAGCTCCAGGAATAGGGAAAATTGTTATCATACTTACCCCAATTTTCCTTTCCTGAAGGCTCATCATGTCAGCCTAGGGTTTCCCGCCCTGATGTTCCGTCGCTAAGGGGGCTAGGAACGTAGGGGTATAGGGAGACCCTCCTTTTATTCATTTAGTGGGTTGTCCTATGGGGGTCAGAGGGGAGGAACATAATGTTCCTTATTTTTTGATAACATACTGCATTCATCTTGCCATCAATTTTGACCAAAATTTCCTATGCCTTTGTAGCTCACACATCCCCAAAACATCAGCGATCCACTTCCATGTTTCACAGGCCTTGTTGATTCCTCTCCAATTGTAGCATTTATGGTTGTGGCCAAAAGGCTGAATTTTGGTCTCATCACTCCAAAGGACTTTGTGCCAGGTTTGAGGCTTGTCTCTGTGCTGTTTGGCGTATTGTAAGCGGGATACTTTGTGGCATTTGCGTAGTAATGGCTTTCTTCTGGCGACTCGACCATGCAGCCCATCTTTCTTCCAGTGCCTCTTGAAACAGCCACACTGCGTTTTCAGAGTCCTGTATTTCATCTGAAGTTAGTTGTGGGTTTTTCTTTGCATCCCGAATAATTTTCCTGGCAGTTGTGGCTGAAACCTTAGTTGGTCTACCTGACCGTGGTTTGGTTTCAACAAAACTCCTAATTTTCCACTTCTTGATTCAAATTTAAACACTGCTGATTGGCATTCTCAATTCCTTGGATATCTTTTTATATCCCTTTGCTGTTTTATACAGTTCAACTACCATTTCCCACAGATCCTTTGACAATTATTTTGCTTTCCCCATGACTCAGAATCCATAAATGTCAGTGCAACACTGGATGAACAATGCAAGGGTCTCTGTCAGGAGTCCAGAAACTCATTGACTTTTTATTTATGCCCCTTTGAGTCAACTTTTGATCACGGTCATCTGGGTAGTTTCTGTTGTCATTATAATGTAAAAAGAGTAAACACAGCTGCTTGATAATAAATTGTGTCAGCCAAACACTAACCATGAGTGAAAGAAATGTTTTTGTGTTATTCATATTCTCTGAAAAATGGCCAAGAAATCAAATTCTGCCAGGGTATGTAAATTTATGAACACAATTGTAGCATGGTGTAAAGCAGGGGTAGGTAACCTCAGCACTCCAGCTGTTTTGCAACTACAAATCCCATCATGCCTCTGCCTCTAGGAGTCATGCCTGTGATTGTCAGGGTCTTGCAATGTCTCGTGAGACTTGTAGCTTCACCACAGCTGGAGTGCCAAGGTTGCCTAGCCCTGGTGTAAAGCTATGCCCTAACCCACAATAAAAGCAATGCCCAAGAATACCCACCTGAGACCAACTGTACCCCAGAAAGTATGACCGCTGCGTCCTGGACAAGAAGAATTTGGAAGGAAATAACAGAGCTACAACCTGCATCTTAAGCAAATCTGGCAAATACAAACCCGTCCTGCAAGCAAATCTGTAAAAACCCCAGAAACGACTAGTACCCACCTGCAACTGAATGCCTGGTAGGATAACCTCCCTGGATCTTGCCGGCGACTAGGGAAACCTATAAAAACACAAGTGAACAGGCTACTAGCTAGAGAAAAATTAGGGGAACAGCCAGGCTCAGAAACCTCCACCCTAGGCCGATCAACAGACCACAAACATCAACATGGAACCCTCCCTTGGTCAGGTACAGGTAGCTAGCAGTGCTATGGTGTCCCAACCCACCTGCCTTGATGGATCCTAGCATACCCAACCAAGTATCACCCCTACTGGCACCTGCACAAACCCAGCAATGCAGGGCAACAAGGTACCAGTAGAATGGTAAGCTTGTGTGCATGAAGCTGAGCCTGGTGAAGCCTCCCTGACCAACCAAGAGCCCCTCCTGCCTACCACCTGTACTAGTCAAGACTCCACCCCCTGCCAAACAGCAACGTGCTACTAACCAGCCTGCAAAAACAAGCATGACATGCAGCCAGCTGGCTAAGTGCCCCAGAGTTCATGCTTCTTAAGACCCCCTCTTCCATTTCCCCAAGATGTAGGCAGAGGTGCATGCAATGCTGCCAGCTGAGGAAGATAATGGGGAACATCCCCTGGTGTAGATGAGTTTGACACAAACAACCTGTATCAGTCAAACACCCCCCCCCCCTCCCCTCACACACATGCAAAATGCTGAACATGCCCTGTGCAAGATGCAAATGTGACGACAGCTGGTCATCTTACCCCATGGAAAGGGCACCTGCACGACCCTTCCTCCGTGGCCCTGGGAAGTGGCTGGAGGGACATGCAACATTACAACTGAAATGAAGATGTGAGGAAATGTCCTAAGCAGAAGCATCATGATGTCCGTGAAAAAGAAAGATTGTGCTGTGCCTCCTGACCATGCAAGCCCCCCCACCTGACCATGGGAAGCATGATGAACTGGGTCCATGCCAGGGGAGCCGACACCTGTCCCACACAGTGACATCCTGCACTGTCTACGAGTGGGGGGGGGGGGGCCCCCCCTGCAGAGTCGATGCTAGAGAGCCTGAACGAGCTGCCCTATCACATACCTTAATGCATGGTGCTGCCAACACCTGTGAAAAACAGCCATGAACCAGGCACCCAGCCCATCTTATCCAACCCTCAGGATGCTTCTCCTTGCGGAGATACAAGCAGTCACACGTTCTGACGCACAGTGAACCAGAAATGAGCACAGTATACCCAGAAACAGCACAGACAGGAGAGGAGGAGGGCAGGTTAAATGTGGCCAAGACTCCTCCCACAAATAGACTGGCCTGCAGTCAGCCAATAAATTAGATGGATATCTCCATACACACAGAGCAGTGCAGCACAATTTATTTACTCAGGTTTGACAGTGCCTAGATGCACTCCTTTCCTCTTGCCAACCAGAAGCCAGGGAGAGCTTTGATGCCAGAAACAAATACCACCTACTTACACCCTGCTTTAGATTACATGGATGTCAGTAAGGAATCAGGGTCTGGGGCAAGAACTGCTTAGCAATAACTTGCAGCTCTACTAACAGCACTGTGAAAAAGGGATTTTATTAAAACTCACTGTAAAATCCTTTTCTCTGAGTTCACTGACAGACGCAGCCCTTCATTAGACAAGTGGGGTTATATGCACATCCTACCAGGAGTTGACTAGGCAAATAGAAAAAAAGCAAGCTGACCCCCCCCCCCCTCCCAGGAGGCCGTCCTCACGCTCACATATAACCCCCCTGCTCAGCTTAGCATATCAGTTCGTAACAAGCCATACAAACGCAACACAGAGGGGTGGGTGCTGCGTCTGTCAGTGAACTCAGAGAAAAGGATTTTAAGGTAAGTTTTAATAAAATCCCTTTTCTCTTACGTTCACTGACAGACGCAGCCCTTCATTAGACAAGTGGGGATGTCCCAAAGCTGTGTCAGTCAAGAGGGGTGGGTAAGCAACAACAACTGTACCCAACAGAATCCCATCAGGAGGCGCCAGCCGCGCCTACACTGCCGTCTGTAAAACTTTACGACCAAAAGCAGCATCCGCAGATGCTGACACATCAACTTTGTAAAACTTAGTAAATGTGTGCACCGAGGCCCTAGTGGCCGCCTTGCACACCTGTGACACTGAAGCCTGGTGTCTGAAAGCCCAGGAAGTGCTAACTGCCCTGTGGAATGAGCCGTGACTGGAAAAGGGGGTACTTTGCCCCAAACAGTATACACATGGGTCACGGTTTGTCTGATCCAACGGGAAACAGTAGCCGACGAGGCCGCCAATCCTTTGCGCGGACCATCCGTTAGCACAAACAATGCCTCAAACTTCCAAAAGGAAGCTGTAGACGCCAAGTACACCCGCAAAGCCCTCACGACATCCAAGGAATGTAACTCAAATTCCTTGGGATGCGCCGGGTGCGGACATGACGAAGGAAGAATATCTCCATTAATGTGAAAAGAGACCACCTTCGGTAGAAACGAAGGAGACGGGTGCAAGACCGCCTCCTCCTTTATGAAGTACTAGGTAAGGAGACTTGCAGGACAACGCTGCCAATTTGGACACCTGCCTAGCGGATGTGATGGCCACCAAGAAAGCCACTTTCTGTGACAGCAATTATAAGGGAATAACCCTGATCTTCTCATAAGGCAGTTTCTGCAGCACAGAAAGCACCAAATTCAAATCCCACAGCGCCAAAGGCGACCGTACCTGAGGAGCCACATGGCGCACACCTTGTACAAATGTACGAATCAACGATGTGACGCCAAAGGCCGTTGAAATAGAATCGCCAAAGCTGAAATCTGACCCTTGAGAGTACTCGATGCCAATTTTTTATCCTGGCCCTGCTGCAAAAAAAAGCCAGGACCCTGGACACAATGTAAGAGCGAGGGTTCCAACCCCCCGCCTCACACCAGGCAATATAGGCCATCCAGGTGCAATGATAAATCTTGCGTGAAGTACACTTGCGTGTTTAAGCATGGTAGGGATCACGGAGTCAGCGTCACCCCTATCCCTCAACACCTGGGACTCAATAGCCAAGCCGTCAAAGCCAGCGAGGGTAAAGCAGGGTGCAAGATGGGTCCCTGAGACAACAGATCTTCGCCCAGCAGAAGACGCCAGGGAACATCTGCGACCATTCACACCACGTCGGCGTACCAAGGACGCCGAGGCCAATCCGGAGCCACCAGGATTGTCGGAATCCCCTCCACTTCCACTCTGCGCAGTAGCCGCTGTAGAAGCTTGATGGGAGGAAAAACGTACAGGAGTCGATACCGACTCCAAGGCGCTACCAACGCGCCCGTGGCGGCCGCCAGCGGGTCTCTCATCCTGCACACAAAGGTTTCCACCTTGTGATTGAACCGAGATGCCATGATGTCCACGTCTGGCGTGCCCCACTTGTGGCAAATCTGGCAGAACACTTCTGGATATAAGGACCATTCCCCTCGATCCAGCGTCTGTCGGCTGAGAAAGCCCGCCTGCCAATTCTCTACGCCCGGAATGTAAACGGTGGAGATTGCCAGTACGAGAAGTTCTGCCCATCGCAGAAAGAGAGCCTCAGCCGCTGCCAAGCTCCTCGTTCCACCCTGATGGCTCACATACGCCACCGCCGTGGCGTTGTCCGACTGTACCCGAACTGGGAGGCCGTGCAACCTTACCGGCCAGTGGATGAGGCAGAGCCTGATTGCCCGCAATTCCAGCACATTGATCGGAAGGCAGGATTCCTGTGCCGACCAGCGGCCCTGAGCAAACAGCTGCCCCAGGACCCCCCAGCCCGATAGTCATGACGGACACCAGCCTATCGACCAATTCAGGGGAAGAAATGACTTCTCCAACGTCAGGGCCTGGGCCCAAAGCCACCAGGTCAATTATCCTCTGGTCTGATGATCCAATCTGATCAGCTGGTCCAGGGACAGCGGAGACTTGTCCCACTGTCACGGAATCGCTCGCTGAAGGAGGAGAGTGCGACTCTGGGCATAAGGTACCGCCTAGAAGGCAGAAACCATGAGCCCCAACACCTGCATACAGAACCGTAAGGACGACCACCAGCGTGACAGCAGGGTTTGCACCGCTGCTTGCAGTGTCAGCAACTTGTCCAAAATCAGACCCAGGTATTCCAGGCGACAGGACGGTGTCAACGTCGAGCAGGTCGTCTAGGTATGCTACCACCGCAATGCCTCTCTGCCTCAACAGCACCAACACCGGAGCCACCAGCTTGGTGAACACCCGAGGAGCCGAGGCCAGACTGAAGGGAAGTGCCACGAATTGGTAGTGCAGATCTCCCGCCGCAAAACGCAGGAAGCGCTGGTGCCAGAGACAAATGGGAACGTGGAGGTACGTGTCCCTGATATCCAGAGACGCCATGAAGTCCCCTTGGTGTAGGGCGGCCACGACCGAACGGACAGAATCCATTCAGAATTTTCGCACCCACACAAAGTGATTAAGCGCTTTTAAGTCCATAACCGGCCTGACCCCCCCCCCCCTTTTTGGGTACCACAAACAGGTTGGAGTAGAAACCACGGACTCTTTCCAGCGGGGGTACTGGCACAATCACCCCTTGTTCGGAGAGCGCCTGAACAGCCCCTAAGAGAGCCTCTCGACGCCCCTGAGGGAGTCTCGAGTTTGACGAGAAAAACCTGTCTGGGGGTAGAGTGCTGAACTCTCTACTGTACCCGGAGGACACCACTTCCTGCACCCACCGGTCAGAAACGCGGGCAGTCCATCGGTCTGCGAACCCCAAAAATCCCCCCCCCCCCGAGAATTGCAACCCATCATGCAGAGGACGACTCATCCTCCGTCTTTTCGCTCTTGCGCTGCCAGGGCCGTTTACTGGACCCGAGGCAGACTTGCCGGGCCTTGAGCCCTTGCCCGATGCACCAGGCGCACGAAAAAACCTCTTCTGCCCTGAAGGAGCAGGATCCTGCTTTCGGCGGAACTCCCGCTGCTTGGGCTCCAGAAGAAAAGTACTCTTCCCTCCAGTGACATCCTTAATGGTTTCATCCAACTGCGGCCCAAAGAGCCGACCGCCCTGAAATGGGAGATCCATGAGGCCCTTTTCAGACGCGTGATCACCCAATCAACAGCGTAACCACAGCACCCTTCCGATGATGACTGCAAAAACAGACATTTTAGACAACATGGGAAGCAGGCCCAAAGGTGTGTCACACAGGTACTGAAGACCCTGTAACAGATGGTCTGCTGAAACAAGCTCATGGAGCTCAATTCATTGTGCCACGCAGTAGCACCCTCGGTAAGGGAATGCGCCGCCATGTCTGACGCCAGAGCTGGACACATGGCTGACCCCGCCAACAACAATGCCTTGGCCACCCCCTCCGCCCATCTTCGGCCGGAGCCTTAAAAGGTGGAGACCCCTCCAAGGGGGATGGTCGGCGCTGTATTCAAGCGATCCACCGGAGGGTCCACTGTGGAGGACACCCATTTCCTCAGAATTCTGTCCCCAAAGGGATAGCGCACAGAGAAACTTTTGGGCAGTGAAAAGGAATTCTGCAGACGCTGCCATTCCTGACCACAAACTGTTCAAAAAATTGGACACAAGGGAACACCTTAGGGGTCAGAGACTGCGTAAAAAACACACCAACGTAGGCAGTCTCCTGTGACTCCCCAGCCTGGTCCATCCACGGATGTCAGAGATCAGGGGGGCCACCAATGCTTTTTCACGCCCACTGGGGCCCCCTGGTCCTCCTCACCGACCAAGGGCTTCCAGTACATTATCTGGGAGCGCTACGGGGGTCCCTGGGAGCACAGAGCCCCCTTCCGGTACCGATACCCCCACTGAAAAGGGGGGGGGGGGTGGACGCTTCCTCGACACCCCCTTGGCACGGCTCGGTACCCTCCGGACGAAAAACTATCACAGAGTGGATGTTTGCAGTGGAACCAGAGGTCCCAGCGCAGCTTGCGCTTCCACGGACCCCTCCGGATAAGAACTTGCAGGTTCAGCCACCGGAATACATTGGAAGCCTACAGGCCATGTCACCCCCACAATGTGACCCCACCAACTGCCCCTCAGGGCGACTGGGATACGCCCAGGAGGTCTCTACACCGCTGCCACCGACACCCCAGGGAAAAAAACAGCTAATACTTGCTGCGTTTGAGTGCCCTGTAACCACTGCCAATGCTGTTCACCAATGCCAAGCCGACTGCCGCTCTGAGTACCGCTAAGCAGGAGAGAGAACGGTGCTGAACGTACGTTGTCTATTCGGCAAGCACACCAAACATGGCCGCCGAACGGTCAAAAGAGGCCAAAAAGCCCATGGAAAAATGGCCACGACTACAGCAAAATGGCCACCGAGCGGCCACACGAGGCAAAAACACCCTTACAAAAGGTCGTGGCTAACAGCAAAATGGCCACCAATCGCGGCTCAGGCAAAATGGCGGCGATATGCCACACGATGACGGGGAAACACAAAACAATTGCGGGGGGGTGCGAACAGGGCAGTGGAACCCTCCACCGGAGAACGGCACCACTAGTCGCCTCCCCCTCCGCACCCCAGAGGGGGGGAGGGGGGATGTCACTCACCACTATCGACGGGCGCAGCGGGTAGCCACCCGGTTACAGACTTTCCTCCCAGCTGGCGAAGGATTGCTGCAGGCCAAGGGCCCCTGGACGGGAACAGAGTCCGGTCACTGGGCACAAGTGGGGATCACCCACTGGCCACCCGCACGGAACGGGCACGATGCGGCGGACCCCACCAAGGCTAAGGGTTAGCGCGCACAGGTCAGCCGCGCTGGGGAAAGTTCAAAATACTAGATCCTCTATGCCCCAGCCGGCTTCTTGATAGCAGTCTTCATCAGATAGCTTGAGGAAACAAAAAAGCGGTAGCAAAAAAGGTGAACCGCAGATCCCTTAAGGGAGCCAGGTCTAACTCCTTGCACTAGGCATAAAAAACTGATATGCTAAGCAGAGCAGGGGGGGTTATATGTGAGAGTGAGGATGGCCCCCTGGGAGCGGTCAGCTTGCTTTTTTTCTATTTGCCTAGTCAACTCCTGGTAGGATGTGCATATAACCCCACTTGTCTAATGAAGGGCTGTGTCTGTCAGTGAACGTAAGAGAAAACAAACACACAAATGAAGACAAAGTGGACCTAGACAGATGTACAGGTGCAGGATTCCTCCTTTAAGTGTGATATTCACAACTGACCTGTTTTGCATGATTTATGAGAAAAGGTTGCCAGATGTAGTAATGTTAAAAAAAATATGCACACATGTTGGCTTACCTGGTAATACCACATACAGTAATGTGTGAAAATCTAGCTAAAAGCTTTCTTTTAGAATAGTTTAAGGGTTTTGCGGTTTGCGTTCCCACAGAGATTTTGTCTTGGTTCCTGTCCCAGTCACTGGTTCTGACAGAAAATTGAGGCAAATCTTTTTCATACCTTTTTTCTTTTGAAAACATACAAAGGCTCTTCTCACTCGTGAATTGCACTTTAAGGCTGGGTTCACACTTATGCGAACTGGGTGAGTTTCCCCGCATCCAATTTTCATGACAGGAGAGTGTGACCTGCTATCAATGGAGCCGGTTCACCCATCTCCAGGGCGGCCGCGAAGCACACTGCAGACGGATCCTGTGCGTCTTTGGATCCATCTCAGGTCTGCAATTCAGGGCAAAAATTCAGACCTGAAAACAGTGAACGGGGACGCACCAGACCCCCTGCTGCGAGCCGCTCCTCAGATAGTGTGAACCCAGCCTCAAAGTATGGCCAAAGCTCTTCTGACCATACTTCTCTTCTGGGCCACAGGAGTGCACTTACCGCTGTACTCTTGTGACCCATATTCAGCGGACAGTGGGCTAAAGTCTGCTGTTGGCCAATATTACAGAGCCGGTCTAGGTTTTGCAGGGATCCCGACAATGTTGCAATTCATCCAGCAGCTGCTTCAGCCTCTTAGGGTAATGCTGAGAGACTGAGCCAGCCACTCCCACCCACTCCACAGCCCGGTGATCCAGTGAGCGCTGGAGGGGCAGAGCAGAGAGCCAGTGACTGCCAGTCAACGCTCTCCACTCAGTGAAGACCAAGAATTGAGCGATCAGCAGTCATGTAATTGCTCTGTTCTCGGTCTTACAACTGGCAGGGGACAGATGCTGCAGCCACATATATATATATATATATTGTGATGGTTGAGATATTGCTCTATAACTCCCTACAAACTAGTAACTGCTGGGAAATTCATATTCAGGAGCCCACAAAAATATAAAAATAACCTCACCTTTCAGACCTGCTTGGAAAAGGGCAGGTCAAATTGAATTGTTAGAAACAACAATACTCCCCAACTTTTGTGCACTTAGCTGACCTGAAATATTCACAACCCTCACACACAGTTGTACTGCTTAGAAATAGGCAAGGGGGGGTCTAGTATGGAGTGCATATGTCAAACTGGCCCCTTTTGGACTATACTATCTCTGACACCTCATTTTTCCAAGGTATAATGTTGCATAAAGACGGATCGGTTATTTTCTTTTTATTTACAAGTTTAAATGATGTACAGTTTTACATGGGTTACTTGTACAAAAATGAAGCAGTGTCAGTGTAAGCTATGCAGATGGAACCAAACTGAACTTAAAGGAGGCTTAAAGAAAGAAAAGCACACAATTCAGATATTATGTTTATACAGAGAAGTCAGTTAAATTGAAAGTAAAACATTTTTTTAGATTAGTCTAATGATTGGCTGAAATAAAATGTGTCCCATAATTCAGGTGAAACTTTCAGTACAGTACAATAAAAAGATACAATTCTTTCTTGCCATTAACATACCATAGTAAACTTGAGCAGAACCATCTTTCTCACAGAGTTTTTTGGTCTGGTAAATGCATCAAAACCCATCTGGTTAGATGATTAGAACCCCTCAGCTTTCTATTTTAGTATGTGCCCCCCTTGGGAAGTTTCACCCTCACTTCCCATCCCAGAGAAGACAGGAGTAATTCTCCCTATAGGTAGAGGGACAAGAATGTGTGTCATGTATACATTTTCCACACATCTCCTGTTTGGATTCCACCGTCCCTCTCTCTTCCAGCAACAAGCATTATCGGTACAGAAAGTAAGAGTAAATATCGCCACCCAACAGACAGCAATAAAAATCTGAGAGATTCTTGCCATTTCCCATGCTATTCAAGACCAAAGGTGGAATTTCCACTTTATATCTGAACTAATTTTTTGTCAACCTAACCTGCCAAAAACATCCTGTAAAACAAATCAAAATAAAACCTAACATTTTCTATTCCGATCACCAACATTGTTAACTTTATGTCCTTGAATGTTGGTATGGATATAGCCTGTCTAACAAGATCTCTTCAAGTAGACTGCAGATAACTTTCTCATAACCTACAAACAGTGAACAATTGTGGACAAGAAGGAATAAGAAGAAAACATTTTTGCAAGTAACCCACGTATGGTACATTTGACTTTAACACAAATGCTTTCAGGTGTCCAAAAGGTGGGGGCAAGCATCAGCTGGGGGCCAAGGAAGGTGGCGACAGCACAACAGCCATTTGCGGTCGATGTAAATGTAAAGGTTCTAGCAAGAGGAAGATCACCCAAACACTTCATATATATATATTTTCCGCATGGTCAGTGTTCATATACAAGGGCAAAGGTCAACAGTCACGCCAGCTTTGTTCCACTATTGCAGAAACTCTTTTCTCATATTCTCGCTTGTTTTCCTGGTACAGCTGTGCTGCCTGGCTATTCGCCGGACTGTTTGGATTTGGTTCATCCAGCAGGGACTGGAAGCAGAAGAGAAATATTTGAAGCTGCATACTTGTACATGAAAAGGACAAGACCATAAAATCAACACAACTAGCTTTGACTGAACTTACCTGTATGGAGGTTAAAATAGAAGAAACGTCATAAGTTGGACTCCAACGATTCTGAAGAATGTCCAAACATATACTGCCATCAGCATACACTAAAATACAAAAAGAGAAAATGGTTTGTCATAACTGCATTTTTTTTCATTCAATATTTTTTATTAATTTTGGACAGACACATAGCCAACAGAAGTATAAAATGCCAGTAATTATCCAGATCACATATACAAATAAGATGGGAGGAGAGGCAGACAGCCCCCACTCTACAAAAGCAAAACAGATAAAATGATACAAAGAAGATGGGCCATGCATGACTTCAAGAAGGCCCACTTCCCAAAGCAAGTATCCAACATGTACACATTTGTGAAAGATCATATAGCTGGCAATAACCAACCTAGAGAATATGAGTATCAGAGCGGAAAGAGATAGAGGGGGAAAAAAAAAAAAAAAAAAAAAAAAATAAAAAAAAAGGAAGAAGAGATCCGGTTGGAGAATAATGAAGACATCCCTACCGCTGAATTATATATAAAAAAACGATATTAATCCACCCAAAAGGGGAAGCTCTGATTGTCTATCCCCCCAGCCACATTTGGCACCTTTTTTTGGGGGGGGACTCGGGCTCCCACTTCCGGCTCAGTTCTTCATGGCCGCAGCCTTCTGGGACACTTCATGTGCCTCCGAGGACGGTGACTCATTCACAAAGAGCAGTGCACTTCGTGCATGTGCAGTAGGAAAACGCAGTGAAGCCAGAAGACTTCACTGCCTGTTTCTCTTGGTCAAGATGGCGGCACCAGTACCTGCTAGCCAGTTGAACAATCGGCTCGAGTGAGGACACCGATGGATGCCTGGACAGGTAAGTGCCCTAATATTAAAAGTCTGAACCTACAGTATTTGTAGATGCCGATTTTTACTTTTTTGGGGGGAAGCCTGGAGCTCCTCTTAAGTTACTAATGAGACGTGCATACAAAGTAGTCCACGGTTAATAACTGCATTTTAAAGTAAAAAACATTGCACTACAGTTTTCTCTTTCACACAGTAGCTGTATTCAGATGTGTTTTGCTTTATGTGCACTTTATTTAACCCCTTCTTGTTGCCCCTTGGCTTTTTAATAAAAACAAAATACTGGGAGGCGGGGATGGCCATTCTGATCATGTGACCCATGAGATTGGCTGTCAC
Organism: Glandirana rugosa; assembly: GCA_018402905.1. NCBI lineage: Eukaryota > Metazoa > Chordata > Amphibia > Anura > Ranidae > Glandirana > Glandirana rugosa. Next base: position 5,119,090 of record BLSH010466543.1, on the reverse strand, counting down.
AGCATTCACATGATTGGAAGCTCCCAATTGCAATTATGCATCGGGAGCTTTTAATGTGCTGGGAGAGCGCTCTCAGCACAAAAAGCTCTTCTCTATAACACACATATGTGGCAGCAAAGCCTACCCACTCAGAGGCTGCATACAAGCTCACAGCTGGAGGGAACAGGTTAAAGCCCAAATCTGGGCAAAATTTGAGCCCCCCACCTTACCCAGTGAAGCAAGTTCTACTCCCTTAGGTTTGCTGTCCAGGTCCTGCACCTGTGCAGGGGACCACTAACCCAGCGATGCAGAAGTCTCTTGCAGGTCAGTCTCCCAGAATTCCCTCAAAATACTGCCACTCCTCTTAGATCCTATGAGGATTCAAACAATGGACAACCAATAGGGAATGTCCACGTCATGCAGGCAGTGACGTGGATATCTGAAAGACCCCACTGGATGTAAGAAGAATGAGGGAGAAGGCCCAGGATTGCAGTATTATGTGACCTCAGCTTAAGTAAAAATGGCTTTTATTTTTATCCAGAGATCAGTTAGGCCTCATTCACACTGGCACTCCTTCGTTAATTCTTCCCGGATAACCTCTGTTTAGAAAAGCTAAAACGTTTAAGCTTTCCTGGTCCCTTTTCCCTGCGTTTAGATGTTCCTTAACCACTTCCAGCCCACAGACGTCATAGACTGAGTGGTGATATCTGAATGATGTCTGCAGCTACAGGCACCATTCAGAATTTTTTTTTAAGCCGGCGATTCCATGCACCATAAGAACGATCATAGCGGCAGCTCAGCCGCTTGATCATTCTTATAGGCAGCGGGAGGGGACGACCCCCCCAATCATCGTCCTCTGGTGCTTCTCCGGGTCCACCCTTGCCATCAGCAGCCCAGAGAATGAATCGGACACCGGTGGAAGTTTGTCAGGGAGATGATTGGTGACCAATCATCTCTATGACCCTCGGAGGCCCGGCCGTGACGTTATGACATCACGTCCGGGCTGGCTTCAGTAAAACAATGCCGTGGATATGGCTGGAGAGACTGATTTTTTTTTTTTTTTTGATCTCAGTCCTTCCAGCCTGGAGGAGAGATGTGGGGTCTTATTGACCCCGCATCTCTCGAAAGAGGACCTCTCAAAAAGAGACCATGCAAAAATAAAAAGTTAAAATAAACAATAATGAAAAAAAAAATTAAACCACCACGTCCCCGCAAACTTGCATATGTAAACGGCATTCACACCACACGTGAGGTATCGCCGTGTGCGTAACATCTTTCACATTATACAAAAATATTGGGCTAACGTTACTGTTTTTTTTTTCTTTTAATTCATTAAACTTTTTTTTTTTGGAAAAAAAGTAAACGCGTTTTAAAAATTCCTGCACAAATACCGTGTGACATAAGTTGCAACCATCGCCATTTTATTCCCTAGAGTCTCTGCTAATTTTCTAGCAAAAACAAAAAAAAAAAGAATTTTTACATGTAGGACAGGAGTGCCAAAATAGGCCCGGTATGGAAGTGGTTAAAGGGCTCGGCTATATTAAATGCAGTCACAACATTTGACACGAGGCACAAAAACATATGCAAGGAAAAAAATTGATTTTTTTTGACTTACCGTAAAATCCCTTTCTCTGAGTTCGTTGACAGGCACAGCAACTCTTAGGACTAAGTGGGTTATACTGCCCTCTTCAGGAGTTTACTAGGCAGAACAGGCAGTTCTAACAGCAAAAAGAACAGTATCAGACACAGCCCCTCCCAGGGGGCAATCCCCACTGGCAGATAACCCCATACCCAGCTCTGCTAGCTCAGTTCGTAACAAGCAGTGCCACATAAGAGGGGTGGGTGCTGTGCCTGTCGACGAACTCAGAGAAAGGGATTTTATGGCAAGTCAAAAAAATCCTGTTTTCTCTTTCGTTCGTCAACAGGCACAGCGACTCTTAGGACTAAGTGGGACGTCCAAAAGCAGTGCCAAAAATGAGGGGTGGGTCACAGAACAACAGAACTACACCCAACTGAACCCTCGGTGAGGAACCACACGTGTCTCACATGGCCGCCTGCAAAACTTTGCGGCCAAATGCAGCATCCGAGGATACTAGAACATCAAAACTTTGAGAAAATGTGCACAGAGATCCAAGTAGCGCCTTGCACACCTCAGACACAGACGCCTGATGTCGAAAAGCCCAGGAAGTGCTAATCGCCCTGGTAGAGTGAGCCGTGACTGAGAAGGGAGGCTCCAGACCTCGAACCGCATAGGCTCGGGTCACCGCCTGTCTAATCCAACGTGAGATCGTGGCCGATGAGGCCGCCAAACCTTTGCGTGGGTCCTCCACCATGACAAAAAGAGCTTCTGACCTCCGAAAGGGGGCCGTGGACACCAGATACACCCGCAGGGCCCGAACAACGTCCAGGGAGTGCAAAGCGACCTCCTTAGGGTGAGACAGGCAAAGCGAAGGAAGGACAATGTCCTCATTGGTGTGGAAAGATGACACCGCCCTTGGCAAAAAAGAAGGTGACGGGTGCAGGACCGCCCTTTCCTTGTGTAGAACCAGATACGGGAACCTACAAGACAGGGCCGCCAACTCTGACACCCGCCGGGCGGATGTGATAGCCACCAGGGAAGCCACTTTCTGCGAAAGCAACTGCAGAGAGATTTCCCTGATAGTCTCAAAAGGCGGCTTCTGAAGTACCGAGAGGACCAAATTGAGGTCCCATGGGGGGGGGGTACGGATCAACGAATGCGTCGCCAAAGGACGCTGAAAAAAGATGTAGAGTAGAAACCTGACCCTTGATAGTGCTCAACGCCAGTTTTTGGTCGAGGCCCTTCTGCAGGAGGGCCAGAACCCGAAACACTGAGAAGGAACGAGGGCTCCACCCCCCCGGCCTCGCACCAAGCGACGCAAGCCTTCCAGGTGCAGTGATAAATCTTACGTGAAGTAGCCTTTCGTGCCTTCAACATGGTAGGAATCACCGAGACCCCCCGATCCCTCAACACCAAGGGATTCAATAGCCAGGCCGTTAAAGCCAGAGAGGGTAAAGCAGGGTGCAAGATGGGCCCCTGAAGTGATCAGAGCATCTACGAAAGCCTTCTCGTGCGCTGCAACGGACAGCTCAGACTCATTCCCGCTATCAGGAGCATCGGGAACCTCGCCATCCGACAGCTCGAGGGGGGTCCCCGCAACAGAGAAGCCCCCCTCGTGGTCCAAGTCCGCTTTTTGGCGTTCCTGAGGTCCAACAGCAACTCTACCCGGGAGACAAACGTCTCCAGGACCGTCGACATCGCGTCTACTAGAGCCCCTGAAGTGCTGGCTGCAGGCACCAAGAGGTCCGTTGGGGAAGCACCCGCATCGGCTGCCATACTGTCACCCACCCTGGCAATGCCCACTAAATAAGGCCTATTGCTGGGAGACCACTGCACCCCCCGCTCCACAGCTGAGCAAGGCTGGGCAGAAGGGACACCCCGAAGGGACTCACCACTCAACCTGGAGAGGAGCTGCTTGCTGCCGCTGTCCACACCTTCACCCACTCCTGCTGCCCACTGCCGCTGTGCTCAGAGCCGCTGCCAGGGAGAACCGCGCCGTGCAGGGTGGGGGGTAAATCGGCGCCAAACACCGACCAGGACCGCCCCCAGGCCTCACATCCACGTGTAGACACGGGGAAAATGGCCGCCATTGACACTAGAGGCCAAACACCCCTATAACAGGGCCGTGGCTACACAAAAATGGCCACTCCCTAGGCCTAAACAATGCGGCCGGCTACAAGAAAATGGCACCGACCGCCGCAGCACAAGGCAGGTGGGGGGCTGGAGGAAGAGGCGGTGGGAGCTTGCCCCAGAGAGACCACCCTGGAAGCCCCCATGGGGGGGTGGTGTGTGACAGCAGGGTCCCGGAGGGATGGGGGGACGGGGCACTAGCGAGGAAGGGGGGCACCACCCATTGCGCTCTCCCCGATGGGGAGGGGGCGTACTTACCCCATCTAGACAGGTGGTGCGGGGATCCCACCCGGGACAGCATTCGCGCTCCCGGCTAAGTCGGAGGGAGCTGTCGGCCCAGGGTACACTGCGTGCGGCGGCAGGGCGTTTAACCCGCAGGGCCACCCCGTCTGGTTCGGGGTCTGGCACGTTCGACCCAGCGCAAAGCATCCGTCTAGCGTTTGATGGCCGGCTGGGGAGACTACCTGGGTCCGAGACCCAGCCTGTTTCTCAGTGCGGCTGCTTGATTGAAGTCTTCATCTGTGAGGCTGTCTCCTGACAGCCGAAGTGGACCAGAGAGGTACCACAGATCCCAACAGGGAGCCTAGGTTTAACTCCTTGCACTAGGCAGAATAAAACTGAGCTAGCAGAGCTGGGTGTGGGGTTATCTGCCAGTGGAGACTGCCCCCTGGGAGAAGCTGTGTCGGTTACTGTTCTTTTTGCTGTTATAACTGCCTGTTCTGCCTAGTAAACGCCTGAAGAGGGCAGTATAACCCACTTAGTCCTAAGAGTCGCTGTGCCTGTCAACGAACGAAAGAGAAAGAATGAATTTCAAGGTGCCTAGTTTACATCATTGCAGTGCTTTCATATGGGTGTAAAAAAAAAAAAAAAAAAAAAAAAAAAAAAAAATTCAACACACTGCATTTTTTAGAACATAAATACATATGCATTACATTACATGCATGTGTGTGTTTAGAATGTCCTATACACACAGATTTGACAGGGTCACTGTTAGGCCCCTTTCACACTTATGCAACGCAATTTTACAGCGATTTTGGATCAGTACGACTTTGGTCAGACTTTGTCACAATGAAAACATATTACAAAGTCGTACAGAAATCGCATCTATATTATTCAGGTGCGTTTTGCATGAGACGTTGAGGGTTTAACATTGAAGTCTATGGACCTCAAGTTGCATCAAAGTTGGGCCAAAGTAATGCAAGGACTACTTTGAAGTCAGCACGACTTCAAAGTCGTACAAATATGAATGGTACCCTTTGGAAATAAAGGGGAACAACTTGTCATGCAACTTTGCAGTCCCAAATCGCAGGACAACTCGCACAAGTGAGAAAGGGGTCTAAAGAAGGTCTTAGAGTAGAACATTTTAACACAGTCTGAGTATTCCCTGTCATAAAAATTCTATTCTTAAATTTTAAACTATACATACTACCACTTGATGTGTGTGTGTGTGCTCCTATTTTACATAAAAATAAATAATACATTTGTAAAAATCTTGGATATTCACATTCATATTCGCATTAAAAGGGAAGCAAATTGCATTCTTAGAACTTCTGCATGTACACAGTTCTTGATCTATAGGTTTTCTTTGCACATTACATGCACTGGAAATAAAGAGACATTGTGACAATGACCCAAAGAGCTCCATTTTCTTCTGACAGACTCACAGATTATGGTTTTGGGCATTTACGGGACAGTACAATAGGGAATGTACAACTGTAAGATGCCAGACATAAAACCACAGAGTCTTGTTCACAAACCATGTGATCTTGATGGAAATAACATATGGCTGGAATACGAGAAGAGCTGGACAGCTGAATACTATATCTTTACTTACCATTGGGGTGAAACATTTTTGATACAAATCGAACTGTAGGTGGTTTATTAGGATATTCTTCTGTAAATTCTATTGTGAGTTTAAATGTTCCTAAGAACGAAGAAAGAAAAAACAAACATGAAATACTACTCCAATGCTATTGTTTCCAAACGTCATAAAAGTGCTGCCATATTGTTATTTCAGAGGTAAGCCCAAGCTACAGAGCTCATAAAACCCAAGATAATGAGCTGAGCAAGGAGCAAAGTACTAGCTGCAGGCACTTTGCACAGCAATAAAGGATCTAATGTATATATAAATACACACACACACACACACACACACACACACAATGACCCAGAAACAATTCAGAATAAGTTGATTTCCTATCCTGAATCATGAAGAAAAATTAGCTTTGTAGTTCCTGGTTTTCAGTACAAAACTAAAAGGGCGCAAGCGGATCCTCAAGTATGATTCAAGGTTGAACAAATAGGAACATGGATTTCCCGGTGAGGACTCACTCACTTTGGAGAGAATGGTTCTCACTCCTTGTTTGGCTTTGCCCTACTATATAATTGAAAAACAAACCTTTCAGGTTTAGATACATCTGAACCATCAGTGAGTGTGTACATACTTGGCTTTGCCTAAGGCACAGTAAAGTCTTGCTTTTTTTTTTGTAAAAAATAACAAACATGTTATACTTACCTGCTCTGTTGCAGTGGATTTGCACAGGGCAGCCTGGATCCTCCCCTTCTCGGGTCGCTCTTCTGTGCTCCTGGCCCCTCCCTCCTGTAGAGTGCCCCCACAAGCAGCTTACTATTGGGGGGGGGGGGGAAGACACCCGAGATGCAGCTCTGTGTATCCATTCAGACATGGAGCTGCGGCCCAGCCCCATCACCTTTCTCTTCTCATTGACTAACTGACTGACAGCAACGGGAGCCAATGGCGCCGCGCTGCTGTCTCAGCCAATGAGGGGAGTCCCGGGGAGCTTAGACAATCCTACAACAATCGCTGGATAGAGAAAGGTCTCAGGTAAGTATTAGGAAGGCTGCTGCACATAGAAGGCTTTTTATCTTAATGCATAGAATGCATGAAGATAAACCTTCTGACTGTACAACCACTTTAAGACCGGGCCTCTTTTTGGAGTTCGGCGTTTACGAGTTAAAATCATTTTTTTTTGCTATAAAATTACTTAGAACCCCCAAACATTATATATATATATATTTTTTCTAACACCCTAGAGATTAACATGGCGGCCATTGCAAAACTTTATGTCCCACTGTATTTGCACAGCGGTCTTACAAGCGTGATTAAAAAAAAAAAAAAAAAAGACAACAGTAAAGTTAGGTCAATTTTTTCCATATTGTGAAAAATAATGTTACGCCGAGTAAAATGATACCCCACATGTTATGCTTCAAAATTGTGTCCGCTCGCGGAATGGCGACAAACTTTGCAACATAAAAATCTCCATTGGCGACGTTTAAAAAAAATTCTACAAGTTAGCAGTTTTGAGTTAGAGGAGGTCTAGGGCTAGAATTATTGCTCTCACTCCAACGATCGCGGCGATACCTCACATGTGTGGTTTATACACAGTTTTCATATGTGGGCGGGACTTACGTATGCGTTCGCTTCTGTGCGTGAGCTCGCAAGGACGGTGCACTTTAAAACATTTTTTTTTAAATTATTTATTTTACTTTTTAATTTTTATTTTTACACCTCTCTTTTTTTTTAAATTTTGATCACTTTTTTTCCTATTATTGTACAAGAAATGTAAACATTCCTTGTAATAAAAAAAAGCATGCCAGGACCTCCAAAATATGAGATCCGGGGTCAAAAAGACCTCAAATCTCATATTTACACTAAAATGCATTTAGAAAAAAAAAAAAGTCCCCTTTAAGACCATTGGGCAGAAGCGACTTGTGACGTAGCTTCCGCCCAGCCATGTTATGGAGCCGGTTAACGGCTTCAGTCGCTCACTCGGGTCACGGACACTGGGGGGGGGATCCGATCATCTCCGCCAGCGGGTCCGGTAAGCAGCGGAGATGACCAGAAAGTGGCGGGAGGGGCACCTCTCCCGCCGCTGATAAAAGTGATCTCGCGGCGAATCCGCCGCTAAGACCACTTTTATCAGGCGCAGAATCGCCTGCTGAAAAAGATACCGGGGTTATGGTAGCTATCTGCTACCATAACAACGGTATTCCACTTCAAACTGCCGCCGTATTATGACGGCGGGCGGTCTGGAAGTGGTTAATAAACAATACAGCAGACATTAAACCAGATGGGAGTGTGAATGGTTGCTATGAGTACTGCATTTTATACTTGGCACAAAGCTCACTGACAGGTTTTTCCTGAATAAATCTGCTAAAGCCATGTCTGAAGATTTCTAATAGGGCTGAGGCAGCATGGCCTATAACATACCATAATTGAGAAATGAGATTTTAAGATGACCAGCAACATAAAAAGCAGTAAAATGAAGAAACACTAATCTTACGTCCAGATAGCATTTATTACTACAGACCACTGCAGCCACAATCTGTGTCCCATGGGTGCAATGCACAGGCTCGGTCACTGTTTACCTCCAGCCTCAGGTTCATACAAAAGGTAAGGACCTTCTGATATGGGGCTGGAGGGAGTACACCTATAATATAGAAGGTGTGACATAGTGAGAAGGGATCTCCAGCAAGCCCTGTGTTGTCTGCAGTGGCAGATAGCTTTGCCAACGAGACTTCATGGCCTATCCCAGACCTGGAGGCTGCGGTTGTGGGAGTACAAATTAAAAACAAAATATAATGTTTCATATATAAGCACCCTAAAAGCCCCCTTAATTCAGGTAAGGGGGGTTTGAGGTATGGTGTATACAACCATGCTTCAGGTTGCACCCTATAGGCCCTTTCACACAGGTGGACCAATCGGGTCCACCTGTCAGTTTTTCAAGCAGACCCGATTGGATCTTCCAGTCCTCTATGGAGCGGTGGGTACAGACGGATGGGGATCAGTTCGCTATCAGTCTGGCAAAATCGGGTATAAACAGACAGGTGGCCCGTTTAAATCAGACCGCTCAGAGGAGAGAGGGCTGTTTCTTCTCTGCATAAGAGGAGCAGACATGGATCAGCCATCTGCCTGCTCAGCGGGATCAATGGACAGATTACCCACTGAGCAGGTGGAATCCAACAGAGCCCACCCCGTGTGCAAGCGGCCTAAGGCAGCTATGGGACTCTCGACACGACCATGCACGCAACACCTGTGTATCCCCATGCCGGTAGAACACAGCCCTGTACAGGGCACAGATCAAATTGCTTTGTGTGAACAAGGCCTAAATATATGTGTGTACACATGAAGTATGGTTTAAAATGTGTACATTTTACATTTCAGTTGAAAGGTTCTGATGAGGGATAACATATACAAATGCAATCCATCAATAATGGTTGCGTGTAACCCAATGTTTCAAACTCCAGTCCTCAAAAACCCCCAACAGGTCATGTTTTCAGGATTTCCCTCAGATGAAACAGCTGTGGAAATTACGAAGGCAGTGAAACTGATCAAATCACCTGTGCAAAATAATGGAAAGCCTGAAAACATGACCTGTTGGGGGTCTTTGAGGACTAGAGTTGGGAAGCCATGGTGTAATCTCTCAATACAACTTAGAGGGGAAGACATGAATGGATCATGGAACTGGGTCATATAGACAGAGAAGGAACTGATCCTGGACCACCGGAAGCCGATAAGGGTCTATGAGGAAAGAAACTGGAAAAATGGCAACACAGCAGAATGTCACCCTATACAGGAAGCTTTGCTTTAAAGACCCCCCCCCCCCCCCCAACAATTATTTGAAGTTAATTTCTTTTGGGAAGGTGGGGGGGGGATAAAAAATAAAAATGGGTACCTTTTTTTGGCAAGTACCATCTCCCACTGGAATAGACTAAGCGATTCCACCAGAAGTCTGCCACCTCCCTGCCTGCAACCTCTTAGGACATATCACAGATCCCAAGAGGCTGCTGGACCATTGACAAAGTGTAGCATGACGTAAAAATGCGCAGTGGGAAGCTGGCTGTGAAGCCACAAGGAGTTACAGCCGGCTTTCCTCACTAGACATGCCAACGCCAGGGACCCAAAGTGGTCTTCACCAAACTGGTGTACAACAGGCTTGGGTGAGGATGGCACTGGATCCCCGTACAGACAAATGTCCTATTACAATTAAGCAGCTACATTAAGCCAGTAAATAGCTGGCGTTTTTGTCTTCGGCTTAAAGCAGTAGTAAACCGCCGAACCCTGCAAGACAATGGCACAATGTGCTAGTATGCATGGCACCCAGTGTTTCTTCCGGGTTCTTGTACTCTGGCCGTCTGATTGGCCGACCTGTAATCACATTACTGAAGTGAAGCCACGGTCGCTGCACGGAGCTCTGAAGGGATGGCATGGATATGCTGTCCCTTCAGAACACATGCGTCGGTGACGTCACATGCACCATGAATATCTCCTAAACCATGCAAGTTTAGGAGATAGTCATTGTACCTATAAGTAAGCCTTATTATATGCTTACCTGTGAGTACAAGAAAAAAAAAAAAAAAAAAAGGGAGGCTTTACTACCACTTTAACCGTGTCCCGACCGCGCGCAGTATATTTACTGCTGCAGTGTGGCCCTAATTCGGGAATCGCCGTATACAAGCGGCAATGCACACATGCGCAGTTCGGGAGTGTCCACGCGGCTTGGGTGGACCCGATGTCCGCTGGCGAGCCGCGTTGACCTGCCAGAGAGAAAGAACGGGGAACCAGTTTCCCGTTCTGTCGGGCGGCATCTAAGAGATCTACTGATCCTTGTCACTGGGATCAGTTAGATCTCTTATGCCCATGGTAGCCCAGCCCCCTCACAGTTAGAACATGCCTAGGGAACACCGTTAACCCCTAGATCTCCCCCTGCAGGTTAACCCCTTCACTGCCAATTACAAATTTTTGATCGTTGTATAAATGTCATTGGTCCCAAAAAAGTGCCAATGATGTCCGCATCAATATCAAAGTCCCGCTAAAAATCGCAGATCGCCGCAATTACCAGAAAAAAAAAAAAAAAAAAAAAAAGAAGGAGGTCAGAAATTAATTCTCATGGTTTGTAAACGCGGCAACTTTTGCGCAAACCAATAAAACGCCGATTGTGATTTTTTTTTTTAACAAAAATATAAGGAAGAATATAAAATCGGCCAAAACCGATGAATAAATTTGTTTTATATATATATATATATATATATATATATATATATATATATATATATATATATATATATATATATATATTTTTTTTTTTATGTAAAAGAATTTTTTTTTTTTTTCAAAATTGGCGCTTTTTTGTTTATAGCAGTGATCAGAAATGACGCAGAGGTAATCAAATACCACAAAAAGAAAGCTCTATTTGTGCAGAAAAAAAAAAAAAGGACACAAATTTCGTTTGGGTACAACATCGCACAACTGGGCAATTGTCAGTTAAAGCGATGCAGTGCCGAATCGCAAAAAGTGCTCTGGTCTTACAGTGGAAAATTCTTCTGGGGGTGAAGTGGTTAATAAATTAAGGTGTGTGTGTGGTTTTCATATAATAAATACATTTTTACAATATCAAATTGGTGGCATGAGCATTTGGTTTTATCCAGTCTTTCACAATTGCTGTAATGCTTATAGCAGCAGAAATAAACAGGTTAGGTAGGTTTGCTTTAACTACAGCTCCTTCACTCACCTGCCACTATTCAGTGTAAGGAGCCCAAGGAAATACTAGATCTGTGCAGGTATACAAAGCACTCAGCCATGTGACAGTGCTGGTTAGTGCTGTCACAGGGTGGTTCATGGCTTGCGTGAGCTGCAACCCAAGGTTTTGTAGCCTACATAGGATTTATTTCCACTCCACCAACTGAATGAAGCAGCAGAGAACATGGACAAAGCACAGAATCACATTACACTAACACTACAATAATAACTCAATGTGAATTTACTGAGAAGACAGGACATTTTACCTTTGAGGAAATATCACAGCAGTGCTTAACAAAAACACATTTCAGATTCTGCCTAAAACTGACAGACACAAGATAGAGCGACGGCTTTCTTGGGGAATTCTAGTACTCTTAAAAATGCACTTTACAAAGTAAGTTATATTATCAACAACTATAAACTTGGAAGAAGAAACTAAGCTATGGTTAGAGGTCAATATGCAGACCTCCCAAGTGAGCAATACGAATCGAAGGTTACTATAGCAATACAAAAAGGAAACACTGCCTCACTGGAAAGAACAAACAATCAGGAGGAGAGTGGAAACATATCGATTTAAATTTTCAGTGCTTACCATAAATCAAGTGTTGTCTGAAATTATTGTGAACCGGCAATAAACAGCCATGGTACGTCATAAAAATGCTATTTATGCCTCTTTTAAATAAGGTAAACATTGCGAATTACACAAACCAGTTAGCTATGGCTGTAACAGATTGTTGTCATATCAACCACACCTTGTGAAACAAAGGCCTTGATATGTAATGCCGTTACATCAATCATACTACACAGAAGTCCAGCTTGGTTTAAATGCCAATTATCTAAATCAAGCAGCCCACAGATACAGAAAAATGGCAACTGATCGCACACAGAACACCGACGCACTGTGACCAAAACGAAACCAGGCGATGCAAGAAGAGGCCAACGCTTAAGCCCACTAGGGGGCGAAACTCATCTGCAGGACCTCTCCTGCGGTGGAGAGAAGAACTGAAGCCACCTTAGGCTTCATGTACACTACAGCTTTCTAAAAATTTGAGTTTAGGAACTTTTGGTGTTTTTTTTTGCCAAAGATCCTAAACTCAACTCCATTAAAGCCCATATGTCCATGTACACAGACTTACCAGAGTTTAGGAGCTGCTGCAGTTAGGGGAGCATCAACCTCCCTCTCCTGAACACGGAACAATCGCTTTCAGGATAGGAACTTTTTGACCACTAGCTGCAAGATCGTTATGTGTACATGAAGCCTTACATCAGCTGGCTTAGTTTTGGTCAGTGAGTAGGCATCAAGTGTGCAATCAGTTGCCATTTTTCTGTAGCATATTGTAGCCTGATAAGTGGTTTTATACAATCTACACCAGTTGATAACATGTCATGTTAGCTGATATCGGCGATAAGAGCATTAGAGCGGTAGTTTTTGTAAGCACACAGAGGGAGTCGCTGATTGAACAAAAAATAAATACATAAATAAATAAAAAATAAGGGGGGGGGGGGGTGACAACTAGAGTCCACCATCCACACACTAGGGGGGTTGAAATTAATCGTAGCATCGATGAATCGCGATTTGGGCACAAACGATGCGGCATCGATGCTACAACTTTAATAATCGATTGTTCGGATGACGTCATCCACCCGCCGCGTTATGACCCGCCCCTGCGGAGCCGAAAGCAGGCACGGGAGTTAGCAGCGCCGTCTTTTCCCCCCTGCCGCTGTCATCCCCAGCCACCCGGCAGTCACGTTCTGGGAGTTGCCTGCAAGACACGTGGAATGAGTCCTGAGAGTCCTGCCACAAACCCGAGCCTCCTTTCTCAACAGGCTGCCGTGGTCACTAGGCAGCAGAAGAGAGACCTGAGCCAGCATCCCAGAAGAATACTGGACAGCTACGCTTGTCATCGATCCTCCTCACAGGCTGCTGTGGGCAGCAGGAGACAACCACCCCAGGCAGTGAGTGCACAAGTCGTCATCATCATCAGACAGGTACTGACTGAGTCTGGCACTGACAGATATATAACTACTAGTATAATATTATATATCTCCATTATGTGGACTGCAAAATTATGACTAATAAATAATCAAGAATTTAATGGTGAATTGATTGACCTAAACATGAAGTGACCAGACCATGCCATTTCATTAATAATTATGGCTTATGTAGGTCTTATAGTCTTAGTGATTGATTCACATCACAACCTCATTGTTTTAGATACCTTTTTGTTGTATGATTTATGTTTTTTCTCACCACTGCCCTGCACATATGCGGTGGGCAGTGATGAGCAAAACCAAAAGTCATACAAAAAAAAAAAAAAAAAGTATCAAAAACAATGACGTTGTGATGTGAAATCAATCAATAAGACCTACATAAATAAACCATAATTAAATTAATGAAATGGCATACGACATACGTTCCGTTGTCATTTGGGCGGCGGGATGTTATGTTATGGGGACATTTGTTGTTGAAGCAGTTTGTAGAATATTGGCTGAGGAGGCTGGCTGGCTGGCGATAAATATTCAGTAAGTGCAATATATATTTTATATCATTCTATAATATTAAATTAATACCTTTTTCTATTATTTCATTAATTCATGGCTTATGTCTTAGTAATCTTTTCACAAATACTTCATTGATGCCTTTTTTTGTACGATTTCTTTTTATGGTTTTGCTATTCACTGAACTTGTAGCCCTCTTTTGGGATGGTTAGTTATTATGGTGGTAATGGACAGCTGAGAATTACCATCCCAAATAGGATATTGCGCTTCACTATACCCATTGATAAAAGAATCAGAACCTTTGCAAGTAATACTGCAGTGCTGTCCACGCTCAGCCCCTCCCACAATAGCTGTTTAGATCAGAGAAGCAGAAATCAGATCATGTGACCCGGCTGAGTGACCAACTGACCGCCA
>BLSH010466543.1:5093334-5104942 GCA_018402905.1 Glandirana rugosa | reverse complement strand
AATTAAATTAATGAAATGGCATACGACATACGTTCCGTTGTCATTTGGGCGGCGGGATGTTATGTTATGGGGACATTTGTTGTTGAAGCAGTTTGTAGAATATTGGCTGAGGAGGCTGGCTGGCTGGCGATAAATATTCAGTAAGTGCAATATATATTTTATATCATTCTATAATATTAAATTAATACCTTTTTCTATTATTTCATTAATTCATGGCTTATGTCTTAGTAATCTTTTCACAAATACTTCATTGATGCCTTTTTTTGTACGATTTCTTTTTATGGTTTTGCTATTCACTGAACTTGTAGCCCTCTTTTGGGATGGTTAGTTATTATGGTGGTAATGGACAGCTGAGAATTACCATCCCAAATAGGATATTGCGCTTCACTATACCCATTGATAAAAGAATCAGAACCTTTGCAAGTAATACTGCAGTGCTGTCCACGCTCAGACCCACCCCCCCCCCCCACCACTATAGCTGTTTAAATCAGAGAAGCAGAGGCAGAGATCAGATCACGTGACCTGGCTGAGTGACTGACTGACCGTCACTGACCCACCAGGCCAGAACCGATCGCAGATAAGAGATATGAGGGTGCATTATTGGTTTAACACTTACATAGTGACGGCGTAGGGGACAGGGTTGGAGCGGGGACGGATGGATTTGTGACTTTTATAGGAAACTTGTTGCTTTAACTTCTGGTCATGGCTTAGGTCACTCAGTGCTTTTTTTTCTTTTTTTAATACTGACAGAGCTTGTGGACGTCACCCCTAGCAAAAGGTTATCTGTCACAATTGCGTGCCACTAAAGTAAAATGGCAGAAGGAGACCAAAAAGAACGAGAGATAAAAAAATGCACCTAGCATTTTAAAAGCAAACATCTGGACACATTTCGGCTTTTATGAACAATCAGGGAAGCACGAATTGGACAAGTCATATGCTGTGTGTAAAGCTTGTCACACAAAAATTAAATATCTAGGCAATACTACTAACTTGAGAAACCATGCTAACCGTTTTCACTCAGAGAGGCTAACACCTGCTGCTGCCACCACCACCACCTCCTCCAGTGCCACGCCAACTGCCAGTGCCACTGGCAATGAAATGGACCCAGCTCAGCCAAGAATTGATGCAATACTGTCAACTTTGCCGCCAAACTCTGAAAAAGGGAAGAGAATAACAAAAGCTGTGGCAGCTTTCATAGCCAAGGACCTACGGCCTTACTCTGTTGTGGACAACACTGGGTTTCGCTACCTGTTGAAGACGATAGAGCCGCTTTACAAGATACCATCACAAAGTCACTTTACAGAAAACGTATACCTGCACTCTACCACGAAACCAAAGCTCAGATAATTGCATCGATGAGCCAAGCAAGTCAAGTCGCAATAAGGTGTGATTCAAGGACTTCAGTCACGACAGTCTTATGTTACAATAACAGCACATTACGTTAGTAAGGACTGGCAGATCTTGTTGCATGTACTGCAAACGAGAACCATTTATGAGTCTCACACGGGTGCTCATCTGGCGGAGCTACTGACTCATGACGTGAAAGAATGGCAGCTGACAGATAAATCTGTAGTGCTTGTGACCGACAACGCATCAAACATGATAGTTGCAGCTCAAGTTGGAAAATTCCCTCATGTAAAATGCTTCGCCAATACACTAAACCTTGCGTCCTAGAAGGCGCTGAAAGTGGCTACGCTCTCCAGGCTTCTTGGCAGAGTGGGACGGATATCCACATTCTTTCACCGCAGCACTATAGCAAGCCACTGTCTAAAAGAAAAACAGAAATGTCTTGGCCTGAAGAATCATAAGCTGATAACTGATGTGTCAACAAGATGGAACAGTTCATATGACATGGTCGAGAGGTTCTTAAAACAACAACAACCTGCAGTCTGTAACAAGAGATAGTGGGAGATGGCGCTGTCTTAAATATTGTGCAATAAAAAAGTATTGTGTGTGTGTACTGTGTTGAATCCGAAGTGTAAAGTGCTTATATAATTCAAAGTGCAATACCAGTAATTACTATAAAATTGTCCGTAAATATGATTAAAATCACAAGGAGTCCCCCCTCTCAGGGCAGGCCCGTGATATAAAAGTTTGTATATAGTAAGTGATCAGGTGAGTAAAATATATCCTAGAAGTGAAAAACTGTGGTCCGTAAAGATGAAAAAATAATGGTCAGGCTTAATATCAGATTCGGAAATAAGTATACATTGACCCGACGGTTAAGAATAGGATGACTTGTTGTAGAAACAGTACATATTCTGCGGATACCAATATTAAAAATTATTTAAAGGTGACTTTTGTGCATGTCCTGTATTCACTGGATGAGGGTAACTTCACTCGTGCTCCCCGCTTGTGCCCACACTTACCAGATTAACCCTACCCCTACAGGGGTAATGCGCCTTTGGTAAATGGGGTCTTTTCCAATTGGACTCAGATCCGGATGTCCTTCTGTTCTTTCTCCTTTTTGGCTCCTTCCCACAGAAATCCTAGGGCGCCATCTCGCTTCCAAACAATTCAGGTGTGGATGTGGAAAAAACAAATAGAAGCTTCCCCCGATAGCGTAGTATTTAAATTAAGTCCAATTTATTAAAAAGTTTTGTTTAAAAACAAGGTAGAGTAACTTCATCCAAACGGCAAACACTTGCAAAGGCATGCAGGCTCTGACTGCTTGAGAAAGGTATGATCTCGAGGAGGAACGCATAGTCGGTTGCAGGAAGGGGGATCATACCTTTCTCAAGCAGGCAGAGCCTGCATGCCTTTGCAAGTGTTTGCAGTTTGGATGAAGTTACTCTACCTTGTTTTTAAACAAAACTTTTTAATAAATTGGACTTATTTAAATACTACACTATCGGGGATGCTTCTATTTGTTTTTTCCACATCCACACCTGAATTGTTTGGAAGCGAGATGGCGCCCTAGGATTTCTGTGGGAAGGAGCCAAAAAGGAGAAAGAACAGAAGGACATCCGGATCTGAGTCCAATTGGAAAAGACCCCATTTACCAAAGGCGCATTACCCCTGTAGGGGTAAGGATAATCTGGTAAGTGTGGGCACAAGCGGGGAGCACGAGTGAAGTTACCCTCATCCAGTGAATACAGGACATGCACAAAAGTCACCTTTAAATAATTTTTAATATTGGTATCCACAGAATATGTACGGTTTCTACAACAAGTCATCATATTCTTAACCGTCGGGTCAATGTATACTTATTTCCGAATCTGATATTAAGCCTGACCATTATTTTTTCATCTTTACGGACTTTTACGGACCACAGTTTGTTTTCTCTTCTAGGATATATTTTACTCATCTGATCACTTACCGTATATACTCGAGTATAAGCCGACCCGAATATAAGCCGAGGCACCTAATTTTACCACAAAAAACTGGGAAAAGTTATTGACCCGAGTATAAGCCTAGGGTGGCAAATGCAGCAACCAGAAAACAGGAATTGTAGCCAGAAAACAGGGACAGGGAGCCAAAACACAGGAATTGTAGCCAGAACTCAGGGATTGTAGCCAGGATACAGGGATTTTATACAGGACACAGACTGTAGCCAGAACACAGGTATTGTAGCCAGGACACAGGGATTTTATACAGGACACAGACTGTAGCCAGAACACAGGTATTGTAGCCAGGACACAGACTGTAGCCAGAGCACATAAGGGATGAGTAAGGTAGATTCACATTAAACAGAGCTGTGCTGCTTCTAAGAGCTGTTCTGTGCTGTGTAAGTGTGATTAAACACATTGGAATGCAAAGAATGCAGAGAGAGAGCTGCAGCTCTTCACAAACTTGTCCCACCAACCTCCCCCACCTCCCGAAATCAAGCTGAGAATCTGACACCTCTCTCAGCATTCTTTGCATTCCAATGTGTTTAATCACAGTTACACAGCACAGAACAGCTCTTAGAAGCAGCACGGCTCTGTTTAATGTGAATCTACTCATCAGCCACAGACACTGACTCGAGTATAAGCCGAGGGGGGTCTTTTTCAGCACAAAAAATGTGCAGAAAAACTCGGCTTATACTCGAGTATATACGGTACTATATACGAACTTTTATATCACGGGCCTGCCCTGAGAGGGGGGACTCCTTGTGATTATAATCATATTTACGGACAATTTTATAGTAATTACTGGTATTGCACTTTGAATTATATAAGCATTTTACACTTTGGATTCAACACAGTACACACACACACAATACTTTTTATTGCACAATATTTAAGACAGCGCCATCTCCCACTATCTCTTGTTACATTCATTACTTCCCTTGTTCGCAAGGAACGTTCTGGAGGGCAGCAGTCTTATTCATTCCCGGTTTCATATATCCCAGCGCAGGAAAAATATCCACAGTTATTCAACCTGCAGTCTGTGCCACCTTGCTGTCTCCAGAAGTCAGAAAAGGAGAGGCCGATCTCTGAACGCTCAACAAAACAGATGTGTCGAATGCAGAGGATGCTGTGAGTGCATTAAAGCCAATGAAGGCTGCAACCATGCTGATGTCAGAGCGCAATCCAACAGTTTCTCTCATTTCCCCTCTAAATGCACAACTCCTCCAGAGTATGACAGACACCATGGGAGACACACCCATGATATCAAGAATGCCATCAGAACAGATCTCCTGAAGAGGTACAGAAGTGAGGCAGAGAAGATCCTTTATACAGCCTCTGCAGTGGGTCCTCGCTTTAAAGGGACTGCCTTTTATCCTCACAGAGAAGAGATTGGAGATATACATAGGAGTGAGAGGAGGCTGCATCCTTGGAGGTAATTTGAATTTCATTGTGTTTCTTTAAACAGCATTAGCCTACCACTACCACAAGTAGCTAGTTTAGCTAGCTACATTGTTGCAAGCCCCGCTTCTAGTTCTGATGCATTGCGGGTAGGGATGCGGCGAAATTTCGGCAGCCAAAACATTTTGGCCGAAAAAGGGGCTGGGTCGTCCCACCCCACCAGGTGCCGCACGTGTCATCCTGGCAGAGTCCTCCCCTCCCTCTTCGCAAGTGTCAGATCATGCAGCTCACCAGTGCCTGCTAGCGCGATCTCGCACTGTGTCATGGAGCCAGGCAGCTCTGTAACAATGTCCCGCCTCCTAGGCAGCCTCTTGTGATAGACGGCACAATGATCCAATGCCAGGAATCATTGTGCCATGTGTCAGAGGAGACTGTCTAGGAAGGACATTGTTACAGAGCTGGCCAGCAATGAAAAACACCTCACTGACAGCGCGAGATCGCGCTAGCAGGCACTGGTGAGCTACATCCACAGACATTTAGGGCTGATCCTGGACACCATAGACACTGGGAGGGAGGGGGGCGGGGTGCATCTGGTAAATGTAACAAGCCGTGCTGAAATTAGATGCCGGTCACCGGAAAACCCATCCACTTGCTCCTCCCCCTCCCTCAATGGCTGCTCTGTCCTCTGCTATCTGTATGCGTGTCACTGTGTGCAGGTGACTCTGTCCACATCACCTCCAGCATGTCTGCAGTCTACCCTTACCAACTCCACACACATCCCCTCTGCCACCCCTCCCTGCTGGTCTGTGAAAGAGAGGTGAGTAGAAAGATTAAACCAAGCTGAAAGCCACAGATATACTGCTCAGCATTCCAAGTGACTGAACACTTTCATTGACACCCTGTATTTTTTCCCTCCCTCTCCCCCCTTCTCCCTCTCAGCTGCATTGATCTCTTGTATCATGACTGCAGTCTTTGACCATCTCCTGTACTAAGTCTGCAGTCTCTGACCATCTCCTGTACCATGTCTGCAGTCTCTGACCACCTCCTGTGCTATGTCTGCATTCTCAGACCATCTCCTGTATCATGTCTGCTAGAGGTGCAACAAATGGAAAATTTGCCAATACTATTAGCAATGTGTTTAAGTTTAAGTAAGAGACTGCAGACATGATACAAGAGATGGTCACAGACAACAGACTGCATTTTGTTTTTTTAGCTTTTCTTTCATTAAAAAAAAAAAAAAAAAAGTACCAATAATGGCCAAGAATAAATTCATATTAATTTAAATTGATGATATTAAAAGTGGAATATAATTCAACTATATATAAAAAATATAAATATTTTCGGTATCCGTTTTAGGCCTAGTGCATCTTTCATTTTCGGTATCGGCACCAAAATTTCTATTCGGTGCACCACTAGTTGCGGGAACTGCATCAGTCCGATTCCTGTGAGTTTTCTTCACCCCATCAGAATCACAGGCAGTTCATCAAATGGGTTTTCTTAATGCTATTTTCTATTCTTTTGTTCAAACACAGATTACATCTAATAAGTGGACACATGAGGATCAAGTGACTAGGAGAAAAGGAACTCTGGAAGAAGAAACACCCATCGAGGAGGACAACCACTCTCATCTCCTCCCAAAAGAAGGTCCAGATCGCTGCTCATGACTTTGCTGGGACAGTCTTTCACTGACACTAAAGGTACAATAGAACCCAAGACCCCTTATGCAAAGGCTGAAGAGGAAATGGAAAAATATTGTAAAACCCCACCTCTGCCTCTCATGGAGGACCCTTTGAACTGGTGGAGTGAGCATGAGGTCATATTTGCCCTCCTGTCTCAGCAGTCAAAGTAATACTTGTGTATTCCAGGCACAAGTGTGTATGCAGAGTGTTCCTACAGAAAAATCTACACATTCCCAAATGCTGAGCTGCACTTGCAGTGATCCAATGTTTTGGTTTTCTTTTTGTTTTGTTTTTTTTGGCACTTCCAGGAAGTGATAGCATTGTCATGTCTGCTCACTCACAGTTCACACTTTGTGCACTCCCTGCCAGTCTGCCGCACCAGTGTTTTATATGTTTGTAAAGCACTGTCTGCCCATCAAGATTTTGTTTTTGAAGATTGTCTACAGTCAGGTCCATAAATATTGGGACATCTACCCAATTCAAATCTTTTTGGCTCTATACACCACCACAATGGATTTGAAATGAAACAAACAAGATGTGCTTTAACTGCAGACTTTCAGCTTTAATTTGAGGGAATTTACATCCAAATCAAGTGAACGGTGTAGGAATTACAACAGTTTGTATATGTGCCTCCCACTTTTTAAAGGGACCAAAAGTAATGGGACAATTGGCTGCTCAGCTGTTCCATGGCCAGGTGTGTGTTATTCCCTCATTATCCCATTTACAAGGAGCAAATAAAAGGTCCAGAGTTAATTTCAAGTGTGCCATTTGCATTTGGAATCTGTTGCTGTCAACTCTCAATATGAGATCCAAAGAGCTGTCACTATCAGTGAAACAAGCCATCATTAGGCTGAAAAAAAACAAAAACAAACCCATCAGAGAGATAGCAAAAACATCAGGTGTGGCCAAAAAAAGAAAGAACACAGTGGTGAGCTCAGCAACGCCAAAAGAACACGAAAAACAACTGTGGTGGATGACCGAAGAATTCTTTCCCTGGTGAAGAAAACACCCTTCACAACAGTTGGCCAGATCAAGAAAACTCTCCAGGAAGTAGGTGTATGTGTGTCAAAGTCAACAATCAAGAGAAGACTTCACCAGAGTGAATACAGAGGGTTCGCCAAAAGATGTAAACCATTGGTGAGCCTCAAAAACAGGAAGGCCAGATTAGAGTTTGCCAAACAAAATCTAAAAAGCCTTCACAGTTTTGGAACAACATCCTATGGACAGATGAGACCAAGATCAACTTGTACCAGAGTGATGGGAAGAGAGGAAAAGGAACTGCTCATGATCCAAAGCATACCACCTCATCAGTGAAGAATGGTGGTGGTAGTGTCATGGCGTGGGCATGTATGGCTGCCAATGGAACTGGTGCTCTTGTATATGAATTCTGAAGTGTTTCGGGCAATATTATCTGCTCATATTCAGCCAAATGCTTCAGAACTCATTGGAAGGCGCTTTACAGTGCAGATGGACAATGACCCTAAGCATACTGCGAAAGCAACCAAAGAGTTTAAGGGAAAGAAGTGGGATGTTATGCAATGGCCAAGTCAATCACCTGACCTGAATCCGATTGAGCATGCATTTCACTTGCTGAAGACAAAACTGAAGGGAAAATGCCCCAAGAACAAGCAGGAACTGAAGACAGTTGCAGTAGAGGCCTGGCAGAGCATCACCCGGGATGAAACCCAACGTCTGGTGATGTCTATGTGTTCCAGACTTCAGGCTGTAATTGACTGCAAAGAATTTGCAACCAAGTATTAAAAAGTGAAAGTTTGATTTATGATTGTTAATCTGTCACATTACTTTTGGTCCCTTAAAAAGTGGGAGGCACATATACAAACTGTTGTAATTCCTACACCGTTCACCTGATTTGGATGTAAATACCCTCAAATTAAAGCTGAAAGTCTGCAGTTAAAGCACCTCTTGTTTGTTTTATTTCAAATCCATTGTGGTGGTGTAGAGAGCCAAAAAGATTAGAATTGTGTCGATGTACCAATATTTATGGACCTGACTGTATATTCACCTTTCTCAAAAAATTGTCTAAGTGTTAATTTAATGCCAAGCCTCATCCCCCTCCCCTTATTTCCTTCTCTCTCTCCCTGTCTCTCCTTCTTTCCCAGAAGGGAGGGAGAGGGAAAAAAAAGGCGAGAAAAGCTCACGCGCACACACACACGCGCACACACACACACACACCTTCTCCCCCCCCCCCTTCTCCACCACCCACCTCTCCCTATATCCCTCTTTCCCCCCCCCCCCCTTCTCCCCAATTATGTTGAGTTGTCAACAAGAGCTTATATATTGTGTCAAGGATTTTCCTTCCTCCGATGGTGGCTTCGCTTCAGTTACAGGTGTAGTCGTGGTAGAGTGCAGGTAACGTTTTCTGTGATTGTATGACAACGAGAGCTTATAGCGCTGCTCTCCTGACTTCTAGCACTGTCAACTTGAACTAACTTAACACAAGTATGTTGTTGATGTTGACTGACTGGCAGTGACACTGCAGGCAGCTGGCAATTGCAAACAGTCATCATCATCACAGTGAACCTGAAACTATTTATATTTGTTATAGTTTTTCTAGCATTGGAGATGGAGAATGGTTTCTTTTTGAAGATTGTGTCCATTTTGAACTTTCACACTAACATATTTTGTCTTCCAGGGGTTAACTCTGTACCAAATAAAAACTAAAATATTTTTTCAGACAACTGACGCCCGCAAGCCACCAGAGGAAGGCAAATCCTTGAAAGAATAAATGGAAACTTAAAATCTTGAGTAAATCTATATTGGATCACACAAATGCAACACACGGACCTGACCCCGTGTCTGTGCCATTGCCTGCCTGTGGCTCAGTGGCCTGGCCTGCCATTTGCCATGATTCTGATTCACTGACGTGTGTTTTTTTGGTATGGTTTGTGATGACGGTGTATGAATTTGTGTATTTTTGCGATCCCATAAAGATTTGGCCAAAGTTTTCAGATTCAGTTGACGATTTATTCTGTCATGGATTTTCCTTCCTCGAATGGCGCTTGGCTTGCCTTCAGTTACAGGTGTAATACTTATACTATCATGGTAGAGTGCAGGTAACGTTTTCTGTAAAGTGACTGGGTGACAACAAGCGCTTATAATGGCAATTAAGCCATCTGTCAACACACTGTGTTGACTGTTGATTGACTGGTGGTGGTGGTGGCAGTGGCAAACAATCATCACAGTGAACCTGGAAGTTCTGCAACACACAGTGTGTGTTACAGGTTCACTGCGATGTTTGACAGTCAGGAAGTGCTCCGTTTTGTAGAAGATGATGTAGGTGTTGCTTACAAGTTATATTGTACATTTTAATATTTTCTTTTATGAAGAAGTAAACCACACTATAACAGTATGATGTCATACTTATTTATGTTTTAAATAAATACTGTTTTCTGCTGTGACTTTGCTGCTATATGCAGGGAAGTGTCATTATTTTAAAAGAGCAGATGAAAATATAGTGCTTTCATTTCTGACTGCTTTATTTTTTTGGATGACAAGTTGAAAACCATGGGCACTTGGGTAATGATGATAGTGATGCATCGCGGAATCGAAACATTGACACAATAATCGAAAATCAAATAGAATGGTGAGACCAGTGAAGATGTGCACCCCTACCAACCACTTGATGTGGATGGGGGGAGTCCTCCCTGCTGGGGTATTATTTGCCAACAGCAGGGAGACTTCCCCGCCATCAGAATCCAATGCTTAGCTCTACCGGGGAAAATCCAGCAGGGTGGTTAAACAGATGTCAATTGGTAGATTGAGTTCTGTACAACTGACCTGTTCACACATGGATTGAAATTTGGATGGTCCCTGCTGAATCGGCCGAATTTCAATGGCCGGCATCACCTAGACCCTAGAGCTAATCTTTGCTAAAGCAGCCCACAGAAAATGAATGGGCCAGTTAATGCATTGTACAGCACCCAGACATTAATGTAATCTACATCTACCTATAGATAGCTCTCTAAGCACAATCAAGTCACAGGCCATATAGTAATCCTTGCCACTCCACCAATTGTAGTGGTTGCAGTGGTACTTCAGATTATTTACTCTCCTCCAAAGAGAAAGATCAGGATCCAAGTGGAAGACAAATATCTTCAACCTCCTGAGACACTGATCATGCTCTACCACCTTAAACTATAGTATGATGCAGGGGTCTCCAAACTGCGGCTCTTTGCCTGTCTTTATCTGGTCCATGGGGGGAATGTTCTTCCCACTGACACCAACAACGGGTACTGGCGGGTGGAGGGGGAAGGAGAAGAATTGACACACGTCCATTCTCCTCCCATTCTTGCTGTGACCCGGAAAGCGATGTCTATGACATAATTTCCGGGTCAGCCTCTCAGTGTACCCGGCTAGCATGGCAGAAAGAAATTTTTTTGCAATGCGATATGCATTGCAAAACATTCAGTGGAGCCCAGGAGACATGCAGGGTCTTTTAGACCTGCATGTCTCAATAAAAGGAGAAGTATAGCCAAAACTTGTTTGGCTGCACTTCTATGGATCACAGGAGTGCAATTCGTTTTGCACTCCTGTGACCAGTTTTCACTGCTGTCAATCCAAGCACCGCGTCATCACGACCACCTGGACTGACACCTGCCTCAGGCGCTCAGCGAGCGCTGAGAGCCTGAGCCGGCCAACCCCACCTCCTCGATAGCCCAGCGCTCCAATGAGCAAGGAGGGACCAGAGCAGTGAGCTGTGACTGACACACACCACCTTTACTTCTCTTTTAAAGAGAACCTGTCCCATAAAAATCATAGGGGACTTTTTTGTCCCCTATGCGATGAAAAAGAAAGGGGATACTAAAAATACCCTGTCCAAGAGAAATTTTCTCTTCATTTCCACCACACACAGTCAGTGTCGAGTGACGAGACCAGGGAGGAACGAGTAACCTCGCGACCCGATAGCTCCTCCACCCCAACCGGCCGAGTCCGAGAGTCGCGAGCGACTCGCGGACTCCGTCCACAGTCAGGTCCACCAGCACTACTGCGCCACGAACCTAACTGTCGTCACTTTTGACCAGTGTCCTCACGTTTTGCTTAACGTGAGGACACTAGGTATCTTCACGTCGGTTTGTTCAAAACCGATATGAAGAGGAAAATAACTCTGTACGTCCAGATTTTCTGGGACGTACAGAGGACCCGAGGTGACTTACAAAACGTTACGTATAGCGTAACGTT
>BLSH010466543.1:5060009-5075163 GCA_018402905.1 Glandirana rugosa | reverse complement strand
ACAGGTGAGCTGGATGGGGGTGGGGGGTGAATGGAGCCACAGGTGTGCAGGATAGGGGGTGAATGGAGCCGCAGGTGAGCTGGATGGGGGGGGGTGATGGGTGATTGGAGCCACAGGTGAGCTGGATGGGGGTGGGGGGTGAATGGAGCCACATGTGTGCAGGATAGGGGGGTGAATGGAGCCACAGGTGAGCTGGATGGAGGGGGTGTGATTGGAGCCACAGGTGAGCTGGATGGGGGGGGGGGGGTGATTGGAATCACAGGTGTGCTGGATGGGGGGGGGGTGATTGGATGCATAGGTGTGGCGAGGGCGGCATTGGAGGAGGAGGTCCGCTGGGGGTATATTGGTGGCAGAATAGTGCTGGGTGGGTACAGAGGTCTGATGGGGGGCATCTGTGAATTGAAGAGAGCTTCACAGAAGACCTGAGGGCTATTAACCTCTGTAACGGAAGTTCAGAGATTATAAGAAGATGGAGCATCCCTGCACAGAAGAGTCTCCAGGATCCAGCTGCTTGGGATAACCTTCACTACTGGTGAGTAAGCTCACTAAAGCTATAGAGATTTTTTTTTTTTAGCTAAACTTCATCTTTAAAATTTAGTAAAGTCCAGTATATTTTTATTTTTAGTGGCCCCTTGCAAGTACTGTATATGCCATAATGTGCTAGTATGCATAGCATATTAACACATTATGGCAGACTTACATCTGACATACCACTCACTGACTGCCCGACATACCGCTCAGTACAGTAATGTATAGATAACGTACAATACAATGTCAGTATGGTGTCAGTGGGGTACAGACTGATTTTATACCATGACACAGTGCTGTACATTATATACAGACCAGTATGTATCCTGCTGACACTGTACCGTACATTATATACACACTAGTCTATATAACAGGGTATAGATGCCAGCAGGGTACAGGCTGGTCTTATACCCTGACACTGTGCTGTACATCATATACAGACCAGTGTATATAACATACAGTGTACAGCACTTTCGCCTAAGTAGACAAAAATCCTTGCACCAGCCCTGGCTGCTCCCTGCTGTATATTAGAACATAGGCAATGGTCAGGGTATAGGGAAAGGTGTGTTTGTGGGATTACATGACTGTTCCTTTCCTGTGACTTCTGCTGCTGCCGGCAATCCCTCTGTGTGCACTGCTTTGCTGGCTGCCGAGCTGCTAGATGGACATCACATCGACTTTGCTGCCTGTGCTTGCACTGATCACTTCTGGTCCCAGCCAGCAGTTCCCAGCCTGCCAGTCCTCTTCTTCTGCCTGATTTCCTCAGCACTTACTTGCTGCAGGAATCAGGCAGTGTACAAGGAAAGCAGAATCACTTCACCAGGCCAGCAGCAGGGACTGAGTGCGCTGGGACTTCTATCTCAACAAAAGCGGCTGGCACAAGGATAGTGTAAGTCCGCAGGTGCCAGAAGAAAAAGAAAAAAAGACCTCCTCTACAGCATCTATCAGCGGCCCTGGCTTGCCCCACACACACCCCCACCCTTTACCGGAGGACAGGGTTGGGGGTACCCTTAATCTTGGGTCAGATAGACCGATAGCCCTGCCCGGGTTGGTCCTCGTCTCAGCGAGCTCGGAGATCAATTAATTTCAACAGACACAAGACAGGCAGTGGTGTTGCTCAGAATGATCTGATTAGTGCTTTATTCTCTCAGTTTATATATTTATTTTCTGCTACTCAGAAATACATAACAAGGTGGAACAGTTCTCATAACAAATGCAATGAAAAACATAACAGAAATAATAGTCAAAATATGTGACGAGAATGGAACTTGGCTAGCAGATGCATAAGCGTCATTTTGGGGAAATTACATGTTTTGGTCAAACTTGCTTAGCTGGTGGGAAATGTGTGTGAGAACATCTATACACAACTTTCAACTAGTTTGAAATGGCTGCTGTAAATCAAAATGGAACTGAATAAGTATAGCATATTACTTCATATTACTTCACTTCCCCTCTTAAATCATGTACATGATTTCTTTCTAGCTATCTTATAATTTTCCATGTACATTACATAAGGCAATACATCTTTGGATCTGCTAGCCTTTTCCCTTATACCCATGCAGCATTTAAAGCATAAGTAAAGTATCAGGGCAAGGATCAAGATCATTATGACTGTGAATACAATATCTTTTAACCAGGAAAAGATTCCTCCGAAACCAAAACCTCCTTCAATAAAGGGGCTCCAGTTCTTGGCGACATCTCTAGCTGCTAGCTGTGGTTTATCTACTTCCTTTCTATGTTGGGCAATAACGTTGGGCATTTGTCAAACCTTTGTGCATAAGTGTACTTAAAATTTTAGCAAAAGCATTTTTCCATGGAACACATCTGAGGGCTCATCATCAGTGTCTCTCTTAATTGTAGCATTTGTTCATTAAAGCGACAGTCTTAGGGCTTTCTCCAGATATTGGCCTTATGTCCTCAGGGTTATATATACAGTTAGTTACTATTCAAACTGGAAGGAAGATCAAGAGGAGGAGCACCATTAGAAGGCACAAGGCCTTCCCAAAAGTCTGTGGTGAGATAAGCGAGGTCATCTTTTTCAGAGACTTTTCCACCTGTTCCACTCTCAGTTCGAGGATTTATACCACCTGTTTCGCCTCTCTTGTCTTTATCTTGCTTCTTGGGTGCTTGGTTCACCCTTTTCACACGACTAGCATGGATCCGGCTAGGGGATTCCTCTGTAAGGATAGCTGTCCTGGTGATGGCCACCACTCTTGTGGCTGGTCCAAATGGGGGTTCCTGTGGCTTTCATCCCTTGGGCACTCTCTGGATCACGACCCGGTCCCCGACCTGGAAAGGGTGCGTTGGTACCTGTGAAGAACAAGGAGAGGTGCGAGCAACGTTTCTTTCAACTTTGTCCAAAGTTTCAATAAGTTTTCTCACGTATTCCTCATGGATTAGATCTAGGTCCCCTCTTTCTACCATCCTATTTCACTATACTTAAACTTTGGGTGTGATATGGTATGTGACACTTCCAGTCAATTCTAGGAGTTCTTACCAGATCTTGGCAGACCTTGTGGTTACAAAGACCTCGGGTCATCGTGAAAACATATCCACGATCACCAAAAAGGTACTCCTGTCTCTTACCCACCTTTGGCATATGTGTCTATCTGTAGGTGAGTGAACGGTGTTGGTGGGTATATAAGGTGTTCATGTTTTGCCTTTTTTTCTGATACATATGATGCATCTGGAGACATATGCCCTTGACAAGGGAGGGAGGCCTGGAATGCATGGTCTCCCCTCTTGGTAGATAAGTCCAGAATTAGGGCCCATCCGCACACCTGCGTTGTTCCAATCTATGCCCGTGGCATATGTCTGCAAATCTTGCAATATCTGGTTTAAAATAGCATTTCTGACATGAGCAAAGGCATTTGGGTGGTTGCATTTTGAGTGGATGCGGCTTCCTTCAATGCTCTATCTGCTAGGGCATTCTCTTTGGCTATGTCAGTTTGCTGACCTGTGTGTGTCTTGTCATATAAAATGGCAATGGACTTTTGTAGCTGTATAGCTTTTATTATTTCTTTAAAATATGCACTTCTTGTCCTTCAAAGAGCTGGGAAGCTCTTGTGAGGGCTATCAGTTCTGCAGCCTGGGCTGACTGGTAAAGAATTGATTTTGCCTCTAGAATTTTGTCTGGTAATTGTACAACAGCATATCCCGCATGATATGTGCTGCCATTGGGCCTTGAACAAGAGCCATCCACGAACACATTCTGTGCATCTGGAAGGGCCACAGAAGACATGTTCTATCCTGGGGCCATGTCCTGATGGATGAGATCCAAACAATCATGTTGTGGAACAATCTCATTCTATTCTCCTTTTAAACATTTAGGATTGGAGCTGGGCCTGAGGTAGGAGAAGCATATTTTATCTTTAGCCTAGGGTTGGAAAGCAGTATACTTTATAACCACTAAGCCTTTGGGCTGGCATATGTTGGGTGTGTAAAGTGGTATCCTGTCCCAGAGTGAATGATGCAGCCATCTCCACCACCATCACACAGGATGCTAAAGCTCTGAGACATGCAGGCATGCCTTGAACCTGTACTAGAACCATCTTTGAGAAAAAAACAACAGGGCGGAGCTTGCCTCCGTGTTCCCGAGCTAGGACTCCCGCCATCGTTCTACAGTTGTCCCTGGAATCAGGCAGGCCTAGACTAGGGGCCGTTACCATAGCATTTTTCAAATACACAAAACATTTCACATTCCTTTTTACACAATCTGGCATATCAGAACCTGTGGTATGTCTCAGGAGATTGTCATAGTAGGAACAGTCAGGTATTCATTGGCGGCAGTAACCAATCATGCCAAGGAAGGTAAGCATGTCCTTCTTGGTCAATGGGTGGGGCAGACCCATGAGAGCTGCAGCTCTCTTGTAACTGACTTTCCTTTGTCCTTTTGTGAGGACAAAACCAAGGTATACAACACTTTCCTGGCACCACTGCAATTTTTTTCTAAACACTTTATGATCACTTTTTTCAAATACACAGTTTATGAGATCCACACTGTCCTCCTGTCCGGCTGCCTGATTTGAAGTAGGACCAAACCATGACGGAAAGTCCAGGACCTCAGTGTGGCCTGGAGCACAATCAAGTAGACTACAAGTGAGTCCACATGGCCCTGGGGCATTCTATACCAGATAAATTGGCAACTCTTTAAACACAAGGCAAAGATTGGCCATGTCTCCTTATCCACAGGGACGGAAAAAAACATTTACCAGATCAAGCACTCTAAAACACTCTGCATCGGATGGAATGGAGGACAGGAGTGATGGCACATCTGGCACTATTGGGGCAATGGGGACCACAAGTTAATCTATGGCTCACAGATCCTGTACAAATATGTAGCTACCACTGGGGCAGTACCTTACTCTTTTTATTTTGCTTAAAGGATACTGGTTATGGTACACAGGTTTTGTCCATGCCTTAATAGTGGCCTTGTAGGGGGTGCAGGAAAATGGGGCCAACATCAAAAGAATTTTCCTGCCCATACTCTGTCCTACCTGGAGGTGGGCTGTGGGTGTCTGTCACAATCGGTGTTAGGAAGGAAATTATTGGGACCTTGGTGGATTGCACTACAATCCCACCCTTCTTTGTGGTTTTGATATTAATGTTTACATAAATAAACTAAATGTTAACAAGTATGGTGATGCAAGCTGTCAATGTGTGCTGTAATCTTCATTTTTAGTTCTCGGACATCAAACCATATCAGACAGGTGGATTGATGCTTCACTCTTTTCTGCACTATCTAGAAACTAAACAAAATGAAAGATCTTAGTGAACAATCATTACATTTCCCTCCTAGAAATAAACAAATGGTTAGCAATAAACACATATAAATCACAAAATACAAAACATATGGCCATGTTGTTTAACCACTCCAGATCCGCGCTATTGCCTTAGTACGGCTCCAGCGCGGATCTGGAATGCCGGGACAGCGTCCATGGACGTCATCCCCTGTGCACGCTCCTCGCGCACCCCCTAGTGGCAGCAGCCGCTGCGCGAGCGTGCCCGTGTCTCGGGCGGACTCGATGTCCACCCGAGACCCGCCGATCTCTTTTAGGAGCCTCAGAACGGGGAACCGCCGATGTAAACACGGTGGTTCCCCGTTCTGTGACAGGGGACATGACAGATCTACTGATTCCAGCATTCACAAACAAACATACACAATTATGTCTCTAAAATCACTTACATTTTTCCCATTTGTATACAACACATGCATATCATTCTATCACTTTTAACTCTCTTTAATATTTCCCTGCTTAAATTAAATCTTACCTCCCATATCTTGTTCTGATATCCCTTTACTGTAATCCCGTACTTCACATACTGTAGCTTCTACGATCAAAACGGGCAGCCATAGTGCTCATCCCATATTTCCTCTCTGACAACATATCAAGTATTCTGTGCCATATAAGTGAACTCTCTCCCGTGTCATCTATGACTAAAGGTTTTGGTGTGTAGCATTGGATGAATCGGCACCATATTGGTCCCGTTTCGTGTATGTGAAGGACTTAAGATGTTAGTCAAATCTGCTGCATCAGCGAATCTGACCAACAGAGGGGGCCTGACCTGGTGGGTTCCTCAGTATGAGAATCATCAGCTTCAGTAGTCCCTATACCAGTTTCTCCCATGGCCTCACCCTGATTTGAAGGGGTCTGTACAGTAGGGGCAGCATGCTGTACTGATGTTCTCTGTGTATCTATTCATGACAGCGATTTGGGACAGACAAGAAAAATATTTCCCGCCTGCCTTATTTGGCTTCTGTGTCCCTTCACAGTTAATCCTTCCTGGAAGGCTACATGTGCATGTAAATTAAACCTCAATACTTGGACCCTCGGTTTACCCTCTCTAAATAAAGGACCCTTCCCAATTCCTTGGTGATAACCCTCTGGTACAGTTGTTACCCAATATGTTCTGCTTCCCTGATAACAGAATAAAACACCACTTACACATTCATGACACTTACCCGACATTTACAATTCGTATTTTTATACTTTAAACATCATTTCTTATGCTCTAAGCGATAGAGAAGACAAGCAAAGAGGATCTGAGATATCAGACTCAACCCGTCAGTCTATTTTAATATATGTGTACACATTTAAATTTCTTATTGGTCTCTTGGGACCTAATAGCCACTCAGGACTTATTATTGGTCACTCAGGACCTTGTAGCCACTCAGGACTTAGTATTGGTCACTCAGGACCTAGACTCACCCAGAGTCTTTTCCGTGTTACCAGAACACTTTAAGTCTATCTCTACCCCGCACAGATCTTTTAAACTAAGGATAGTCGTGAACACAGGTCACGGCAAGGCAAAATAAAATTTTAACACTTACCGGACAGTTGTTTTGACTATCCTGCCAGGACTACGCCAGTTTGTTGGGGGTACCCTTAATCTTGGGTCAGATAGACCGATAGCCCTGCCCGGGTTGGTCCTCATCTCAGCGAGCTCGGAGATCAATTCATTTCAACAGACACATGGCAGGCAGTGGTGTTGCTCAGAATGATCTGATTAGTGCTTTATTCTCTCAGTTTATATAGTTATTTTTTGCTACTCAGAAATACATATCAAGATGGAACAGTTCTCATAACAAATGCAATGAAAAACATAACAGAAATAATAGTCAAAATATGTGACGAGAATGGAACTTGGCTAGCAGATGCATAAGCATCATTTCGGGGAAATTACATGTTTTGGTCAAACTTGCTTAGCTGGTGGGAAATGTGTGTGAGAACATCTATACACAACTTTTAACTAGTTTGAAATGGCTGCTGTAAATCAAAATGGAACTGAATAAGTATAGCATATTACTTCATATTACTTCAGACAGGACGGACCGAGACAGAGGAGTGCATATAGAGCAGGGAGCCCAGTGTCCTGCCAGTACAGGGAACACCCCCTCCGGCTCCGGGAGAGCCGTGCATGGCAAGTACCACCCCTCCTCTGCTCACCGACCATCGGAATCCCTTCCCTGGCTCCGCATCATGTTCCCCGCAGGCAAACTAAAGCTTCCATGCTGCGCCCTCTCTTCTATGGGGCAGGGTGTAAGTTTGCTTGCTGGAGGGACAGATATTTTAAAAATCCAAATCCCGAGCGAGTGGCTGGGGATCCAGAATTTACCGCCCCCCCTACCCTGGTGCCCTAGGCAGCTGCCTGACTCGCCTATTGCTAGCGCCGAACCTGAGTACAGTGATACCTTGGTTCACGAACACTTCTGTTCACGAACAACTCGGTTTGCGAACAGAAGAGTTCACAAAAAATTGCTTTGGTTAACGAACATGAGTCGTTTCCATCTTCCATGGTCTGTTCAGAGAAGCAGTGCAAGATGAGAGTCTTAGGAGAACCTGTCCACTCAGATAGGGGTTTCTGCCCCCTGACTGCCATGAGGGTGGGCTCACTTGATTGGGAATCATGGAAAAACAGTTCATATGAATTCTTCAACTTTTTCATGCCCTCAGATGATAATTTCCTGGCTGCACAGTACTGTTTACTGGCCCCTAGATTAGTCATTTAAAGTGGTTGTATACTCATTAAAAAAAAAAAATCTTTAACGCAAAGGCTAGTATGCCCCGCATACTAGCTCATTATGAAATACTTACCTCAGAACGAAGCTCTGTCAGGGCTGCACTGTCCTCGCAGAGGGAGCTGCCATCTTCCCTTGGGGATCCTTCTGAGTGGCCGGAGCCGCAAGACGTCACTCCCACGTCACTCCCACGTCACTCCCACGTCACTCCCACGCATGCGGACGGGAGCCCTTCTTTCCGGCAGGGTTTCTGGCAAGGTCCGGCGCTATGCGCTGGGCCTTCGCCGGGAAATCACTGTGCATGTAAGGAAATATCTGTGGCCATTGGAATGCCTGTGCGCGGGCGCACGTAGCGTGTGCGCGCGCGTATGCGCCGGCATCTGCGCCAAAAACGGCCATTTAAACAAACAGCACCTGGAACCAGTGCTGTCCGTTGTACAGCATTTCTGTACACTGTGATCCCAGCATTTACTCTTAGAGACTTTCTGTACCTGTGACCCCGGTTTTCCTTGGACTTTACTCTCGGCCTGCCCTGACCCCGGCCTGGAGGCCCCACTGCTGCGTATTCCCGGTCTATCTAACAAACTGACTTGGAGCCAGTATTTAAAACAGTCAAGTTACTGACTGGAGGAACAATTTGATGCGCACCCATACCATAGAGAGGCGGACCTGGCACCACTTCTTTATACAGGGAGGTTGGATGGAGATCAGTCCCTTGGTGGTGGACGTATGCAGCGCCCTTATGCTGGTGTACTAACTAAAGATGGACAAATTGTAGAACAAAAAGGGGAATAAATCCTGAAGAAGCAATTGATATTGCGAAACGTCGATGATAATTATTTCACCTTTCTTATCCCTGATGTAATATTGAATGTATACAATACATATATTGTACATGGGATAGATGCTGTTTGTCTATGAGGAATTCTTTTTAAACCTGAACTCTTATATGTCAAAATAAAGTGTTAATATTTTATCATATGTGTTTTGTGCTCACTTGGACCTATCACCAATCCAGTAAAATCCTATTTATTTTATTCAGATGACTTTGGCCATCTATACAAAATTGTTCTAATATTAATTCATTAGGATGGGATTGGTCTAGAGTCCCTTACACTGATCGGATCCCATTTTCATAAATCAGAACCTGGAGAAAGGGTTCATTAGACCCTCCACCTCGCCAGCAAGAGACATCCTGATCTTCTCCCCTTCCTTGGAAGAGCACCGCAGGCACATGAGATGCGCGCTCAACTGCCTCCGGCAACATGGCTTATACGCCAAGGCGGAAAAATGCGCCTTTGAGTGCGCCACCATCTCTTTCTTGGGATTCAACATCTCCATCACAAGGATAACTATGGACCCGCAGAAGGTTTCGGCCATCTTAGACTGGCCAGCGCCAGTCAACAAGAAGGGAGTCCAGCACGTTGTCGCGTTCGCGAACTTCTATAGGAAGTTCATCAAGTGGTTCTCAGCAGTCATTGCGCCTATAACCCAGCTCACCAAACAGGGCTCTCGCTTCTGCTGGACTCCTGAGGCCCAAAAGGCCTTCTCAAGCCTCAAGGAGCTGTTCACCTCTGCTCCCGTTCTCAAATATCCTGATCCTGCCTTACCCTATATTCTTGAAGTGGACACCTCAGAGACGGCAGTAGGAGCAGTCCTTTCTTAGAGATGAGGTCCAAAGGTCTCGCTCCATCCCATTGCCTTCTTTTCCTGGAAACTCTTGCCACCTGAGAAGAACTACGATGTCGGTGACAGGGAACTGCTGGCTCTGGAGGAATGGCGGTACCTTCTGGAGGGAGCTTCACATCCTGTTTTGGTCTTCAACGACCATAAAAATTTGGAGTATCTACGAACTGCCAAGAGACTCAAACACCGGCAGGCAAGGTGGGCGCTGTTCTTCTCACGCTTCCAGCTGCACAGAACATACAGGCCTGGGTCCAAGAATGTGAAGCCAGATGCCTTGTCCAGGATGTTTCACAATTCGGGAGACCCTTCTCCCCCAGTCACAATCCTGCCTGCCCACAGTTTCTTGTTAACCCAAGGAGACCTTCTCACTCGGATCAGGCAATCCTTAGCCGACCTCACCATGCCGCCAGACTCTGGACTCACATTGAAAGACGGGCTGTGGTGGTTGGGTGCTCGACTCTTCATCCCACAGGAATTGTGCGTAACAACGCTCGAACTTTGCCATGATCTCAAATTGGCCAGGTATTTCAGTGGCCGCAAAATGGCAGAGCTGCTATCCCGCTCATTCTGGTGGCCTCGCCTAAATGAAGACTGCAGAGACTACGTAGGTGCTTGTCCGTTTGTGCCAAAAACAAAACACAGTTATCCCTGTGAAGGTCTACTAAATCCACTGCCCATTCCGGAACGACCTTGGTCCAAAACCTCAATGGACTTTATAGTCAAGCTGCCTCCATCTGCAGGCTTTAGTACTATCCTTGTGGTGGTGGATCGCCTCACCATAATGGCTCATTTCATACCCACGAAGGGCACACCCTCGGCAGCAGGACTTTCATAAAAGAGGTGGTCCGCCTCCACGGAATTCTCATCAGCATAATGTCGGACCGGGGGTATCAGTTTACAACCCATTTCTGGAGATCCCTATGTTCCCCTCTGGGAATTGACCTGGCCTTCTCTTTAGCGTATCATCTGCAGTCAAACGGCCAAACGGAGAGGACCAACCAGACCCTCGAGCAGTACCTCCATTGCTACTGCTCCTATTCCCAAGACGACTGGGTTTCCCTGTTGCCGGTAGCCGAGTTCGCCTACAATAATTCAGTTCATTCTGCCACCAAGCAATCCCCGTTCTGGGCGAATCTCAGCTACCACCCCACCTTCCTATCTAATCTGTTAACGGAGAATACAGTATCTGCCGTACAGGAAGTCACCCAATTCTTGGAAGGAAACAACAAACTTCTACAGGAGACTCTCTCAGACCCAGGCACTCAACAAGAGTAATTTTGATAAAGGGAGACGAGGAGAATTGTAACTCCAAACTGGTCAACAGGTCTGGTTGTCAATAAAAAACCTGAGACTATCCTGTCCCTCCAAAAAGCTAGGGCCGAAATACATAGGGCCCTTTCCAGTAAAGAGGAAGATCAACAGGGTGGCATACGAGCTGGATCTACCCCCTTCACTTCACATCCACCCAGTTTTTCATGTGAACCTGCTTAAACTAGTGGTCAAGGGTCTCTTCCCTGTTAGCAGTACAGCCCCACCAGAACTGGTCTTCGTGGACGGAGAGGAGGAGTTCGAGGTGGAAACCATCCTCGACTGCAGGAGAAGAGGGGGCATCATTCAGTTTCTGGTGAAGTGGAAGGGCTATGGGCCCCTAGAAAGCTCTTGGGAGCCAGAAAGCAACCTGCATGCCGGAGAGTTAATTAGGGCTTTCTGGAGAAGACATCCGGCCAAGAGAACCTGTTTGGGGGGGTGGGGGGTTGCAATGTAAGGAAACATCTGTGGCCATTGGAATGCCTGTGTACGGGCGCACGTAGCACGTTCATGTGCCTGTGTGTGCGCCGGCATTGGCACTAAAACGCCCATTCTATCTATAGCGTTCCTGTACCCTGTGATCCCAGCGTTTACTTATAGAGACTTTCTGTACCTGTGACCCTGGCTTTCCTTGGACTTTGTTTGCTCTCTGCCTGCCCTGACCCCGGGCTGTCTATGACTACTCTTTTGCCTGCTCCTTTGTACCTCCACTGCCTGCACGTTGTATCCGAATATCCGCCTGCCTGACCCATCTGTACCGCACCAATAGCCTGTTACCGACCCGGCCTGCATCACCATTCTTTTGCCTGCATGACTCCCAGTGGACCTTCACCTACCACCAGTGACCAAGTCACTCGTGCCCCCCTGTGCTCCAGAGCTCCCTGGGGTTCTCGAACCAGGGCCATAAGAGAGGTTGTCCCCTACATAAGTCAGACTCGACCACCAGGTACGTGACAGTGCATGCGCCGCTGATGTCAGTGGCTGCATGCAAGGTGAATATTTTTGTAAATATTTTATTCTATCTTTTCATGTGACAACACTGAGGAAAGTACACTTTGCTACAATGTAATGTAGTGAGTGTACAGCTTGTATAACATGTAAATTTGCTTTCCCCTAAAAATAACTCAACACACAGCCATTAATGTCTAAATTGCTGGCAACAAAAGTGAGTACACCCCTATGTGAAAATGTCCAAATCGGGCCCAATTAGCCATTTTCCCTCCCGGTGTCATGTGACTCTTTAGTGTTACAAGATCTCAGGTGTGAAAGGGGAGCAGGTGTGTTAAATTTGGTGTTATCGCTTTCACTCTCTCATACTGGTCACTGGAAGTTCATGGTACCTCATGGCAAAGAACTCTCTGACGATTTGAAAAAAAGAATTGCTGCTCTACATAAAGATGACATAGGCTATAAGATGATTGCCAAGACCCTGAAACTGAGCTGCAGGACGGTGGCAAAGACCATACAGTGGTTTAACAGGACAGGTTCCACTCAGAACAGGCCTCGCCATGGTCAACCAAAGAAGTTGAGTGCACGTGCTCAGCGTCATATCCAGTGGCTGTCTTTGGGAAATAGACGTATGAGTGCTGCCAGCATTGATGCAGAGGTTGAAGGGGTGGGGGGGTCAGCCTGTCAGTGCTCAGATCATACGCCGCACACTGCATCTAATTGGTCTGCATGGCTGACCCCAGAAGTAAGCCTCTTCTAAAGATGATGCACAAGAACGCCTGCAAACAGTTTGCTGAAGACAAGCAGACTAAGGACATGGATTACTGGAACCATGTCCTGTGGTCTGATGAGGCCAAGATGAACTTATTTGGTTCAGATGGTGGCAAACGTGTGTGGTAGCAGCCAGGTGAGGAGTACAAAGACAAGTGTGTCTTTCCTACAGTCAAGCATGGAGGTGGGAGTGTCATGGTCTGGGGCTACAGGAGTGCTGCAGGCACTGGGGAGCTACAGTTCATTGAGAGAACCATGAATGCCAACTTGTACTGTGACATACTGAAGCAGAGCATGATTCCCACCCTTCGGAGACTGGACTGCAGGGCAGTATTGCAACATAACAACCCCAAACACACCTCCAAGAAGACCACTGCCTTGCTAAAGAAGGTGAAGGCAAAGGTGATGGACTGGCCAAGCATGTCTCCAGGCCTAAACCCTATTGAGTATCTGTGGGGCATCCTCAAATGGAAGGTGGAGGAGCGCAAGGTCTCTAATAATCCACCAGCTCCGTGATGTCTTCATGAAGGAGTGGAAGAGGACTTCAGTGGCAACCTGTGAAACTCTGGTGAACTTCATGCCCAAGAGGGTTAAGGCAGTGCTGGAAAATAATGGTGGCCACACAAAATATAGACATTTTGGGCCCAATTTAAACATTTTCACTTAGGGATGTACTCCCTTTTGTTGCCAGGGGTTTAGACATTAATGGTTGTGTGTTGAGTTATTTTGAGGGGACAGCAAATTTACACTGTTATACAAGCTGCACACTCATTACTTTACATTGTAGCAAAGTGTAATTTCTTCAGTGTTGTCACATGAAAGGATAGAATTAAATATTTACAAAAATGTGAGGGGTGTACTCTCTTTTGTGAGATACTGTATGTTTAAAATCATTTTTATGTACATACATTTAATAATTTTACTGTATATACAGTTGTATGCAAACATTTAGGAACCCCTGATAATTTCCATGATTTTCATTTATAAATATTTGGGTGTTTGGATCAGCAATTTAATTTTGATCTATGAAATAACTGAAGGACACAGTAATATTACAGTAGTGAAATGAGGTTTATTGGATTAACAGAAAATGTGCAATATGCATCAAAACGAAATTAGACAGGAGCATAAATTTGGGCACCCTTGTCATTTTGTTGATTTGAATACCTGTAACTACTTTGCACTGATTAATTGGACAATTGGTTTGGTGAGCTTATTAAGCCTTGAACTTCATAGACAGGTGCATCCAATCATGAGAAAAGGTATTTAAGGTGGCCAGTTGCAAGTTGTTGTTCTCTTTGACTCTCCTCTGAAGAGTGGCAACATGGGGGCCTCAAAACAACTCTCAAATAACCTGAAAACAAAGATTGTTCTACAATCACTGCAGATGTATTACCCAGCGCACCAATATGTATCACTTTTAAGAGATTTTTAAATTCACCCATCTGACAGAACTTTTATGGACTAATATTTGTATAATTTTATTAAGTGTATCATCACCGGCATCATCTGCAAACTTTTACTTTAACTGTCACCAATCATTAAGTGCTAATTACTGTTTTTGTATATGTCACATACTCACCTGAAAATTTTGGTTTGGTATATATGTATGTAAGCCACCATGGCGTTATATTTTAATCACTAGTATGCATGAATAAGAAATGCTTTAATCATAAATGTATTCATCACTGGCACTATTGCACCCAACACAATCACAATTAATTCACATAATACCAATCGTACTACACAGATAGCGCGGCACAAAACACTTTTACCACTGTTCTACATTATGGTTTAGGAAACGGCTACAAAAAGTTATCGCCGACATATAAGCTGTCAGTGTCCACTGTGAGGAACATAGTGAGGAAATGGAAGACCACAGGCACAGTTATTGTTAAGGCAAGAAGTGTCAGGCCACATAAAATATTGGAGAGGCGAAGGATGGGAAGCGGAGAGGTTATAAAATACACCGGACTGTGAAGAACGGAATTGTTATTGACACGGACACCAGAAGGTAAAGGAGTGATACAAGGAGTGTCACCTGTGACTGTCGAATATACAGCCGCTATTGAAAAACATCGGCAAAGGATTTGGTATTACATCTTGTCACCATTTTCACAAAACACGGCGCGATAGACACATCATGCTAACCATAATACACTTAATTAACACTAACACAACCCACGTTATCACGGTCACTACTTATGTAAATACTAATTTCGTAAAGAATAAGTACGTATGATCACTAATTTTATATTGCGGTACCACCGAATGTATGTATATATGGTTTGGTTTTAAAAGTCCACTCATACACTGTATATGTTTTTGTCATTAATCGTGAATTACTAACCACTGTCAATTTCATTTTCAAACGTCTACTACGGCCACTACTAT
>BLSH010466543.1:5040180-5059999 GCA_018402905.1 Glandirana rugosa | reverse complement strand
AGTTATGGCAGAGATATAAGCTGTCCGTGTCCACTGTGAGGAACATAGTGAGGAAATGGAAGACCACAGGCACAGTTCTTGTGGCCAGAAGCGGCAGGCCACATAAAATATTGGAGAGGCAAAGGCGAAAGATGGTGAGAACGGTCAAAAACAGCCCACAGACCACCTCCAAAGACCTACAACATCAACTTGCTGCAGATGGTGTCACTGTGCATCATTCAACAATTCAGCGCACTTTGCATAGGTAAAGCTGTATGGGAGAGTGATGGGAAAGAAGCCTTTTCTGCACACACGCCACAAACGGAGTCGCTTGAGGTATGCAAATGCACATTTGGACAAGCCAGCTTCATTTTGGAATAAGGTGCTGTGGATTGATGAAACAAAGATTGAGTTATTTGGTCACAACAAGGGGTGTTATGCATGGCAGCAAAAGAACACAGCATTCCAAGAAAAACACTCGCTACCCACAGTAAAATTTGGTGGAGGTTCCATCATGCTGTGGGGCTGTGTGGCCAGTGCCGGTACTGGGAATCTGGTTAACGTTGAGGATCGCATGGATTCCACTCAATGTCAGCAGAATCTTGAGAATAATGTTGAGGAATGAGTCACAAAGTTGAAGTTACGCCGGAGCTGGATATTTCAACAAGACAACGACCCAAAACACTGCTCAAAATCTACTCGGGCATTTATGCAGAGGAACAAGTACAATGTTCTGGAATGGCCATCCCAGTCCCCAGACCTGAATATCATTGAACATCTGTGGGGTGATTTGAAGTGGGCTGTCCATGCTCGGCAACCATCAAACCTAACTGAACTGGAGATGTTTTGTAAGGAGGAATGGTCCAAAATGCATTCATCCAGACACTCATTACAGGCTATAGGAAGTGTCTAGAGGCTGTTATTTCTGCTAAAGGAGGCTCTACTAAATATTGATGTGATTTTTCTGTTGGGGTGCCCAAATTTATGGACCTGTCTAATTTTGTTTTGATGCATATTGCGCATTTTCTGTTAATCAATAAACCTCATTTCGCTACTGAAATATTACTGTGTTCTTCAGTTATTTGATAGATCAAAATGAAATTGCTGATCCAAACACCCAAATATTTATAAATTACAATAATGGAAATTGTCAGGGGTTCCTAAACTTTTGCATACAACTGTACATACCTCCCAACTTTTGAACTTCAGAATGAGGGACACTTTGGGGAGGAAGCGACTGGCGGCGCGCTATGCACGCCACAGCAAAAGTTGTTGTGGCCAAACTCTTAACCATGGGAGCAATTAATCAGCATGGTTAATAAAGCCCAAGTTTCTTTGTACTTATAGAATATGCTTTGATTGCTGCACCACAAATAAGAGTCTCATGGACACATACAAACCCCAGCACAATTCTTAAAAAAAAATAAAAAATAAAAAACTTTCATTACAACGGTTTTGCATAAACTATGAAAGTATGTATTACACAAAGTGTGTAAGAATTCAGGTGCAGGGCTCAGGAGTGTGCTAGGTAGAGAGTGCAGGGTCCAGGAGTCTGACATGCACAGGGTGCAGAGTTCTGGAGTGGATTATGCACAGGGTGCAGGGTTCAGGAGAGCGCTAGGTACAGAGTGCAAGATTTAGGAGAGTGCTAGATACAGAGTGTGGGGCTCTGAAGTGTGATATGCACAGGGTGCAGGGTTCAGGATAGTGCTAGGTACACAGTGTAGGGTTCTGGAGCGCGTTATGTACAGAGTGCAGGGATTTGGCGTGCGTTATGTTCACTGTGCAGGGTTCTGGAGTACATTATGTACAGGAATGTGGGTTCTGGAGTAAGTTATGCAGGGGTGCAGGGTCGAAGAGAGTGCTAGGTACAGAGTCCATTCATCTACTCACATATCACTATTGCACCTCTCCTCAGCTATAACCTCTACACACACACACACACACACACACACATATACCAAGAGATACACGCACACGCACCCAAAAACACACACACACACCAAGACACATACACATACCTCAAGACAAACACACATATCCCCCAAGACACACATACCAAGACACACATCCCAAGACACACATACACACACACACACACACACACACACACACACACACACACCCCAAGACGCACACGCACCTCAAGACACACACACACATACCAAGACACACATACATACACACCAAGACACACACACCAAGACACACACACACACACACGCACCTCAAGACACACACACACCAAGACACACACACACACACCTCAAGACACACACACCAAGACACACACGCACGCACATAGGCACATGTGGGTTCTGGAGTAAGTTATGCAGGGGTGCAGGCTTGAAGAGAGCGCTAGGTACAGAGTCCATTCATCTACTCACATATCACTATTGCACCTCTCCTCAGCTATAACCTCTACACACACACACACACACACACACACATATACCAAAACACACACACCTCAAGACACACACACACACACACACACACACACCCCAAGACACATACACACATACCAAGACACATCCCAAGACACACATACACACACACACACACCAAGACACACACGCACACGCACCTCAAGACACACACACACATACCAAGACACACATCCCAAGACACATATACATACACACCAAGACACGCACACACACACACCAAGACTCACACACACATACCAAGACACATACACACATCCCAAGACACACATACACACACACCAAGACACACACACGCACCTCAAGACACACACACATACCAAGACACCCATCCCAAGACACACATACACACACACACAGCAAGACACACACACACCAAGACACACACACACACACACCTCAAGACACGCACACACACACACCAAGACACACACGCACCTCAAGACCCACACGCGCACGCACATACCAAGACACACACATATATAAATAAAAGAGGGTTTGGATTGGTGCCGCGCTGATGGTCTAATGTGGTTTGTATGGGGGGTGGGACTGCAGCCCCTTCTTTTTCTTCCCAGTGGGAAAAAAAGAAAATTGTAAATAGAAAGCAGGAGTAGGTATGGCGCTGTTCCTTGTGGGTGAATAGAAAAAAAAAGTGCTTGTGTATAAATAAAGGTGATATAGTGAATAAATATTGTGTACACCTTATATACAATAATCAACATACAATATAAATGATAATACAATATAAATCAATGTGAACACAGTCCTTAACCACTTCAGCCCTGGAAGGATTTCACACTTTAGGACCAGAGCACTTTTTGCGATTCGGCACTGCGTCGCTTTAACTGACAATTGCGCGGCCGTGCGACGTTGTACCCAAACGAATTTGGCATCCTCCCCCCCCCCCCCCCCACAAATAGTGCTTTCTTTTGGTGGTATTTGATCACCTCTGTCTCATTTCTGATCGCCGCTATAAACAAAAAACAGCGACAATTTTGTAAAAAAAGAAAAAAATGTCTTACTTTTTTCTAAAATACAAATCCAAACAAAAAATATAAAAAAAACTTTTTTTTCATTGGTTTTGGCCGATTTATATTATTATTATTTTTTACTAGTAATGGTGGCATTCTGGAATTTTTAGCGGTACTGCACTATTAAAGGGAACATTTTGACACTTTTTTGGGACCATTGGCATTTATACAGCGATCAGAAATTTAAATGTCCACTGATTAATGTATAAATGTCATTGGCAGTGAAGGGGTTAACCTGTAGGGGGAGACCTAGGGGTTAACTGTGCTCCCTGGGTGTGTTCTAACTGTAGGGGGCTGGGCTG
Organism: Glandirana rugosa; assembly: GCA_018402905.1. Classification (NCBI taxonomy): domain Eukaryota; kingdom Metazoa; phylum Chordata; class Amphibia; order Anura; family Ranidae; genus Glandirana; species Glandirana rugosa. The sequence goes on along the minus strand of BLSH010466543.1, from coordinate 5,056,240 downwards.
TTATGGGCATAAGAGATCTAACTTATCCTAGTGACAGGGATCAGTAGATCTCCTATGCCCGCACTGACAGAGCGGGGAACTGCCGTATTTACAATGGCGGTTCCCCGCTCTTTGGCTTTGGCTGCTCATCGCAGCTCGCCGGCGTGCGGCGGGCACGCACGCCCCCTAGCGGCCACTCCGCAAATCGCTGTCTTTTTACGGCGATTCGCGGGACCCGTCCACACTGCCGCAGTAAATATGCTGCACGCGGTGTGGAAGGGGTTAAAGAAATAAATGGATGTATGCTTACAGGACAAGCTCACTCCTCTGTGGGGTACAGTGCATCCACAGTCCTACACCACTGTGCAGCGGGTCCACCTGGACCTTATAGTCCTCCTTGGTAGTCTCCTTCCTGCAGTCACATGTGCAGGTAAAAGATAAAAGGAATCTCCATAGAGTGGTACAGTTTGAAAAAAGCTTTATTTGGATATAATATCTTCCAATCCGTTGCTTAAAACATGTAAAAGTCAACTTAAAAATGTTTGAAAAGATTTTGGGGAGAGCCGTTTGCATCAAGCAGTGATCTCGGCTCAGTGTCCCAGAAGTGACGCATGAAAGCTCCGCCCTCCCGGTTTCGACGTGCTGACCGCTCCAGATGACGTCTAAATGCAACACTTTTCTGTTAGTTTTGGATGGATACAGAGAGCTCAGCCCCACCCCCGCTAACTAGTCACAGAATCTGACTGACAGCAGCAAGAGCCAATGGCCTTGACAAAGCCTGTGATACCTGCCAGTGAGAAGAGAGAGCTGCAGAGACAGGCACAGTGCTGGATTGAGTGATACTTTTACCTAAACAATCTCTACCTTAACAACTGGGCTTATTTTTGACACTTGTTGCTTACAAGTTAAACTCAGTATTTTTTGCTAGAAAATTACTTAGAACCCCCAAACATTACATATATATTTTTAGCAACGACTAAGAGAATAAAATGGCAATTGTTGCAATATTTTGTCACACGGTATTTACGCAGCGGTCTTTCAAAATGCAATTTTTTGGGGAAAAAATTCACTTCACTGTATCTAAAAAAACTAAACGGTAAAGTTAGCTAAATTTTTTTGTATAGTGTGAAACATGATGTAAACAGATATCAAACCTGTTACGCTTTAAAATGAGTTTATTTGGGGGATTTTTGTACTGTCATGGTATTTTATTTGCTGCGTTTTATAACAGAGATTAAGGATTTTTTTTCAAATGTAAGGCTACTTTCACACTGAAGCGGCAGCCGCGGTAAAACCCCGCTAGTTTAGCAGAGTTTTACCAGCGATAGGGCTCCGCTATGCAGGAGGGAGTGCCACGCTTTAAACCCCCCCACAAGGGGTTAAAACAGGGTTAAAAGTGCCGGCGCTCAGCGCTACCGAGGAGGTGTGCAGCCTCTTCGGAATCACTTGCCATTCATTTCAATGGCAGTGGTGGTAGAGGAGCGGTATAATACCGCTCCTCTCACTGTCCCAAAGATGCTGATTGCAGGACTTTTTGTAACGTCCCACAAGCGCACCGCCCCAGTGTGAAAGCACTGGGGTGGATTGGGGGGGATTTTTGAGGCGCTTTACAGACGCTTTCCAGTCTTCTCTGATCCTCCCCTTCTTCCACAGTTCCCATTTAGAGATGGGCATAACACCCCCCTGTTCAGTTTGTGCCAGAACTCTCTCACAAATGACCTACTAATGGCTAAAACCAATGGCCAGTATTCTGTACTATTTTTCCTGGACCTCTCTGCTGCCTGTGACGCAGTGGACCACCCCACCCTCCTCAAAAAACTCCACTCCTTCGGTTTCCATGACTGTGCGCTTCGCTGGTTCTCATCCTACCTATCCCACCACTCCTTCAGTGTCACTTACAACTATACTTCCTCCTCTCTTCTTCCTTTCTCCGTTCTCTGAACTATCATTTCGGTCTCACATCAAATCGCTATCCAAAGCTTGCCTCCTCGACATCTCCAAGATACGCCCCTTCCTAACCAATGTCACCACAAAGCTTCCAATCCACTTCCTGGGCATCTCTCGCCTCAACTGCTGTAACTCCCTCCTCATTGGCTTACCTCTAAATAGGCTACCCCCCTTCAGTCTATCATGGACCCTGCTGCCAGGCTAGTCCACTTTACAAACCCCTCGGCGTCTGCTACACCCCTCTGCCAATCCATCCATTGGCTGCCACTCAACCAACAAATTACATTTAAAATACTAACAATAACTTACAAAGCCATCCACGACCTGGCCCCCAACTACATCATGAGCCTGGTCTCAAAATACCAACCACATTGTTCTCTTCAGTCCTCCCAAGACTTCCTGCTCTCTAGCTCTCGTCCCCTCATCCCCTGCTCGCCTCCAGGACTTCTCCAGAGCCTCTCCCATCCTCTGGAATGCTCTACCCCAATCTGTCCGACTTTCAGACTATCTCTGAAAACTCATCTTTTCAGAGAAGCCTACCTGGCCCCCACCTAACAACTGTACATTTATTTTCTCCATCAGCACATCCACTACAGTTATTATCTTGTATCTCTTGACCCTCCCTCTTTTGAAGGCTTATATGCAAGTTATTGGCCATAAAAAGGGTATGGGGGCCCGTGTATTGCCCTGGGGGACTTGTACCAATGCAAACTTTTTTTTTTTAAAAATGATCATTTTTAAAGGAACAATTATTTTAATGATGCTTAAAGTGAAACAATAAAAATGAAAAATTCCTTTAAATATAAGGCCCAGGGGGTCCCCTTAGTCTGCCTGTAAAGTGACACATCTGTACCATGTATAGAACCTGCTGCAGCAAAACTGACATTCATAAAAGAAAAAAAAATGACATATGGGGGTTGATTTACTAAGGCTTGAAAGTGCAAAATTTGGTGCAGCTCCACACAGAAACCAGCTTCAAGGTTTTATTGTCAAAGCTTGATTGAACAAGCTGAGATTAGAAGCTGATAGTACATCAACCCCTTAAACTGAATTTACCTGCAAGCATTCATTAGTTAGTAAACAACAGCTTGGGGAGCCAGTCTGTATGAGGAGGCCACATTTTAGTGCACTCGGAACAATATTACAGATTTTTTTGGATAAATACTGGCGTCTCTTTGGCAAATTTTGGATGGAAATAACAAAGTTTTGCACCACAGTGAGCAAGCCTTATGTGAAGAAGCCAAATTATACTACACTCAGGCCAAGATTAACATTTTTTTTTTCAGATAAAGTCTGGTGTCTCTCTCGCAGACTTTGGATGGAAGTAACAGTTGCAAAAAGCCTCAAAACTAGCTTTTCCATGAGGTTGTAACCTGCCAGAGTCTGGAAAGGCATTACATAAACTCCTCTAAGGTGTCCTCAGGATATTTCAAGGCAGGATGAGTTCCAAGACTTCCCCCTTGTAATGATGGTTAAGGAGGGTTGCCAATCAATAATGATCCTTCTCCTTGATGTCACAAATAATCAGGTCCTTTTGCAGGCTTTGAAGAATAAGGGAGTCCATGCACTGCAAGTTTGCTGAGGTATGAGAAGCAGACTCCTCTGGGTTACTGAGGATTACAGTATCTGGACCTGCCTCCTCCCAAAGTTTCTGGGAACTGAAAACCATCTCTTAAGGTTTGACATATGTCTTCATCTGCTTCCATGCCTCCAAAACTGCCAGAATCCTCCTCCCTCTCCTCTTGTGTGTTCTGTGGCGGACAAGGAAGTCCTCCTCTTCCTCCCGCTGCTCTGCCTTGAGGGCCCTGTCCATAATGCCACACAGAGTATGCTCCAGCAGGAATACAAGAGGGACTGTGTCACTGATGCATCCATTGTTACGGCTCACCATCCTTGTCACCTCCTCAAATGGTAGACAGTACAGTGCATGCATCCCTTTTCAGCAGCCATTGGCATGGGGGAAAAAAGCTGAGCTGTTCTGAGCCTGTCCTTATGCCATACTCCCACAGGTATTCATTGATGGCCCTCTGCTGCATGTGCAGCCACTGCAGCATTGCCAAAGTTGAGTTCCACCTGGTGGGCATGTCACAAATCAGGCAGTATATGGGCAGGTGGAACTCCCGCTGAATTTCAGCCAACTGAACACTGGCTGTGTATGACCACCTACAGACTATTCTGGCCTGCCTTAGAACATCTTGCAAACCCGGTTACCTGTTTAAGAAATGCTGCACCACCCAACTGAGGACATGTGCCAGGAGTGGCACATGTGTCAACTTTCCCTGTCAAAGGGCGGACAGAAGGCCAGTGCCATTATTGCACAGCACCATTCCTGGCTCAAGCTTTTGTGGCATGAACCACCTCTGGGCCTGCCCCTGCAGAGCTGAAAGAATATCTGCTCAGGTGTGGCTCCTATCCCCTAGACACACCAGCTGGAGCACTGCATGGCATCTTTTAGCCAGACTTGTTGAATGGCCCCTTGAACGCTTAGGGAGTATTGGTGGTTCATAGGACAATTCAGCAAAGGGTGGCATGGAGAAGGGTGTAGCTGATAGATCTCACATCATCACCACCAGCTGTATGGAGACGTGGCAGCAAAACAAGCTGCAGCACTAAGCCCTGTCCTGCATCCTTCCTAGTTTCAAGCAGAGTTACCCAGTGTGCTGTGAACAAAATATATCATCCCGGACCATGCTTGCTGGACTACGTGTCAGCAGCAATGTGGACCTTGCTGCTGACTGCCTTACCCAACAATGCCAAAACATTGCCTTCCACGTGATGGTACAGAGCTGGAATGGCTTTATGTGCAAAGAAATAGTGACTGGGAACCTGCCATTGTGGTACAGCACATTCTGCAAATTCACAGAAGGGGGCAGAATCCACCAGACGGAAAGGAAGGAGTTGTAAAGCCAGCCATTTGGACAAGTTGGAAGTAAGACACTTGGAATGTGGATGGCAGGGAGTGTATTTTTTTTAGATGCCGCAGCTGGTGCAGAAATATTTACCTGCTATATTCTACAGCTGGTGGTGTGCTGCTGGCAGATGTGTTGCAAGGACCTATGACACCCTTTGCTATACTATCCTGTCCATGGAGGCTGCTGAGAGGTCATGAGGTATAGCGGGGGTGGACATGAAAGGTGAGGAGTGGGGAGGAAAAGAATTGTGTCCCTTGTGTGTGGCGTCAGCTGCTCCTGCCAATGGGCTCAGTGATGGCAGGTTATAAATGCCTTGTCAAGCACGTGGTACCCAAATGGCTGGTGTTTTTGCCATGCTTGATCTGCTTTCGGCAGAGATTTCAAATTTAAACTATGCAACTGCCTGCACATGTGCTAAAAAGGCCCAGACAGCTGAGCTGTGGGAAATGGGCTGGGAGATAACAGCTCCACAATCTTATGGAATAGAGTGGTTGCTCTCTACTCTTCCATGGTGGCTGCCTCTGGAGGACATCCTGCTTTGTTGGGGTTGTTTCTCCCACTCACTTTCCTCTTCTGCTCTATCCGTCACCCAAGTGAGGTCAGTGACCTCATCATCAGCATCATCCCCTGCATCCTCATCATCACTGGAGCCAACTTGGCAATACACTGCAGCTAGGGAAGATGACTGCCAATTTGTTGTTTATCAGTGTTCTTCCCTCTTTGTAGGGTCATGTTACTTCCTTCCTCTACCTTAGAACCAACATCAGAATCAAATAATGCCCTTGCATCCTCAAAAAGCAAGTGGCTGACGCTGTGTTCAAATAATTCAGGTGACTCCTCCAGGCATGATGCTGGTTCTATGGCAGGAGTAGCTGTGGACAAGGAGGTAGAATAAGCCAATCTGCAGCTGTGGTGGACTGCGCACTAGTGTCAGCTTGGGTGATAGAGGATGAGAATGGTTTAGTAAGCCAATCCACCACCTCCTCTGCATGCTGTGGCTGGATAGCACGGCAACATCACTAAACAGAGACAAATGTGCCCTGCCTGAGGACAGACCACGTCCACCTTTGCCTGTGGACACAGGCGCTGCTGGCCCCCTCATAGTGGCATGGGGACGTCTGCCTCTCCTTGTTGGCCTCCCAGACATGATGGGGGGGGGGGGTTATTACTCAGATTTATTAGAGAGTGGGTAATGTGTGATTGGATGCACTTGAATGAAAAGTGGTGTTTGGTGAAATCTATAAAAAAAAAAATTAAAAAAGGGGGAACACCAGCTGACAATTTCAAAAAATGGGTCCAGGCAGGTGACAAAAAAAAGGGAAAATAAAAACATGCAGCAACAAAAAAAAGGGGGTATACAGCACTGTACACAGCACACAATGTTATGTAATGCTGTGTTGAACACTGCACTACACTAACACACTATACTATACTGACATACTATAATTACACTATACTAAGACTACACTAACACTACACTCAGTCACAATAAGTGAACACACTAACTCTCTAGTAGTGAACTAAGCCCTGCTCTATCTAACTCCACTCCAACAACACACTGAAAAATCTTCCTATGGGAAGGAACCTTTTATAGTGTGGGGTGGGACTATGAACACTGAGCCGTGATTGGACAAAGTCATCATCACTTTGTCCAATCAGGGCTCCGACAGTGCTCTGCGCCCTAATTGGCAAAGCCCTGCACATGACCAGGGGTCAGGTGCAAGGCTTCATCAAATCAGGGCCCTAGAATGCAGTGTGCAGTGCATTGTGGGGTGCTCAGCAGGTGAACATCCCGTCAAGTGCTCCACAAATTTGGCTGTCCGCCCAACACTTTTCCCATTCCATCTCCTGATAGTTCAGAACCTTGGGGGCACTCTGTACATGCTCAGTTCGGTGTGTATTGCTAGAGAGTTGTTTTTTTTTTTGGGAGGGTGCATGTGATCAGCACAGGGGCAATCAGCACTGTCCAGACAGAGTCAGGGGTCATGCAACCTTATAGGACAGTCAGGGGAGAATGACAACTCCTCCTACAAGCTTTAACCAGTGCTCGGGTGGACACTAATAGAAGTCAAAGTCACAAGACTGCTCTATGCTGCTGATGAGAAAAAGTATTTATAAGTTTATATTTACAAAAATAATTGCATTTCCATGTTCGGTGTACTGTGTGAGACCAGATATAGTGAATACAGGGTCCTGGTTTTAGTAACACTTTAAATACCAACAAAAGTAAGCTGTACCTGTCTTAAAAAAAGCTATAACATTTATTTGGGTAAAGTATTGCATGATGAAAGTACAGTAATTGTCAGTCAAAGTATCACAGCACTGAAAAAAATGGTCTGGACAGGAAGGGGGTATAACACATTGGTCCTCGTGGTTAAAGTAAATCTGTCAAATCAGAGCTACGCAATCATATGAATATCTTAGCAATGAGGTCTGAGTGTCCATGTGTAATATATTTATTTCTTATGACCGTCAGCTCCATCTAGTGGCTATACTGCATTATTGTTCTGATTGAGTTATTTCAGGAAAATACTGCATAATGGCAACTAGGTGGAGCTGACTATCATAAGGAAATAAACTGATTATAAACATTACAGAGGTTGTTTGTGATTTGTGATTATTTGAGGCATTTGCACAGCAATTGTTTTATATAAATAGAACTTTTAGTTTCCATGATGAAACTTAGACTGGGTCATCAACAGGCAAAGCACTTCTGTTGCTGGATATAGTTATGAAGCAGTGAATCTGACATTCACTATAAATGAGTATTTCTTGTGCATGTGTTTTAAATGACAGTAATTGAATCATCTCCCATGAATATTTTGTGCAAGTCACCTTTATTGCTTTGATAAATACGCTACTGTGTCTTCTGCAATAAAAGGATCTTTCTACACGCCAACTCCATTGAAACATACACTGAGCTTATAAACTGTATATGTTTTAGCATCCAATTTGTAGCTTTGTCGAACAAGACTTTTCTGGCACTTTTTGTTTTCCAAGTTCAGTATTTTTTGCTAGAAAATTACTTAGAACCACCAAACATTATACATTTTTTTCAGATGAAGATCAAACAGAATTTTATGGTGACACGAAAATCATCTGGCACCTCATTACATGATTAAATATTTGTAGCAAAAGGGGAAAGGGGAAGGAGAAAATTGGGGGAGTGGAATGGGATGAGAAAAGGGAATATCACATTGCCTATCAAATTCAAGAATAAACAAAAAAGTACATAAAACATAATATTTTATTAATACAGGTTAAAAGTGCACAAGAGCACAGTACTGATAAAAATTGTAATACATATACATATAAATGCTTGCATTGGTGAAGTACATTCAGAGGTAGTGGCGTTGTTCGGTGGTTTACATCCTACATGTTTCACCTAAATAAGGCTTCATCGGGGACTTAGCATGCCACCCATTGAGTATCTAGCATTTACACAAAAGAGAAGAAGTTATAGAATGTATACATATATCAGATAACGCAACAAATCACAGTGAGAACAATCCCAGATATGTATCATCATTGTGTTCACCTCATTGAACTCAAAACGTGCGCCGTCTCCACAGACAAGCAGGAACCCTGGTATGGTATGGTGTTCTTTGGATGCAACTCAGCATTCTTTTTCCTCCAAACACGACAAGTTGAGTTTTTACCAAAAAGTTCTATTTTGGTTTCATCTGACCATATAACATTCTCCCAATCCTCTTCTGGATCATCCAAATGCTCTCTAGCAGACTTCAGACGGGCCCGGACATGTACTGGCTTAAGCAGAGGGACACGTCTGGCACTGCAGGATTTGAGTCCCTGGCGGCATAGTGTGTTACTGATGGTAGCCTTTGTTACTTTGGTCCCAGCTCTCTGCAGGTCATTCACTAGGTCCCCCCGTGTGGCTCTGGGATTTTTGCTCACCGTTCTTGTGATCATTTTGACCCCACGGGGTGAGATCTTGTGTGGAGCCCCAGATCAAGGGAAATTATCAATGGTCTTGTAGGTCTTCCATTTTCTAATAATTGCTCCCACAGTTGATTTCTTCACACCAAGCTGCTTACCTGTCTTCCCAGCCTGGTGCAGGTCTACAATTTTGTTTCTGGTGTCCTTTGATAGCTCTTTGGTCTTGGACATAGTGGAGTTTGGTACATAAAGAGATAAACTCCCTTGTTTGGGACTTTAAATAGGTACACCAAAGCACATATATAAAATTGTATCTGCTTTTATTAGTCCATGTTTAAGAGAAACAAATGAATAATTCGTCAAAAAAAGGAGAGGTACATACACAACAAATATTGGCATTTATCATAAAAACATTCTTCTGAAATAAAAAAGATGTGCTTCACCAATGATGCTTAGATACAACATGTCATGAATACAAAACAGATGTTTCCGTTGTCCGAGGATGGAATTCGGTACCCAACATATGGTTTCAGGTTGAGACAACAGACCCTTCATCAGGGGTAATTTACAATGGAATGGCATCAAGGTGAGGATAAAAACATAACTCTTCTGTGTAGAAAATGTTTTGTGCTCAAACGCACAGAGATTGAATATTCAAGAATAGTCAAGATCTGAATCAAAAATCTGAGTTGGAGACAATAAATGGCGATGGTTGGTTATAGCGCGGTGAATGGGAAGATTGCGGGGGCTTTGGTGAAGTCATACCACTGGCAGACCCCACCGGCTACTTTTGACTCAGATTTTTGATTCAGATCTTGACCGTGGCACAAATTTTGTTGCCTTACTTACTCCTTCCTCCCTCTCTTCATACTTCCCTTCATACTGGACTTAAACTGACAATGAAACATATATGCTTGCTCCATTCAAGCCACCACACACCACCTGCCATACCAACATTTGTCCACCCGGTGATGACACCTGGTTTGCCCTGTCGTAGGACCTGTTCTAATATTCAATCTCTGTGCGTTTGAGCACAAAACATTTTCCACACAGAAGAATTATGTTTTTATCCTCACCTTGATGCCAGTCCGTTGTAAATTACCCCTGATGAAGGGTCTGTTGTCTCAACCTGAAACATATGTTGGGTACCGAATTCCATCCTCGGACAACAGAAACAGATATCTGTATTGTATTCATGACACGTTGTATCTAAGCATCATTGGTGAAGCACATCTTTTTTGTTTCAGTAAAATGTTTTTATGATAAATGCCAATATTTGTTGTGTATGTACATCTCCTTTTTTTTGACGAATGATTCATTCATTTCTCTTAAACATGGACTAATAAAAGTAGATACAATTTTATATGTGGTTTGGTGTACCTATTTAAAGTCCCAAACAAGGGGGTTTATCTCTTTATGCATCAAGTATATAGGGATGAGGTGACCACCACTCTATACCTACAGCCTGCATGGTTTACTATAGTGGAGTTTGGAGTCTGACTGTTGGAGGTTGTGGACAGGTGTCTTTTATACTGATAACGAGGTCAAACAGGTGCCATCAATACAGGTAACGAGTGGAGGATAGAGAAGCCTCTTAAAGAAGAAGTTACAGGTCTGTGAGAGCCAGAAATATTGCTTTTTTGTAGGCGACCAAATACGTATTTTCCACCATAATTTGCAAATAAATTCTTTAAAAATCAGACAATGTGATTTTCTGGATTTTTTTTCTCATTCTCTCTCTCATAGTTGAAGGGTACCTATGATGAAAATTACAGGCCTCCCTCATCCCTTTAAGTGGAAGAACTTGCACAATTGGTGGCTGACTAAATACTTTTTTGCCCCACTGTATTAGGGAGGCAGTTATAAAATTCAAAGTAATTTGTATAAATGTAAAAATGTATGTACTGTTGTAACACTACAGGAAGTAATCAAATACTATTCCCAGGATCCCAACTGGGATAACCCATGCAGATAACGGGGGGCTTTTTTCATTTTAATCAAAGCCCCAGTGGGGGGGTGAATAAAGGACCAACCCCTTCCATAGGTAACACATGTATGGAGTAGCAGCATAGGAGTATGGTATTGGTATTAGAATTGCAACAAATAGATAAATGGTAATGCTGGCTAAGTGTAGGAAGGTTGAGGTACATACCCAATATTGACAGCGTTTGGACTAGCAGCCCTACAGTGCCTGGATGGAAGGCACCTTGGCACAGCTAGCTTTTAAAGCCGTCCGTGTGCCCAGCGTGTGACGTCACCGGCGCATGCTCAGACATTCGGGCACCTCCACGCATGCACCCCCACACTGGCCTCCGCTCCCGGACTGCAAACCCCATAGTACCGTGCGGGAGAGGGCTCGACACTTCCATAGAGGGAGGGGGTCAAGTGACAAAAAAGTCGCTGATGATCTCCTGCGATCGGAGCCTGGGAAGCAGCCGGGGGGACAGGGGACCCACGCATAGGGACAGACGGAAGGCAACCGGGGTGCGGCAAAGGTTGCAGCAGCACCCTATCCGTGCAGGCACACAAATGCCCCTCCCCCCAGAGAAAGCGTGTCGGCCAGACAGGGACCGAGCACAACCGCAGCAAAGGCACAGCATAGGGGATGCAAAAATTTTGCATCCAATTGAGGTCAATAGGGTGAACATTAAACAATATTACTACAATACAGTACAATATGGGTTAACAAAAGAACAAAACATATATATAATTAGAAAATACAATATTAGCAATTTTTTATTATACACAATAAAGATAAAGTACAAAATTACGACAAAGATAATCATAAAGATTTTATTTTACCCGGAAGGGAAGAAATAATGTCACTAAAGAATGAGATAAAGTGACATGTTATTTGGTGTGGGGAGGAAGATGGACAGGAGTAATGGGACTAATATATTAACCTTAAGTGGAGGCTAATTTTCACATCATGATAATTCACTAAATATTGTGTACTTATAAAAAAGGCATAAAGCTTACATTTTCATTCAATCGAGTATATGCAGTAGCTCGGAGGGTGTGTATCTACCGTGACTCCAGCTGGAGGAGTATGCGGTCGACACTACCTCCTTGGGGATGCAAAGGTATGTGTTCTAGTGCCATGAATTTGACCATGTTGGGGTCAAATCCGTTGCACTTTCCTATATGCAAATTTAGCGTTAGTAGCCTGCTTTTTAAAAATAGGCAACATATGATCCTTAATATGTTTAAGGAAAGGTCGTTTAGTCTTGCCTATGTAGAAAGCCCCACATAGGCACAGAGCCAAATATACCGCTCCCACCGTTTGACAAGTTACTCTATATTTAATTCTGTGTGTTCGTCCATTGTGAAGAGAGATCAATTGAGAATTTATTAGATAGGGACAGAATTGACAAATTCCACAGGCTTATGTGCCTGTTAATTCTAAATCAGGAGACTTTGCGACATCAAAGTGGCTCTTAACCAATTGATCTTTAAGAGAGGTTGCACGTTTATATGTAACTTGGGGGTAGGGTTCTACATATTGGCTAACTACAGGATCTGACAGCAAGAGTGGCCAACATTTTTTAAGAATGGTTCTGAATTGTTGATGCTGTTTTGAATATTTAGTAATCCCTCTGACTGATTGAGAGCTGTTTTGAGGCTTATTGGAAAAAATTAGTGATTGTCTATTCTGATTGCTTTTTTATAAGCTCTTTTAAGGCCGGTACGGCTATTGCCTCTTTTTTGAAGTTTATAAAATAGGTCGAAAGCTGCTTTATGGAAATCTGCGCTTGAACTTCAATTTCTTTTGAGGCGCAGATATTGACTGTACGGTATACTATTTATAAAGAGGTTTGGGATGGGAGCTCACTGCATGCAGTATAGTATTGCCAGCGGTGGGCTTTCTATATAAAGTAGAGCCTATCATACCATTTGGGTCAATGTATATCTCCACATCTAAGAACATGATCCTTTGTTGGTCAAAATTCATAGTAAATTTTAGGTTGTAGTTATTGAGGGAAATGTGATACGTAAACATGGCAAGTTCATCTCTGGTACCTGTCCAGAAGAGCAGCACGTCATCTATATACCTATGCCAAGATAGTATATGGCCAAGAAGATAAGAGATACTGTCATCTGTGAAAAGGTCCTTCTCCCACCCCCCCAGGTACAGATTGGCATAGGTAGAGGCACAACGAGTGCCCATAGCTACACCCTGCACCTGGAGGTAGTGGGATTATCCAAACATAAAAATGTTGCAAGTCAAAACATGATTCAGTAGGCTTAGAACAAAATTATTATATGTCGATGACAAAGGGCCCCTATCCATAAAACATTTTGCAATAACTTCCCTTGATGTGAGGTATTGTGTTATAAAAGCGCTCTATGTCGATAGCCACGAACCATGTGTTTTCTGGTAGATGTAAGCCTTCAAGTGCCTTCAATAAGTCAATGGTAACCTTTACATAGGAAAAAAGTGAAGTTGCATGTGGTTTTAGGTAGTCATCTACCAGTTTGCTTGCGTTCTCAGCTATACTCCCACACCCGGAAATAATGGGTCTTCCAGGTGGGGAGGTCAGCGAATTATGAATCTTGGGCAATGCGTAATAAGTGGGAACTTTAGGATCCCTATTATTGAGAAACTGCCAAATGCTCTTGTCTATACTGCCTTTGTGGTAGGCACCAAAGACAAGGGCACGATAGGTGGCATGCACATTCTCAACAACAGACCTTGTGATTGGTCTGTACCAGTCTCTATTAGAGAGAAGATCATCGCACATAGAGGTGTATTGCCCAAGGTTCATAACTACCAGATTTCCACCTTTGTCCGCTGATTTTATTATAATTTGGGAATTTTTTTGGAGGGACAGGAGCACGTCCTTATGTATTTGAGACAAATTAGAAAATTGGAACTTGTCAAAGGATGATTTTTCAATTTCTAAACAGGTTTGTTGAACAAAAGCCCAAATATTGGGATTGGATTTTAATTGTGGAAATGCTCTAGATTTGGGTTTAAAGGCAGTGGGGGTGCAAAGGAGACCCCCCTGCACCGAGATACCGCCAGATGGTGTCAACAGCGGGTCATCGGTGTTTGGGGCCAGGTTACCCTCCTCCCACAACTCCATAAGATCACAAAGCGCTTGATCGTCACTTGAACACAAGGAACTAGATTGTTCCTGAAAGTTTGACAAAGGATTAATGCTAGGATTGATATGAGATTGTTTATCATAAATTACTTTAAACATTAATTTGGCGAACAAATGTAGATCCTTAATTAACTGAAACTTGTCTACATTTTGATCAGGACAAAAGGAAAGCCCCAACCTAAGAACCTCCACCTCGCTTGGGGAAAGCGGGTAGGAGGACAGGTTGATGACTTCAAAGTTATCATTAGAGTGGAAAGTATTATCTCCCTCTCCTAGGCTGAACTCTGCGGAGATATCAGTTCCGGAGTGGGATTGGGAGGCACGTCTAGGGCTTTGGCAAAAAAAAACAGGGGACAATTTAGGATCTTTTTGTGGAGTGGGTAAAGAGCTAGAGTCTAGGATATCAGTAATAGGTTCACTCACCTTATACATTTTTTTTTAGCAGAGACCCTAAAGAATAAAATATCACACAGTATTTTCAAATGCATTTTTTTTTAAAATTACACTTTAATGAATTTTAATGCAAAAAAACACAATATATAACCCATTTTTTGTAAGGTATAAAAGATGATGTTACGCCCAGCAAATAGATACCCAACTTGTCACGCTTTAAAAATGTGCATGCTTGTGGAATAGCGACAAACTACGATACTTAAAAATCTCCATAGGTGAAGCGTTAAAATTATTTACAGGTTACCCGTTTAGAGTTACAGAGGAGGTCTAGCACTAGAATTATTGCCCTTGCTCTAATGTAATATCTAATGTAATATCACGGCGATACCTCTCGTGTGCATGTGTGGTGTGAACCCTATTTACATCATTCCCGACTAAGGTATGCATTCGTTTCTTTTGTGCCAGCACGGAGGGATGGGGGCACTTTCATTTTTGTTTTTTTATTTATTTTTTATTTTTACACTGTCCCTTTTTTATCACTTTTATTCCTATTACAAGGAATATAAACAACCCTTGTAATAGAAATAAGGGATCAGTAAGACCACAAATCTTTCCCCTACCTTTAAAAGCAAAAACATGAAAAAATTAAAAAAATGTGATCTTTTGTTTAAAAAAAAAAAAAAAATTCTTTAATTTAGCCCGAGACCGGAAGTGACACCATGACGTTGCTCCGGTCCTCCAAAATCATAGAGGCGATCAGAGACGCCCTGGTCTTTGTTTAACCTGTGTTTATGGCCAGATGTGCGAACTGTTGGATTGTTTCTTGGGCGAGCCGTGAAAAAAAATTAAGCCCAAGAAACACTGGTGAGCAGTGGGAGAGGGTGGGGGTGGGGGGGTGCGACTCCTCCTGCAGCTTCTGAAAGCAATCTAATAGCTAAATTGCCGCTTGGACCGCTTTCATGAAAAAAGCCAATCGCCAGGTGAAAAAAAATACCGGGGTTATGGCTTCAGCCGTAATACCGGAAAACCACGTACAAGCAGCAACATATATGTATGTACCACATTATGTATGTTTATATATATATATATATATATATATATATATATATACACACACACACACACACACACACACACACATACATACATACATACATAATGTGGTCAGCAAGTGGTTATAATGTATCTAGACCCCAAAACATACATTTAATATAGTGTGGATCACAAATCCTTATATGCACTAGTTTTCTTTTATCAAGTGTTTCTTCCTTTACTTTTACTTGATGATCCTGTCAGTAGCACAATTCTTGTTCTAGAGTGACTAGGCTCGCTCACTGTACTACATATATGGAGAAGCAGCATTGTCACCCAGGCGCTGCAGAGGGGGTGGGCGACAAAGTGTGCCTCTCCTGTGTGTCACATCACACGCCCGGACTGTGTCTGCTCTCCCACCCAGGGGCGGGCCATGAGAGGTTCCTGCAGGATCTGCTTCTGGGATGGCTGTCTCCAGGTACACCAGCTGTTCAAGCTGGGAAAATGTGTACCGGCTGAACACTGCAGATCTCACATAGTGCTGGGGAAGCCGACACAGAGGTATGTGTATGGCTGGGGAGAGTATCCGGAGGCTGGAACAATGAGGAGTGTTTTCTCTGACATGCCGCGCTTGGCCACGCCCCCATCTATGAAAACACTTCACCAAGATCCCCCACTGTCACACCAATACTGACCAGAGTGTGGAGTAATTGGGGGGGTTAGTGTGGTATAGATGAGAGTGGGGGGTCAGTGTGGTGTAGATGAGGGGCAGTGTGGTATAGTCCTTGGAGA
>BLSH010466543.1:5023632-5039910 GCA_018402905.1 Glandirana rugosa | reverse complement strand
GATGGGGGTGGGGGGGTCAGTCTGGTGTACATGGGGTAGGGGGTCAGTGTGGTATAGATGGGGGTAGGGGGTCAGTGTGGTATAGATGGGGGTAGGGGGTCAGTGTGGTATAGATGGGGGTGGGGGGTCAGTGTGGTATAAATGGGGGTGGGGGATCAGTCTGGTATAAATGGGTTTGGGGGGGTCAGTCAGGTATAGATGGAGGTGGGGGGGGTCAGTCTGGTATAGATGGGGTAGGGGGGGTCAGTCTGGTATAGATGGGGGTGGGAGGGTCAGTGTGGTATAGATAGGGGTGGGGGGCCCAGTGTGGTGTAGATAGGGGTAGGGGGTCAGTTTGGTGTAGATGGGGATGGGGGGGTTCAGTCTGGTATAGATGGATGTATATCACAGTGCCCCTTTATATTACAGTGCGAAGAACCAACTCCACACTATCCCTTCACCAGCCATCCCCGCAAACGCCTGATCAAACCCCCCCTGGTCCCTGGAAAAATTGGCTGTTCAATCTAACCTAATTTTTGTCTCAGTCCGGGTCTACACACACCGCACAAGCTTTGGTCTGAAATGATCGGTGACGCTCTAATAAAGTCCCACCTCCTAGACCAGTTACTGTCAGATAGATGGAACACTGATCCAATGCAGTGAAATTGAATCAGTGTGATGTGTATCATAGGAGATGCAAGCCGGGCTAGGAGGCGGGACTTTGGTATAGTGGAAATTCAAATCCGAGCTCCGTGACAGTAGGGGATCGTCGGCGCTCTGTGTGATCCAGGGGCACTGGCAGGCTGCAGTTGGTGGGCTCTGGCAGGCTGCAGTTGGTGGGCTCTGACAAAGCCATATGTCCCGTACACACGATTGACTGGTTTTCCTCAATGTTTCACAGCAAGTGGGAACCGAGGATAGAAATAATGTACGAAAATTCTTGTACTTCTTTTTATTGTTATTTGTTGCTTTTAATCATGCGCAGTCTTTTTTATCTGATATTTCTCATACAAAAAAGGTACACATTAAATGAAAATCATTCGTTCTGTTCCCATATGAGAAAAATGTTGAAGTTTGTCCCTTCAGAAATTTTCGTTCAGAAGGTCAGAATCCGCTGTCGAAAATTGTGTACACACGATCAGAAAATTGTATGATCATTCCACGGACGAAAATGTTTGCCCGGTTTTCTTACAGCGTGTATGGGGCATTTAGAGACCAGTAAAATGAAAACTGAAAAATTGTTACTATTGGTTGTTGGCTGTAACTGCTTTTCCCAAAATAAACAACTGAAGCGTGCTTTTTCAATAATATGTACAGGAAAATTATATATATATATATATATATACATACACACACTATGTATTTAACATCAAAATTAGTAACATGTAAACATTTATCAATGGAAATACTTTCCAAATCATGTAAAATGGCAAAATTCAATCCACCACAGTCCATATAAAACTGTAAAAATGTGTAAAACCTTATGGATAATACAGCAGAACATGTAAACAGAAGAGATCTATTTGGTAAACTGTTACTTTCATTCAGCCCCCACAGAACTGTCAGCCCGGAACGTCCGGCACTGAGAACTGTAGTTCTGGTGGTAGTACATAGCAGGTGGCTTGGTGTACACCTCCTTTGTTAAAAAAAAAAAGAAGACTTGTATTCTTTTCACTGAATGAAAGGCTTTCTGTGGTTGGAGGAAGAGGAGATTGTGATGTCCATCCACACCACCTAACATTAGGGAATAAAGTGTACATACATGCTAAGCTTACTGTGCAGTAAAGGGTACCTACACAGTAATGAATAGAACTAAACACTTAAGCTCAATGGGGTTTATTTACTAAAATTGGAGAGTGCAAAATCTGATACAGCTCTGCATAGAAACTAATCAGCTTCCAGGTTTTTGTCAACGCTTAATCAAACAAGTTGATGTTAGAAGCTGATTGGCTACCATGCACGGCTGCACCAGATTTTTCACTCTCCAGTTTTAGTAAATCAACCCCAATGTGTATCTAATCCCAGAAACAAAATGGTTACTGCAGGAATCCATCCGGAGTATCTTGTAGCAGGTTCCCTACAAAAACTAGTCAAATTTCTATGGGGCCCTGAACCAACATGTTTGGTAGACCAACCAGGGCTGGCCCAATACATTGTGCTGCCTGGGTCCAAGAATGAAATGCTGCCACCGCCCCAAAAAAATCACGCCCACCAAAAGGCCCCAACATCCATTATTTGGCATCATGATAATTAAAACTAAAATTAAATTTATCATGAAGTCAGATTTACCTGCAACAGCACCTTGTCTATAAGCAAAATTATATGACATACCATTATGTTCAATTCCAAGGGACAGGCTAGGGCAGTATAGGGGGGGCTAATCAGTATACGGGCAGACTAGGGCAGTGTATAGACAGGTTAGGGTAGCATAGGGGCAGGTTAGGGTAGTATAGGGGCAGGCTAGGGTAGTAAATGGGCACGCTAAGGTAGTATATAGACAGGATATGGTAATATAGGGATGAGCTAGGGTAGTAGGGGTTGGCGGGGCAGCATGGGGGGCAGTTGTCATCATACATACATAACTTCTGGAAAAAAAGAACATGGTCTTCAATTTGCTGGGTAAATAGAAGAGAAGGAAAGGCGGCCGTGGTTCAACTTGCTGCCAGTCTCAAAATGCTGCCTGGGTCCAATGGACCCACTGGGACCCATGGTAGGGCCGGCCCTGAGACCAACTGATCAGACAGACAAGAAAATCTCTCCAATTTCCATGGTTTCCTCCAATATAAGCTGTCCCCTCCTCTGCTGCCTAAATAGGAACACTCTTGTAACAAATGATTTTCTGGTGAAGGCAGAATTTGGGCCAGAAGACATTGTGAGATGGTTGGATTCTACATGTACTTTTTTTTGTGGCCAATTTGTTGTTGGGCAGATTAAAAAATGCAAAAAAACAAATCACGGCAAAAACACACAATATGCTTTTCTACAGCTTCTCCATTGAAGTCTATTGAACCAAAAATGCACCGTTTTGCGTTTAAAAAAAGTCTCTGACCCTTTCCAAAAACACAGTGGCTAAAAAAAAAAAAAAAAAAATATGCATAGGTGTAAACCAGGCATAATCTTCTTGACCAACTTAGAGTTCATCAGCCAAATGACTAATTACTGATGGTGTTTATTTAATTTTAAGTGTAATTTAAGGCAGAGCTCCACCCAAAAGGGGAAGCTCTGCTTGTTTGCACATTTAGCACTTTTTGGCGTGTACCTGGTTTTGACAGGTACCCACTTCCGGGTAGGATCGCCGTGGCGATCTCTGAGCATTTCCAGCCCCTCCTCCTTTCCCCTGCTGCCTTCTGGGACACACACAGGTCCCAGAAGATGGTGGGACCATTCAGAAAGCTCAGCACAACTTGCGCATGTTCAGTAGGAAACCAGCTGTGAAGCCTGAAGGCTTCACTGACGGTTTCTCGTACTTACAATGCCGGCGCCTGCACCCGAAGCCGATTGACAATTCGGCTTGGGGTGCCGGCATTGCGGGATCCCTGAACAGGTAAGTGTCCTTATATTAAGAGGCTGTAGCTACAGTATTTGTAGCTGCTGGCTTTTCATTTTTTTTTCTAGACTGGCGCATAGCTTTGTGTACCGTGCCAGCGTATATTAATATTGATTAAAAAAAAACTTGCCCTAGATGACAATGTCCCGAAAGCTGACTTCACCAAAAAAAATGTTTGATGTGGTTAACATTTAAGAACACACGAATATGTGCATGTCAAGTAATTCTTAATGAGATAAATAAGACACTTTTAAAATAATTACAAGTCAACAAATGACAAACAGGCTACAAATGTGCAGCACAGTAAGTGAGTGCATATAGATATTGTAGGTTGTTTTCGTGAAAATGTTTTTTGTTCAACTGGCATTTTATTCAACATGTAATGGATAGTTCTTGAACCAAGTAAAATGCCAGGCTGATTTGATCCTAGAGCAGTTCACAGATTTCTTTGTGACTTATTTCTCTGTGTATATTGCAATATCATTCTAAAGTCATCTCCTTTTTTCCTATGAGTTTGTTACCATGTATCGCTGCCTGCAGCAATGCATGAGCACAGGAATCAACAGGTATGGAATCTGTCTTACCAATGTCAAAAAGGGCTACAAAGCCATGAAGTTAGTCTTTAGTAATTTCCTGAGAGTGTATTATATTATGCATACAGAACACCTTGGAGATGGTTTTAATATCTGGTAGTTTCCTGTGACGCATTAGTAAGGATCCTGGTAAGATCTTCAAGAATTCTCTGTAAGCAAAAAAAAGGGAACAAATCAACATCTTGAATATTACTCTTCAAGTGGACCGAAAGTTACATGGCATGTCTACTTTTTTCAACTGATCAATATTAACACCTAGCCTGAATGTACGGATTTACTTTTACTTAAACCTTTCTCCAGGCACAGTCTGGCCACAGGTCTCACTATAGCCATGGCTGCAAAAACCCGTAAGCAGTATCCATCATTCAGAACTGTTTTCAGGCCTCTTTCACATCTGATAACATCAACTACACTGCTGCAAGACCTTTTCTTCCCTTAACAATACCAGCCTAAACCGTTCATGCATAAAGAAGCAGATGGTCCCCTTGCTCATATTCCCTTTATCATCAGGTGGGGACTCAAGAGAAAACACAAGGGGAATCAAGTCCCTTCTGTAAAAATAGCAATGTTGTTGTTGCAGACTAAGCTTTTTTATAAAGGAAAGGGCCAGGTTGAATGCTTTCCTTTTTTATTTTATCTACTTCAAATAGCAGGAGATGACTGGGACAAGCTGTCAGTAGAACAGAATTATTTTTTAAATTATTTACCCATCTCTTGGTTTCGGGCAAGCTAAAATATGTATATAATTGATCATGTCCAGGGGCAGCAGTTGATTTACAACCTCAGCTTCTGCCCTGAGTTGCCTACTGCTCAAATTAGTCCAAAAATGTAGCTAGGGCTGAACAGAGGAAGGGCAGATTTAAGGAAATTGATTTAACTAAATAAGTAAAAATGTGGTCTACTCATGGATGTGGCTCTTTCAATACAATGTGGAAAATGTTAATAAAAAATATGGGATTACATATCATGCTTCTAAGGGTCTGACAATCCAGTCAACATCAACAAATTTGACACAGACGTGCAAAATGTGTGTATACCACATCCTGAAAGAAAAGCTTACTTATCCTAAACCATTTCCAGACAAAAGCATCTACTTACAAAAAGAGTTTCTTTGTTTGCCTTTGCGTTTTGGAAAGCTTCATGAGCTGCTTTTAGATCCTTCAAAATGTCTCTCTCAAATAGGTACTTTATAAGTGTACTTCTTAGTAGACCTGTTAGTAAAAACTGAATGACTTAGATACAAATATTTTGAAGGCAGAGACAGATTATATAGCATCACAGTACTGTCCACAATTTTGGTTGCACCATATGGCTTTCACAAGCAATGCAGTGAGCTTCAATGTAATTTGCGATAATTATGAAGTACATGGATACTTTATCAAGATATTTCAGTCTAAGAAACCTTTTGGCCTGTTGGAAAAGTGAGTAATGAAAAAGAAAAAAGCTCATTTTGCTACACGTCTTTGAAAAAGAATAAAAATTATTGGAAATGGAAAAAAAGGAAACTAATACAAAAGCTGTCAGTGGAGATTTGTCCATGCCCATTATTTAGTGTGAATGGGAAAATTCTTACCATACATAGCTAGATTAATGTGTTTGTGAAGGTTGAAGGTTTTTTACCTTCATGCATTCATCGGGATGCATTGATGCAACGATTATGTTTAACACCCCTATTAGGCATGGTGGGTGTAATGCAAGATGGAAACATAGGCGCCAGTCACTTTTTGAATGCAGAAAAAGAGATTTATTGTCTCTTAACAAAAACTGGGGAGAGAGGGTTTAGGGCCAGGACACCCTTAGGCAGATGCAAAAGCAATTGGCAGACTCAGAGACAAAAATAGAAATAGGCAGACAGCTATACAGGTAGAACACCTTCAAGCTGGATGCAGCAACTGTATTTTGTAGAACTGCTGTTTCCTATAGCAACTGAACTCTCAAACTTCAATGTAGATCTGCACACATAACGCACAGTATCCAGTTGTAGATCTTCTCTCACATCTCACAGTCTCTTACTGTAGATCTTCACACTGAGCTCCCAGTCTCTCACTAGACGTCCAAGATCCCAGCCGCCGCTGGATTCCCTGAGCTCTTCCATAGAAACCCCTGCTAATTGGCTGGGAAAACATATCCACTCCTAACCTGGATACAATTTGATCTTGTCATTCTAATATCAAAGGCGGCAGTGCCACCTACTGACAGAAGAGAGAAATGCAACACATCCAGGCTTAGGGCAAAAACCAGTGGACCCCCTACCAATTAGCCAGGCTAGTTACCACCTAACTGAACTAAATTTGTTAGCAGCTCTGTTTAGGACCAGGGCACTACAAAATAAATACAATAAATAAATAATTAAAACAAATGAAATTTTTTTTACAAATCAATCTCTGAAAAGTGTGGCGTTCATTTGTATTCAGCCCCTTTACTCTGATGCCCCTAACTAAAATCTACTGGATCCAATTGCCTTCAGAAGTCACCTAATAAGTAAACAGAGTCCATCTGTGTGTAATTTAATCTCAGTATAAATACAGCTGTTCTGTGAAGCCCTTTTTTAGAGAACCTTAGTGAACAGCACCATGAAGGCCAAGGAACACACCCGACCAGTCAGGGATAAAGTTGTGGAGAAGTTTAAATCAGGGTTGGGTTATACAAAATATACCAAGCTTTGAAAATCTCATGGAGCACTGTTCAATCCATCATCGGAAAATGGAAAGAGTATGGCACAACTGCAAACCTACCAAGACATGGCCGTCCACCTAAACTGACAGGCCGGGCAAAGAACGCATTAATCAGAGAAGCAGCCAAGAGACCCATGGTAACTCTGGAGGAGCTGCAGAGACCCACAGCTAATATGGGAGAATCTGTCCATAGGACAACTATTAGTCATGCACTTCACAAATCTGGCCTTTATGGAAGAGTGGCAAGAAGAAAGCTATTGTTGAAAGAAAGCCATAAGTGGTCCCGTTTGCAGTTTGCCAGAAGTCATGTGGGGGACACAGCAAAACATGTGGAAGAAGGTGCTCTGCTCAGATGAGACCAAAATTTAACTTTTTGCCTAAAAGTAAAACACTACGTGTGGCAGAAAACTAACACTGCACATTACCCTGAACAAATACCATCCCCACCATGAAACATGGTGGTAGCAGCATCATGTTGTGGGGATGCTTTTCTTCAGCAGGGGCAGGGAAGCTGATGGGAAGATGGATGGAGCCAAATAAAGGGCAATCTTAGAAGAAAACCTGTTAGAGTCTGCAAAAGACTTGAAACTGAGGTGGAGGTTCACCTTCCAGCAGGACAATAACCCTAAACATACAGCCAGAGCTACAATGGAATGGTTTAGATCAAAGCATATATGTGTGTTAGAATGGCCCAGTCAAAGTCCAGACCTATACCCAATTGAGAATCTGTGGCAATCGGACAGAGCTTGAGCTATTTTGCAGAGAAGAATGGGCAAAAAGGTTACTCTCTAGATGTGTAAAACTGGTAGCGACATACCCAAAAATACTTGCAGCTGTAATTGCAGTGAAAGGCAGTTCTACAAAGTATTGACCCAGGGGGCTGAATAAAAAGGCACACCACACTTTCAAATATTTATTTGTAAAACATTTTGAAAACCATTTATCATTTTCATTACATTTCACAATTATGTGCCACTTTGTGTTGGTCTGTCACAAAAAATCCCATTAAAATACATTTACATTTTTGGTTGTAACATGGCAAAATGTAAAACATTTAAAGGGGTATGAATACGTTTTCAAGATTCTGTATCTTGTTAAAAATATAGTCCCAGCAATAGCTACCTTTCTATAATGACTCAATAACTAACTAGTTATTTGGACAAAACCTAAGCCTAAACTTGGGTGCACAACCCTTGGGTAAGCACCTCAAACATGGCTCCCTGTGAATTCTCCATAGTGTTAGAATTAACATTTATTCAGCAGGGTTTTAAAGAAAGACTTGTCTTTGAGGTTCAAAAACAAACTATGATCAGCTGTCCAAGAAAACAGTTCAACGACACTCAGGCTAACAGCATAAAACAGTGTAGTACCCTCTAGTAGTGTGCTAGAGGGGACAGGTACATTTAGGCAGGCCTGGCTGTTTGCTGGGCGTGGCTCAGGGTAGTGCTGGGTGACTCACAGGTGGGGTCATCTGGACCTCCCCCTTCTTTCCAGAATCCTCTGGTGCTTTCTCGAAAGGGGTGGAGAGGGGAGATGGAGCCACCTGGGGTAATTTGAGGAGCCCTGACCAATCCTCAACCTGGATTGGCAGAGGGCAGGCCTCCTTAAATACCCAGGATCAGCCTCGCTGGGGAGGAGTTGTCAGGTGGAAGAGCTAGAGCGAGAGAGTGCGGAGACTGTCGTGGGCCTTTGAAGGAGCTGGGGGGGTGACCTTGGGCCTGGGCTTGGATGCAGTCAGGAACACTTTCAAGAACACGAGAGGAGGTCCTAGACCGGAGGCACAAGAGAGAGCAAGGAGAGAACAGTGGGAGAGTGCACCGCTGAGAGACTCCAGAGAGGACAACTGGTCGCAGCCAGGAGGGCTGGTGAGTGAGGCACAGTCAGGAGGACTGGGGAGGCATGCCCGAGACGACTGGGAGCTTGCAGTCTGAGATGGGTGCAGAACCAGAAGAGTGGACTGTGGTGGAAGGGGCAGTGGAAAGGGGCAGCCAGGAGGGCTGGCAGGGCCTGAAGAGGACTTACTGGGATCAGTAGCCATAGTTAGGACAGCTAGAATTTTACTACTTTTCTCAGCTACACCATAGGGGGCCGCTGTCCCTGCCAGCAAAAGGCTTTTGCTGAGGTCTGGCTGAGCAAGTGTAAGGTCTAACCAACAATATGTGCTAGCTGATCCCGGGAACCAAGTGATGTGCTGGAGGTGATTAAGAGTAACAGTCTGCAGCAAGTGATGTGCTGGAGGAGTGAGGAGTGATAGGCTTCAAGCAAGAGTGTGCAGGAGGAAGCTGAAGGAGTATGTACAGGGAGTGTACATATTTGTCCCAAACCCAATTGCTGTTTAACAAATTGCTATTCATTCAATTGCTATTCATCCACGCTGGGCATCCCATATCTCCCATCCCAATCCAAGTTATACCCCTCAAGAAAAACAAAAATTCACTGACTGCCTTATGTCTCAGAAGTGCCTCAGAGTGAATGCAGGGCTGGGCAGGGTGACAGACAAATCACAATTCTCAGTAGCCCCTATGGGGGTACCACTACAACAGTCCGAGCAGATCAGGTTTATAATGGTTACTATCAAGAATCAAAATTATGATTGAGGTTGGGTTCACACTAGTGCAAATTGGATGTGGATTTCACCGCATCCAATTCGCATAGCAGGAGATTGTGACTGGTTCTCTATGGAGCCGGATCACACAACTCCGCAGCTGCTCTGGTGCGAATTGCAGTCCTATGTCCTATGCGTTTTTTGGTCCATTTTAGGTCCAAATTCAGCCAAAAATTCAAGCTGAAATACGGACCTGAAACGGGAACGGGACTGGGAACGCACTGAACCCCTGCTGTGAGCCGGAGCATGCTACAGTGTGAACCCAGCCTTATGTAGATAATAAAGATAATATACAGTATTATATAAAAAAAATCTCTAGTCCAGTAGAATTTTGGAAACATGATTGCATGGTTTCTAACTTTTTTTTTAATCCAAAAGGATATTAAATAATTTTTAAATACAGCCAAACAAGCAAGGCACAGAATTCTCAAAAATAGAACTTACTTGCTTGCACTTTGCTTTTCAAGATCTCCTGTGCCTTTGAATAAAGTTTTTGTGGTGACTCCGGCAGTGGACACACATCATCCAGCAGTAATTCACTAGTTTGATTTAAGTACCATACAATCTGATCTTCTGTATATAGTTTAGGTATGGCAGCTAGCATTTCCTTACTTTTTTCTTTCAAAATCCTGAAAAACCAATGCATTCCCATAAAAAAAAAAAAAAAAAGTTCTAATACTAAAATTCTCATGCATAAACATAAAGACACTATAGATAAACAATTATTAGCGGCTGCAGTAACAGCATGAAAAAATGAAAAACATCTACAAAGAAAAGTTCAATCCAGCTTTCCACTTAATACATCACTCAAGTGTGTGAATATTTTACCATAGGCCCCAAAAAGGAAAAAGGAAAAGGAAATTGTTTCTGTACATGGGGGTTGGCAACCTGTCGATCGCACACTACCCACTGACTATGGCCAGGTGACGGGTAGATCACGTCCCTTCCTCGCCGACCCCCGGAGCCTGGACAGGAGCGCAGGCAACATTTACTGGCACCAATCCACTTTCCTCTTGCAGCAACTGAAAGCCTGCTGCTGTTGGAGGAAGAGGGAACAGTTCCAGTAAATTTCCCCACTGCTGACCCTCCTGCCCCTAACTTCTGCCACCCTGTGTTCTCCCATGCCCCCCCCTCCTCCTGCCTCACAGGGCTGCCAGATTTCCTTCTTCCCCTCTCCTCGCTGCTGTGGGGGATCTTCAAGATGGAAGTTTACTATGCTTCAGTTTGTGAATGCACTGACACCATCCACTGCCCTACTAACACTGTCCACACACCATCCACCGCTCTACTGACTGACGCTGTCCACTTTTAAAGGTAGGCCAAGTTTATATTTTTATGGTGATATTTGTTTTATTATAGTTTTCTACATTTTCCTTACTATTTAGTTAGATCCATGCTAGTTAAAATTCTTAAAACTAATAAAGGGCGCTGAACCCTGGTGATCTTTGATCTCTTTCATATTGTTCAGGTAGATCTCCACCTCTCAATGGTTGTCTACCCCTGCTGTACAGGGACCCAAGAAGAGAATTAATAATGTCAGCAAAGCCATACTGACAGCAATCACTGTATTAGATGTGCCTACTACAGTGCTTTCCAGCTTCCATGGGAATCCCACAGGAATGTCACATACATACATATTTTGGACCAAGCTGTAAAAACTGCCATACCGAAACTTCAGCTTTAATAAAAAATTATTATTCAAAACAGAAAACAAATTTCTGAGCATCATTTTACCATAAATTCCCATACATATACAAATACTATTTAAAGCAAAACTTCATGTAGATATGGACATATAAATTAATGCAGCTCTGTATTCACGATACATCGGGATTTTGTTTATGCAAGCAGTGCAAATACCGGAATTTGACTTAATATCAGCTTCTTTCAGTCCCTGCACAGCAGAGCTTAGACTTTTTCTGCAATTCCCTCTGCTCCTCCTCACTTGTGCTGCAGGTGGTTCTAAAGGCAGAAGGTTTTTTACCTGAATGTATTCTATAGATTAAGGTAAAAAAACTTTTCCATGCAGCTTCCCTCCCCCCCCAGCCCCCCTTATATTTACCTGATCCTGATCTAGATTCAGGTGTGCATGAGAGCAGAGCCTCTCTCGGTTCTCTCTCTCCTCATGGGACAGAGAGGCAGCAGCGGGAGCCATTGGCTGCTGTCAATCACAGTCAGTGAAGAGAGAGGGGAGCAAGGCTGAGCAGACTCTGGGTGTCAATTGACTCCCAGAGCCTGCTCAGGAGCAAGCATGTACGAGTACCCCCATAGCAAGTGGCATGCTATGGGGGCACTCAATAGGGGGAGGGAGCCAGGAGCACCAGAAGGAGACCTGAGAAGAGGAGTTTGAGGGCCGCTCTGTGCAAAAACATTGCACGAAGCAGGTAAGTATGACAAGTTTTCTATTAAAAGAAAAAAAAATCCTGAACATTTACAATCACTTTCAGTTTCCTATATGTGTCTGTGCTGCCAATTAAATTCATTATGCTTTATCATTTGCCACTGATGTTGTGCTTGTACAAACTTGGCTGGACAGTCAAGTGGCCACCTATCACAGGCATGTCTGTGACTTGAGGTTCTAGCCCATAGTTTAGGAAGCATTGACCTAGCTCATATCAAATTTTAAAAGGAAAAAGTCACTGATTGGTATCTGTAATAGTCTGAATCTTTACTCTTGATGTTATATAATAGTGTGGCCTTACCTTCCACAATGACTGGATTTTTTATTATCAACGTTCATTCTTTTGCTCTAATAGTGCAGAAGTGTCAGGCTATAAGACCACCCTTTCTCCTGATCAGTGCTGATAATAGACACTGTAGCAGATTTTGTCATATGTAATAATATCCAAATCTGACCAACAAATTGAAAACTAGGTGTTTATTAATCTGCAGCGTTTTAATGCTTGTGGTCAAAGGGACATTTTTGTAAACCAAGTTTCTACTTACCCGGTATGCTGAATGAATCGGATTATGACTTTACTACCTGTAATATAAGATATTTCATTGTCACTTTTTTCTACAAAAGGTATGTGCAGGAAAAATTTTAAAACATTGCTTCAAATAGTCTGACACTTGTGGTGTGTTGAGCAATCATGTTGTGTCGGGAGTCAGTTTGGGAGGGGGTGGCCGTGGAACCCACCTATAGGTAAGTCACCCTGTGTCTATTAGGGGCACAGGGTGACTGAGAACCTCAGTCAGGTCTGCACCAAACAGACTCCCAGTTCAACCACACCGGACTCAGCATTTCATTTTACCCCTGTTATCCAGGGTTTTATATGTGTGGTTTGTGTTGAAAGAATGAAGGGGGGCAGTAATTCACGTGGGACAGTAATACTTCTGAACAATCTCCTTCAAGAAATATATGAAGATAAATAATTCTCCCTTTCAGACTGCTAGAATATTGTAGGAGTGTCCCATAGACCATTGCTAGATAGTTTGAGGTGGGATGGAGGTTGTTAAGTGTTTATTGTTAAGTGGCTGTATCCCATTGTTCTATTGTTTCTGTTTGTCTTGGGAGCAAAGTATTATGGGGTGTATATGTGTATGTGGATTAGCTTACATGTTAATGAAACCACTGTCAGCTATTAGATGCTAGATGGGAGGGGGGATTTCTGCAGCAGTCCTTCCTAAAGACTGTCTACTGTTTAAAAGTTTGAATATACCTGTGTGTCATGTTACTGGAGAAGGTACAGTTTACCCCACCCTGTGTCATTATGCAAAGGAGGGGGATTGTCCCCTGAATGTATATCTCTTTGTACCTGTGTTTCAATACGTATTTCTAATGTTTTGCACCACCCTACACTGATGTCTCGACAAGTGAATGGGTGAGCTAAGGGATCTTGGATCATGCTGGTACTGGGCAAGGGAAGCTTATACGGTGGACATACTACTATTAGGTACAGGAGTCCGTCACAAATGTCATTCTCAGGAGAGGCATACAGGGCTCAATGTTTGCAAGTAAGTTAATCTATTCAAGCTTCTCTTGAGATCAGGCCATACAGGTCACATACTCCTGAGCAAGTTATGCTCCTTCTCTACATACAGTTTGTGACACAGAATAAACCTGATCAGATCACTTTTGCGGTCTTATGGATATATAGACTGCTCATAGATTGTCAGATCTTTGCTCATTAATGGTACATGTCATGATATCAGTTCTTCCTTAAATAGGTTATTGGTGTACCAGAGATAGTGGCATTTGTGTGGTACTTTATTCTTCTAAGAACAAGCGGGAAAGGTCAAAGGATAGGATTCCATTTGCAGGTAGATCTAGTAGATGAGTGCCTCTGACTGCCTGACACAGCTTAATAGTTTTAAGTGATGCTAGAAATCAAGAACATGGTTACTGCTAAATTACTGTAAATTTAAAGTGGAAATCAATAAAAAAAATGCTGACAGATAGAATCTTTATGACATAAGAGACACCATTGGTCTCTTCTGTAATACCTGCATCTCCAAGCCCATGAGCATTAATGTACATTGATCTGTGCCGTGCTGTGAATGCGCGTGGGAGTGACGTCATCATAGCCTAGCCAATCAAGTGGCCAAACAGTTGCAAATCTGGAAGGAAGACCAGGAGAAGATGGATGCTCCCATAAATAATGGGAACGCTGACAGCGTAGAGCTGGAGAGGATTGTTTGACAGGTAAGTCTGCCATAATGGACTAACAGCTCTTGGGGGCCTATTAAAAAAAGCTGCAGAGTTTAATTCTGTTTTAAGCAATACTGACAACAATCAAGCAGTGTAGTATTAACAACAATAATGAGCGTTATCGTTGTACAAACATAATTGTCATTGTATGCTAAGATTTAAGAAAAAAATGAAATTCTCTATAAGTTGTTTTGTTATCTCTTACATAGAGGAAGGCAATAGTCCCTGCTTCTAGTATGCACCTAATTTGAAAGTTAGTTGAATTAGTGGGAATGATCAAGTATCAGATGCACTAAGCATAGGCCTTCCACACTGCAGCAAGCAAGCCATTTGTAATTGTTACATATTGTGCAGAACTGTGGCAAGATGAAATTTCTACTGTATATCTCTACACTGTTTTCCAGCTTTCACATGGAAACCTGGGGCAGTGGTTTGGGGGGAGAAACATCTTGACAATTGCATTACCTGTCCCGTAATAAAGATAATGTACCTGGAAATAACTCCTTAGCTAAGCGATAAAGAGCATCCAGGAGCTGCTTCTCTAGCTTCTCCCTTTGTGTTTTTTTCTCTTCCTTCAAATAATTTGTACTCGGTTCATCTGTGGGAACACTTAAGGGACCTGTACTGGAATTTGTAGAGTCACCTTTTGTTACCTGTATATAATAAATTCAAGATCATTAGTTCAGCATCCGTACAAACAGCTTACAAATAGGTAAGATGGCAGCTTTATCTGTATCATTGGTACAGGACAGAAATGAGGAAACCATGGGGGCACCTACCCAGGGGATTGCTAAGGTGCGAAGGGTTACCCCTGGGTGCCTATATGCTTTGTCATTTAATTATGAAATAAAACTTGTAATATGCAAAGTTGATTGATTGGATATTTTAAATACAAGGGACTTAAAAAATGCCAATCAATCAAAGTATTTTGTTTTTGTTCCAGGCCATTTAAAAGAAAACTCAAAAGTACACAGTGCAATACCATTGCTTCCACCACACTTTATAAATTTTATTTCCCAAATTGAGCAAAACATGAACACGCTGCAACTTGTGAATGCACTGGTATCAAAGCCCAGTTCCAGTTTACCACATCCTCTATCACAATCCCCCTTCCTCCCTGTAGTTAATAAGAAAACATCGGGGCGTGGCCTGGACGCTGAGGGGAACAGACGCGCGATTACAGAGCTCCAGAGGACCTATCCTAATCCGCTGTCATCCTAACTCCTGGGACCAGGGTAAGAGGCACCATTACCTCCACCAGCCTCCCCAGCCCCTAAGCTTCAAAACAAAGCCTCCCTGCTGAAGATTGGCGGACTCGCTCCGCGGGGCCATAAATTTAGTCCCCGGCTTTTGAGGCCTACCCGCGGCGATACGGTCCGCAGCGCCATCGGCCCCCGAACTTAGCAGACACTCTCCCAGGCACCACTATACACCTATCGGGGACCCAGCAAACCTCTCCATACAGAGTGGGCTAGATGCTGCATTAGTGGTCTGACTGTGGAGCTCCGAGGCCTAGTGATTGCCGCCAGCCGCGGACCGAGTTTCACCCGATCCCAAGCACACTCACCTTCTGGGGCTCTTGGTTTTACATGGTCCACCTTATCAGGGGTCTCCCACAGGCAGTGATTCTTTCAGGCACTCTAGGAATTGCAACTCCGTGGAGAAGCCCTCAAAGCCTGATCAGCGGCCATCTTGGTCCACCCTGAATATACAGCTCTCAACAAGACATTGTAGCAGCCATCTTGGTACTCCCACAGTGACTTATACCAGCCTTTAGCATTACATCATATATTTGGGAGCACTGATTAAAGCAACCAGTCAATTTCAGCTGCTACACTGCAAGTTCATTCCATATTATCTCTCTCACTTACAAAACTTGCAGCTATGCAAGCTTAAAGCCTAGTTTGTGCAGACTAGGGGGTGTCGACTTTAACTGACCAACGAAATTAGTCACGAGGGTTTATATACTACATTACGATTTCCGACCATATTCAGTGACACCCTCATGGTTCTACCGACGATGTTACAGAACAACTCTCGACATATAAGTCCCACCTGGTTCTACCGGCGACTAGTCCGAAACTCCCGAAGAGGTGCCTCAACGTTAAGGATCTCACGGACTTTCTTAGTGACGGACACCCTCTGGGGACTATTCCACCTGGTACATTTTGGTTCTCGGGGTCTTCCACTCACACGAACCCTAGCCCACTTTGAGCCAGGCGCCGACC
>BLSH010466543.1:5006520-5022366 GCA_018402905.1 Glandirana rugosa | reverse complement strand
TTTTTTTTTTTTTTTTTTTTTTTCCTTCTTCCCAGTTTTAGGATCGTTATTGGCTTTGGTTCCTATATGTATATGCCGAAGCAGCCTCAGGCCCTTTATAAAATACTTATATTGTTTCCTAGGGTCAGATCAAACAGAGAAGACTTGCATACCCACTATACTATAATTGTAATCTCCATGCTATACAATCTTTGCAAATTTTGGAGTAGAACGCACTAGGACAAGGGTGTACGTCATTATATTTGGCGTATATACGAGACAACCACATTTAAGAGCTTGTTTCCAAAGACAGATCCCCCTTATCACAATTTACCTAATAAACCTTTATGTGGGTGATCACTCCGAATCACTCTGGGGTAATTGTCTAATTTCCAAGCGGTTGATTCACGTTCTACAATGCTCAAACGCACATTATAAAATTTAAGGATAAGGACAGTTCTGGGAAACAAGCCTAATACTTATGAACCTGAGGTTAAACCTATTATGTGCAATGATCATACTATATACTATATACACTCTATATTGCTGGATCTGTTTAGTCTTTGGCCACATTTGGCATAGAACGTAGAATGGGGAGTGTTCGTTTAACTTCTCCCTATTCTGCGAGTAGATACTTAAGAGGTATTGAGAATCTGGGGATTGGTTAAGACTTACAATCAAACTGCAACTAGTCCTACAGGATACCTGCAATGTTTAGTTACGTTTACTGTTTTGTTATGGAATGTTGGGAGTACATACAGTGTTCCTAGTTATTTCCAATAGATAAGTTTTAAGGCATTTCTCTTATCTAAAGCAACTCTAGAAATCTAAAATTACCTTCTTTCAAAATTCTTCCCTAGGTCCAACAATCCTTAAAGTTCATCCCTGAGTAAATCTCATTTAGTAGATTTCACCACATCCCCACCTGAGACCACCCTTATATTGCTAAATTTACTTGATAAAAACTCATTCTCAGAAACCCTAAGTCTGCACAGACTTAAATACTATCAAACTAGTTCCCACTAATTTCAACCCTCGAGCATAGTCTTTCCCATCTCGCCACCCACACCCCCTTCAAAACAATTATTTGTGCTACAAAGTGTAATATTTATTCTAGTTGCTTTAGATAATACATTTAATTGTCGGAACAATTACCTACGAGCTTTTACAAATAAAAGCTCAATAACATATCAAGGTATAGTTCCTAATTATAGAGCGGACTCTGGTAAGCTCTAGCTTTTCTTCTTACCTTTTTTTTTCTAACTGTCTACTTCTCTCCCCTCTCTCTCCCCCACCCCCCTTTTTTTTTTTTTTTTTCCTCTCCCTCTCCTCCCTCCTCCGACCAAAATGACATACGCACCTCTAGGTAGATCTCCTGACATCATCTCACACAATATAAATGGGCTAAATATCCCAGAAAAAAGATCTAAACTTTTGAGAGAACTTAAACACTCAAACCCCATGATTGTGTTTCTTCAAGAAACTCACTTTAAGGGGCAAAATATCCCCAAATTACACAACAACCTTTTCACAAAAGCCTTTCATGCTACAAACTCAAAAACCAAGACTAAAGGTGTCTCCATTTTATTAAACAAAAACTCTCCCTTCATTACCACCCATCAACTGGCAGACCCAGAAGGGAGATATTTATTTCTAAGAGGCACGTGGGCAGGAAACCCGGTTACTCTTGCAAATGTTTATTTCCCAAACAAAGCTCACATCACTTTTTGCAACAAAATCATCAATGAACTGAAATGCTTTGCAAAGGGATGCATTATTTTAGGCGGGGATTTTAATTTACCATTAAACCCGGAATTGGATACTTCAAATGGACACTCAATGGTCCAATACAAAATCCTAAAAAAAATTAAAAACCTACTCCAATCATTATCTTTAATAGACACTTGGAGACTAACTCACACGACAGAAAAAGACTTCACATTTTACTCCCACCCTCACAAACGATACTCAAGAATCGACATGATTTTTATCTCGCAACAAGACCTAAAACACATAGCAAACACACATATAGGAGTGATAGCACTTTCCGACCACGCCCCAATCTCCTTGATACTTAAAGATATCAATAAGAAAAAATCCTCCTTTGACTGGAGACTGAATGCAGCCCTATTAACTGACACGACAATCCTATCAGATATACAAAACTCACTCACAAATTATTTTATTCAAAACAAAATGGAAGACACAAACCCACTAAACAATTGGGAAGCCCACAAAAGCGTCATGAGAGGTGAGCTGATGAAGTGGGGAGCCAGGAAAAAGAGAGAAAAAGAAACCGAAATCAATAATCTGATCAAAAGGATTTCAGTTCTAGAGGCCCAACAAACATTCACTCTCTTTGAAAGTTGAAACAGAACTATCAAACTACAGGAAATAACTACAATCTATCCTAAATCTAAAAGATCAAAAAGCTCTTTTCTTTCGTAAACATATTTTTTACGAACAAGGAGACAAATCCGGAAAGATCTTGGCCAAAGCACTCAAAGAAATAAATCTCAGCAGACAAATTCATGCGATTCGTGACAAGGAAGGCAAATTGACTCACACCCCAGAGTCGATGGCCAAGATCTTTCACACATACTATACACAACGGTATAATCTCCAACCCCAAAGAAAACCCTCACATATATTTTCCAACAAAGAAGATACTATAAAACAATTCCTGGAGAATAGCAAAATCCCAACTTTATCCATTGATGAAACAAATTCACTAGAAAAAGAAATCTCAACAGAAGAAGTAATGATAGCCATTAAAAATCTCAAACCAGGCAAAAGCCCCGGCCCGGACGGGTTTACTTCGCAATATTACAAAACTTTCAATGAAATTTTAGCACCACATCTAGCCTCAGCTTATAACTCCTTAGCTAAAGCTAACCCATGTTCTAACTCATTCCTAATGGCTCACATCTCTGTCATACCTAAAACTGGAAAGGACCAACAGCTTTGCGAAAACTACAGGCCTATCTCATTATTAAATATTGATCTAAAACTTCTCACAAGCATTCTGGCTAATAGACTGAAGCCTTTACTCAGCAACATAATTGGTCCAGACCAGGTAGGCTTTACGCCAGGTAAAGAAGCAAGAGATAATACCATCAAGGCTATTAATCTGATTCACTGGGCAAAACACTCCGAGATAGAGGGCCTTCTCCTGTCCACAGATGCGGAGAAGGCCTTTGATTGAGTGGCCTGGCCATACATCATAGCTACTTGCAGGCACATAGGTTTAAAGGAGAATATGCTAAACTGGATTAAGGGAATCTATTCAAACCCCCAAGCAAAAATCAAAATAAATAACATATATTCAGAGCCTCTAAAAATACAAAACGGAACAAGACAGGGTTGCCCTCTTTCTCCCCTATTGTTTATCCTAACATTAGAACCCCTGATTAGATCTATTAATCTGGAAAGCGCAATCCACGGTTTTACAGTAAAAAAAAAAAGAATATAAAGTAGCCGCCTATGCAGACGACATGCTCTTTTTCCTAACACAGCCTCATATCTCTATCCCAAACCTAAATAAACTATTCAAAACCTTTAATTATATTTCAAACTTCAAAATTAACCATAACAAATCAGAAGCACTCAATATTTCGTTGAAACCAAAACAATTACGTATGGCACAAGAGAACTGCCCATATAAATGGGAAAATAAATCACTAAAATACCTAGGCATCAAATTAACCTCAAATACTCCAGACTTATATACAACCAATTTTATCCCACTACTTAAGAACATTGAATCAGATTTAAAGAATTGGATGAACAAACAATTCTCCTGGTTTGGAAGAATTTCAATTTTGAAAATGACCATTCTCCCGAGATTACTATACTACTTCAACGCTTTACCAATAAAAATACCCAATTCTTTTTTTAAAACACTGAATACACTTCAAAGATCTTTCATCTGGGCACAAAAAAGATCAAGGATCAACTTTAACCTCTTAACCCTCCCCAAAAATAAGGGAGGCCTAGGACTTCCAGATTTTATGAAGTATTACCATGCCACCCATCTGACCAGAATCATAGACTGGCATTGCCACTCTCTGACAAAAGACTGGGTACAACTAGAAGCTGACTGCACTAATACTCAGTTGCAATACTTGCCCTGGGCCATTTCCCCTTTCAAACCATTAATCAATGATCCTCATCCGCTAATAAACCCGACTTTAGATATCTTTCATAAAGCGGCAAAAAGACAACTTTTAACTTCATACCCAGGACCCCTCACCCCAGTATTGAATAGGCACTCTTCAGGATCAGTGACCCGTTCACAGGGGGAATCTACCCTTCTGATCCACCATTGTTTAAACAAGGGTAAATTAAAACCTTTCAAAGACCTGGAAAGCAAACTAGATGGGCCACTAAAGGGTTATTGGTCATATCTGCAAATACATGACCTCACTCAGGATAAACGACAAAAACATCTCTTTATTAGACCACTCACAACTTTTGAAAAAATTTGCCTACAAAAAGAACAGTTGTACAAAACAACCTCATTATCATATGCCTGGTTAGTAGGCGCAGATTGTAAACCTTCAATGAAACTTAAGGAAAAATGGGAAATAGAACTAAAGATACCTTTGACAGAAAAACAATGGGGGAAAGCTTGTATTTTCTCCCACAGATGCTCCCTGAGCACCAAAACCCAAGAGACCGCCTATAAACTAATGTCTCACTGGTACGTGACACCCCAACTGGGTAAAAAGTGGACCCCCGGCGTCTCAGACCTCTGTTGGAGGTGTGAAAAGGAGATTGGGTCCCTACTACACATTTGGTGGACATGTCCCCTTATTCAAAAATTCTGGCAGAAAATCATCCACCTTATAAAACATATCACTGACACCTCAATTAAACTAGATGCAAAAGCATGCCTCCTAAACATCAATCATCTCCCAATCCACAAATATAAAAAATCACTGACATTACCCTTGCTAAACGCAGCTAAAAGCCTCATTCCTCTCAATTGGAAATCCCCAAACATCCCAACGATAAACGACTGGGTCAAGAAAGTAAATCTATTCTACAAAATGGAAGAAATCAGTGCAATGAAAAAAGAAAACACTTTGACCTTCCAGAAGACTTGGAAATACTGGTACTCTTTCTTAACCTCTGATTCCTATCCCCAACTCACCTCTGAAACATAGATAACAATACACACAAATGTCAAGCACTACAACACCCTTCTAAACTTAGTTCATTCATTATTCAGAAAGGGGGGGGGGAGGAGAGAGGAAGAGAGGTAAGAGGAGGAGGTGGTCACTCACCTCTTCCCCCCCCTTCCCTTTTTTTTTTTTTTTTTTTTCTTTTCCCCCTTACTTTCTAATGCTATCCCTGTTCTTATTATCGCTTAAGAATTACTCAAAGATTACCCTTTGATCACTGAATGGAAGTACCTTTGACCTCTAAGGGTTATCTGAATCGGAACTGTGAGATCTTACCTTTAAGATAGAATTGTGGATATCATCTGTTATTCTACAACGCATGTTATTACATGTAACTGTATTCAATTCTTGTACATTTCTGTCTTTTGTTTTATGATCAATAAAAAATGATTGTGAAAAAAAAAAAAAAAAGAAAACATCCAGTACATACCTTATTATATCCTGCTTTCTTCATGTCAGTATTGTGATGGACAGTGTCCTTTTCCAGCGTAGGTAGGGCATGATCCTCACTGCATAGAATGGCACTCATATTGTGAGCAGATGGGTCTTCTAGCTCATTGCCAGAACCAACTTTGGCTAAGCAAGAAATATGAAGAGAAGTAACAGGTGTTCTCATTTTTTTCGTATATAAAAAAAAAAAACTCAAGTATTCTTGTCATTTGTTATGTGATTACTTGTAATGCAACTATCAACTATGAAATACATACATTTCTTGTTCTTTGTCTTCTTTTTCCACTGGAAGGCTTTGAAGCCATCACTTTCATAGCAGCCTTCGGGATCATCAGTGCTTTCATGAAATGTATCTTCAGTCTCAGATTTAACAGCTAAATTGTCCTCCGGTGACAGCTACAGTCATGAATTAATTGGTCAATTATAAACAACCTCAAATCAATAAGACTGTGTACTGACGTTATCTACTAACATTAATTTAAACTACCTGCCATCAGTGTTAAAATATAACTAATGGGAAAACTTTTTCTTACAGCTTTGTATAAAATGGAGACAGATTTTAAAACACCTATTAGGTTTGTATTGCTGTCTGTGTCCCTGTTGGGAAGATTTACCCTCTCTATTTGTCCTGTTTACCATTATCATTGAAAGTGAAAGTAAAAGAAAACCCCAAATTTTGGGTTCTCCCAAAAAAAGTAATAGAAAGGAAATCTTCCAATGGGGACCCTAGTTCTGATGATCTGGGGGGCCCCAAGAGATTCCCTCAATTTGCAGGGATTTTCTCTCACTTCCTGTTTTGACATTGGGACAGGAAGTGAATAGAAATTTTGCCAATTAGGGTAAAAAAAAAAAAAAAAAAAAAAAAAAAAAAAACTTACAGGGGTTATTATCCTCTCTTACAAAAAATGTATTCAGCCTAACAGAATACCAAACAAAATAATAAAATCCTGTTTTATGTGCAGTTGTAACACACAATATAAATTACTTACATCATGGTCTGAGACGGCTATACTAAACAGCTCTGATCCCTTCTCCTCATAATTAAAAGGGGAAAAGAAGAAAATGGGCTCTGATTTTTTATGGTGTTTGATAAGTTCCAACAGTTTCTGAAAAAGAAATATAGGTCAGTTTATAACAACTATCCTATCAGGAAACAATAACATTTTCAAGGCCACAAGAATCGCATGTATGGTTTTTATTAAGTAAAAGAAAATACAGTTCATGACATGGCATTGTAGCACCTCTTCTTGCCAACTGCCTGTTCAATGAGGACTAATTACAACTCTCACAGTATCAGAGATTATGAGATGGAATGCTAGAAGACTTTTTTTGTATTTGATAGTGTAAGGTAGGGTTAGAATCCCTTGTGGAGATTTAATTTTACTTTTTGGCCAAGGCCAAGACAGAAGGTAGGTGTATCCCCTGAAGACGTGCATGCACACCAAACGTGTTGGAAGGTGCCTTACGTGCTGACGTCACGCCTCCGCTTCTGGGGTCAGAATTGGCGGCCATCACTGTAAGTCTGATCGGGTTTGCTTCGTTTTGGTGTACACCACATGGATTCTTTTTAAAAAAGCTGTTTTAATATACAAACCTTTAAAAAAATATACTACATTATATATTACCTCCCGGGCTCCGCGTGGTGAGCATCATTTGAATAAGACTCTCCCTGGCTGAAAGCTATATATATGGAAGATTGATTGATTGATTGCTGGAGACTCCTTGTGATTGGAATGATGCTCAATGCTGTTTATCAATAGTGTTCTGGTGAGTGCATATTGGTGAAGGAAGAGCGCTGGAGTCACATTATATTTTCTCACTGCTGCAACGGGAAGGGTCACTACTAGAGGAATTTTCATCAATTGCCATAATAATTTAACATTCTGTGGACTTTCTCATTTATATGGGAGATTTCCTATGGACATTATATGATCACGTTTATGGTGTTTATTGATTTATATTAACACATGCTTTTTCATGTTTATTTAAAGAGGAGTTCCGCTGGGGTGAAAAAAAAAAATTAAAAGTCAGCAGCTACAAATAATGTAGCTGCTGACTTTTAATATAAGGACACTTACTGTATATACTCGAGTATAAGCCGACCCGAATATAAGCCAAGGCGCCTAATTTTACCACAAAAAACTGGGAAACCGTATTGATTCGAGTATAAGCCTAGGGTGGGAAATGCAGCAGCCATTACACAAGGACTGAGCCATTACACAGGTATTGTAGCCATTACACAAGGGCAGGGAGCCATTACACAGGGACTCAGCCATTACACAGGGACAGGGAGCCATTACACAGGGACTCGGACATTACACAGGTATTGTAGCCATTACACATGGACAGGGAGCCATTGCACCGGGACTCAGCCATTACACAGTGACATGGACTCAGCCATTACACAGGGACAGGGAGCCATTACATAGCAGCACAGTACCTTCTCTCCTCTCCTCTCCTCGTCCTCAAGTCAGCCGCTCTGGACCTGCCCCCACCCACAGCAGTGACAAGCCAATCACTGGCAGTCACTGGGCAGCCCATCAGTCTATGTATGTGCGCTGTTCAGCACACATACATAGACTTTTAGGAGCAAGCCCTGGAGAAGAGCCCCAGGTACACATAGAAGCGGCACAGGTCTCGGGTGCACGAGCCGGCATCCTTACTAAGGGAAGCAGGAAGTGAAGCCTTGCGGCTTCACAACCTGTTTCCTACTATGCATGCGTGAGTCGCGCTGCACTTTCTGAATGATCCCTGCTGTCTTCTGGGACCTGTGTGTCTCCCAGAAGGCAACAGGAGGAAGGAGGAGGGCCGGAGATTGCGGCAAACTTTCATTGGAAGTGGATATCTGGTTTTGACAGGTATACGCTCCCCCCCCCGCCCCCGTAAGGTGCCAAATGTGACACCAGGGGGGAGGGGGGGGATCAGATCCGCAGCAGTTTCATTTGTGGGTGGGACTCCGCTTTAAGATCTAATATATGATTGTTAAGTTTTTTTAAGCGCTGAAATTGTTTGATTTTTAGTATTATTTATCAGGTTTGGTCACCTTTTGTGCTAACTGCTCCACCTCCTAAGAGCTCGCTGACCTTTTATGCGGAAGATAGGTGAGACTTGAGATTTTCACAAAAGGGATACAGACTAATATAATAACTCTATTTTGTAGGGTGGGAAAGTGTTAGAACCTCTGTCAGTTTCTTGCTATCAGTGTCCTGGTTGGTATAATGTCTTCTGTGTAGTGCTACCCACACAGGAGCCGCTTGGTCATTTGGGTTCTCTGTTCTGGGCCTTGACTCAAAGAACCACCTCAGGCCCCGACACACCTGGTTGAGTGAAAGGTACTGCAAGCACTTATAAGAACAGAAGAATAGATACCTTTAACTTGGCTGTGAATTAGCACCAGGAAATAAACAGGAAAGGCCATTTCGAGGTAGATGAACTCAATGTACTGTATGTATCCTGGTTAGAATAAATGGTAGTTTGAGTATAAATAAACACACAGAAGGTAGGTTCAGTCACAGATCGCTGGACAGCATAATCACTATGCCAAGGTAATTTAGACTAGAGTTCTGTACCACTAGAGTGGGATTAACTCATGAATCATGTACCTGAGAGGTACCTTTTAGTATAAGCCATAGGTTAAGGTCTCTGTGTAGAAGCTGTAAAGTGGCAGTCTTTAGTTCTAACTCTTCAGATAGCTAGCACTTGGGCCCAGTTTTACTGTTGGTGCATGTGAGAATAGTCCTACCCAAGCCTGCAAGCAGCAGTAAGGCTACTAGATGGCTGTATGGTCTGTTCTCAATGGTTCCGTTTCTCTAGCAGCAGATAGTAAATCCCCGCAGCAGCAGCTCACCAGTCTCAGCGATATTTCAGCTCACCATCTGGTCACACGCACAGCGATTAGTCCACTCACTGCTCTGCACCCAAGTGAATCAAGCTGTCTGCACCCTGAACTCAGTACTCTGGATTCTTCTCAGGTTGCCATTATACAGCAGGGGTGGTGCACACTGGACAGCGATGTTCACTTTCCGGCCTCCCTTATGGTAAGAGGAAGCTGTGTCCTCTACAGCCCGAGAAAAATCAGCTCTTTGCCCTCCTCCTGGCAATATCCCTCTGGAAAATGCAGCTCAGAAGCTCTTGATTACAGTAGAGTCTCTCTTTTAGACAACAGTTCCCACAGTGCAATGCTGCATGGCTCTGAAGTCTATTGAACACTTCCTGCTCAGCAGCTCCCTGCTCTTACTGATATAGTTGTTAACCAGTTCAGCACTGCAGGGCATCAGCTACAGAGAGCAGTTGCAGCCAGTGTTTCTTTTATTCTCTATTTTTGGCCAAGCACCTGGCTACACCTGTATCAGAGATGGTGGTCACTAAGACAGGAAGTAAAGAAAAAATCCTCAATGTGGATGCAGACAGGTAAAGGAACTCAGAGATTCTAACATCTCTGCAATGCATGCACATTTACCTTTGTTGTATCCCGCACTGCAAGTATGGAAAAAAGCCTGCTGATCTTGCCAGAAATCCATTAACTCCTAACCTCCGATTTGAGCTAACAACACTGTCTCTGCTTTACTTAAACCCCAAGCAGCATTATCCACCCTGCCTGAGTTCTCTGATAAACTACAAAACATCTCCACCTTAGTTTTAGAGATGAGAATGAGTGTTTTGTAGTGAAGATTAGAAGAATTGGGCACGGCTCACAACACTGCTTGGGGTTTCAGTTCAGCAGAAGCACTGTTACATAGCTCCCCAACTATCCCTGATTTCAAAAGACTGTCCCTGATTTGGAATGGGACAGTCCCATCCCTCTGTTCCTCTTTCCTCTTCATTTGTCCTTCATTTTTGTCTGATCTATATAGTTGTATATAAAATGCACTATTTATCTTTCAAAAAGTGTTATACAATGCTAAACCTTTCATCCAATTTCTAAATTGCTGCATTTGTAAATTTCAAAAGCTAGTATAAAAGAATAGTAGTGATAAAAAAAAGAACTTGTGGGTTTAACTAATCATTTTTTTGTTGAAATCTCCTTTAAGGGGGCGTGGCAGGGGGTGTGTCCTATGTCTACATACTTTTGATAATAGGTGTCCCTCTTTCCCATCTCGAAAAGGTGGGAGGTATGTAGTTATCAGTCCAACCTGGAAGTTAGCAGCACACTAAATTTCTCGCAGATCAACAGGTATTTGTCAGCACTTGCAGTGTTTTTAAAGGGATAAAACATGGGTAAATGTACATGTATTTCAGAGATGTAGGGGTTGATTTACTAAAACAGTAAAAGCCATTCGGTTAGAAGAGTGATTTTTCTCTTGATTTACTAAATACGGTGAAGCTGCATTCGCCTCATGCACAATGAAGCTGATAAAACGGACGTTTTTGGGAGAATGGGCGTTTTTTTAACAGCCCTTAAACTCCCCTCATTGTTATCCTATGTGTCCATGCACACATGGACGTTTGACGTTTAACTGCAGGGGAGTTTATGGTCTGTTGTCTGAACGCCCTAAACTCGTGTTCAAGAGCAGTTCTTCTGGCCACAAAAAACACTGAAAGCTGAAAAACGCCCATAATCGTGCATAAACATGCTTTTATCAGTACCCAGCTGGAGCTGAATGTAAGCTGGTGTAATTTATTAAAAAAACACCCATAAATGCTGAAGCCCATAAACTTCTAAAAG
This sequence comes from Glandirana rugosa, assembly GCA_018402905.1. Lineage (NCBI taxonomy): Eukaryota > Metazoa > Chordata > Amphibia > Anura > Ranidae > Glandirana > Glandirana rugosa. The sequence continues at coordinate 5,011,086 of BLSH010466543.1, read as the reverse complement.
CTTGTTTTTGAAGCAGCGTTTCTTGCCAGCAATCCGACGTCCAGAACGACTTTTTAGGAGCGTCCTGTGTGCATGGAGCCTTAATCTCGTGCAAGGTAAATGAAAAAAAAAAACATAAGTTTAACCCTATTTAATAAGCCCAGTTAAATTTTACTTTGCAAAGTAAATATTTACATTTCTAAGTGAAAAGCCTCTACTCCTTAAGTAAACAATAGTATACATTGTTCACTGGCCTCACTGATCCTCACAATATGCATTGGCACATTGGTTGCCATGGCACCTTTACTATGGTGAGACTACATGAAAAGGAGGCAATCCTTAGGGTAAACAGGATACAGCAGCTTGGTACCCATCTATCCAATTCCTTACTCCTGTGACATAGAAACCTAGCTCTATTGTCTTATTAAAAATATTATTAGGTACTGACAGGTGTGTGCTATGCGCCTCTGTCACCACCACTTTCACCAGTGGTGTATTTGGGTTTTGTGCTGCCCTAGGCCTGAGTAAAATTGTGCACCCCCTAATTTAAATATGACCCACCCCTTCCTGTTTAAGACCCGCCCTGTCATCTTTGTGGGAGGAGGACAGAGGGATGCCGTGGGAGGAGCACAGAGGGACACAGTGGGAGGAGGACAGAGGGACGCAGTGTGAGGAGGACAGAGGGACGCAGTGTGAGGAGGACAGAGGGACGCAGTGGGAGGAGGGACGCTATGGGAGGAGGGACAGGGGGATGCCGTGAGATGAGGGACAGAGGAGGATGCGTCATCTTTTGATTTGGGGAGAGGGGGTAAGGGGATATGTGCTGGGGGTGCTTTGGGAGTGGAGAGGACTTGTGCTAGTGGGGAGGGGGTCCGATCCCCCCACTAAAACATGTCCTCTCCCCTCCCAAAGCACCCCCCAGCACATATTCCCTTACCCCCTCCCATCACTCCACCATGTGTGTATCTGTTACCAGCCCCCCCTCCCCTCCTTCCCAGGTACTGTGTCCCCCTCCACAGTATCTATAAACTATACACAGACCTCAAATGATTGCAGCTCTTGCAGTGAAATCTCCCTCCTCCCCGGCTCCTCTTCCTCCTGTCTGTGTACATCAGAACTTTGGAGCTGGGGAGGGGGGGGATCCTCGGGGGAACTGTATCCGGCTGTCAGTGGGGAGAGAGGTGTCGGCTGCAACAAAAGGGTGATTGCAGCGTGTGGGACCCAGGGTGGCAGATGTCCCAAGTGCCAACGCTAGAGAGTCCCTGTCGGGCCGGTTACCGGAGCTCAGTGCTGGAACTTGTTTTGGCACTGGGCTCCGGGATTCAGCCCAAGATGGTGGCTCTGTGTGGGGGAGCCGGGAGGAGGGGACGGGAGCTTTTTTCATGTGAGGCGGCTATTTTTATCGCCCCCGCCCCCTGCAAAGTCCCACCCTAGGCCTGGGCCTTATTGGCCTAGGCCAAAACACATCACTGACTAACACCACTCACTTCACCACTCATAATCATACCACCACCGCTAAGCTTGCTAGAACATGTAAGTCTAAAAGGGCCCGACACATAATTGGTAAGGTAACAATGCAATTTCTGCACCCCTGCTTCTTTTTCTTCCTAAATTTTAGGTTTGTAGAATAAAAATGTTAAGTTTGTAGAAACAGAATTTTATACCTACAATTTGCATACAGTATATATACTGTATGTTTATATGTCCTCTGAGTACATCTTTAACACTTTAATTGTACTGATGCTAAAATGAAAAATTAGAAATGCACAATTTTTGACAACTACAGTTTTTTAACCACTTAAAGTGGAACTTTAGTTAGAAAATTTGGTCCTAATAAATCAATTCATGCTGGCCGCTTTTGTAGGTATATATGTAAAACATTAGAAATAAGTGCCTATACTGTTTAAAATCCAGTAATACACCGTACCACACTGCTCTGCAAATGCTCAGTTGCTCTCTATTCTTGGCACTAGAGCCACTACAGGCCGTTCAGCTGATAGCTTTAAGATTTACTGTTGTTGGGGGTAGAAACCAACAAGAATAACACAGACTGTGCAGAGTGAACACAGTTTAGGGAGGGAGAAAAGGAAAGCAGGAAAGGAGACAGGACAAACTCTGCTACCAGGGACACACAAAAGAGTTACATTTACAGCAATAGTGTCTTATCTCCCTGATATTCTCTCCTTTCTCTCTGGCAGCATGTGAACTTCAGCAGTGTAAAGCTTTTGTCAGCCTTCCTCTCTAACAGAGCCAAGACATTCTATGCATTAAGATAAAAAAAAAACCTTCTGTGTGCAGCAGCTCTCCTCAGCCCCCCTAATACTTACCTGAGCCCATCTTGATCCAGCGATGTTGCATGAGAGACTTGGATGTCCGTCACTCTCCTCCTCATTGGCTGAGACAGCAGCAAAGCGCCATTGGTTCCCGCTGCTGTCAATCAAAGTCAGTGAACCAATGAGAAGAGAGAGGGGGCAGGCCGGGCCGCGGCTTCATGTCTGAATGGACACACGGAGCTGTGGCTTGGCTCGTGTGCCCCTATAGCAAGCTGCTTGCTGTGGGGGCACTCAACAGGAGGGAGGGGCCAGGAGCGCCAAAGAGGGACCCGAGAAGAGTAAGATCTGGGCTGATCTGTGCAAAACCACTACACAGAGCAGTTAAGTAGAACATGTTTGTTATTTTTAACAAAAAAAAAATGAGACTTTAGTATCACTTTAAGGCTGAGCACTATGGGACTTGACCACTCGCTGTTGTTACATTACCCTAACAGCTAACATTTTCTGTACCTCTTCTGTAATGGCTTTTCTCTGAGCTTCAGGTAACTGATAGCATCTCATCTTTGCTTTCACGAGAAGCTCAGTCACAGTGTCATAATAAATTACGTTAGTTTGGCCATGTAATTCTGAAAACATGGCCACTGGTGAGGCTGCATTGATGGGCACTGGTGAGCTGCATTGATGCATTATTTTTGTTAAACCTCCTTTGTTGCTATTAACATTAAATTATGTTACCATATTGTATCTTATTTGTCTTGCTTCATAACATCAATATCCATTCTAAAACCAGATGGGCATGGATGGTGAGCTAATTCGGTGGTTCAATGGGCCACTTGACTAGACTTGCCCCCCAGGCCTAAGGCTGACAGCCCTCCCCTGTTAGGCTTGCTGCATATGTTCCAATATGCTTCTATTATATCCTACATCTGAGCAATGTGTTTGACCATACTTTTATGAAATGTGGCCTCTTGCTCCCATGTTTCTTGGGCTATATCCAGGATTCCCTGGGTAAGTCTACTGTATAAGCATTTATAGTTACATAGTTCATAGTTACCTAGCTCAACCTATGTGTGTGCACAGTTTTTATTTTCTAACTACTCCCATAGCCCTGTATATTCTGCTGCCTGAGGAAGACATCTAAAAGTTTTTTGAAGTTGTCATCGCTCTCAGCTAGTACACCTTCCTGGGGAAGAGAATACCACCCTTTTACTGCTCTAACAATATAGAACCTTTTTACAATAATTGTCTTCTAATCGCAAATTGTGGCCACGTGTCCTCTTCATGGACCGAACAGTTTATTACAGTTAATTAACTCACCTTTCATGTATATGTACATTATAAACATATCCCCCCCTTAAGCTTTTTTTCTCTAGAATAAATAACTAATATATGTAATGGATCCTCATAACTGAGGTCCTCCACTCCTCTTATTAGATTTGTTGCCCTTCGCTGACCTCTAATTCAACAGTGTCTTGTGACAAAAACTAAACTGCATATTCAAGACGAGGCCAAACCAATGTTTTGTGAAAGGACAGAATTATTGATTTATCGCTCAAATATATGTCTTTTTTTTATTCATTACAGTATTTTACTAGCTTTCTTAGTTGCAGCTTGCCATTGCATGCTATTGCTAAATCTGGGATCTACAAGCATTCCCAAATCTTTTTCCATCACTTATTCTGCCATGGGATCCCCTCCTAATGTGTATTTTTCATGTGTACTTTTGGCACATATTGAGCCTCATCTGCAATGCAACTACCCAACCCCCTATTTTGCCAAAGTCTTCTTGTAATAACGCTATATTTCTGGACCCTTTAAGGTAACCAGTTCCATATCCATATACATACAATTTCATCAACTGGAACACCTTTATGAGGTATCGTATCAAATGCCTTAGCAAAATCTAGATAAGCTACATCCACCGGACTTCCACCAGCCAATATTCAATATTTTCCCTCTAGTCTATTGACTATACTGTGTTGCAAGTTGAAGTTACTGTTTGCACACAGAGAAGCCCACCTACATCGAATAGATCTAAAACGATTCCGTAAACTATGCTATGGAGTATTTCCACAAGGTCAACTACTTTAACATACATATACCTATACCTTGACCAATGGAATTTCCCAGGTCTTTATATCGCAATAATGTTCTTCTGAAACCGTTTTATCCCCCAACCCATCAACGTAACGTCTACTCCGAGTTATACACGGTTTTCATGTGTACTTTTTATGTGTAATCCTCCCCTAGGGTACCGTCTTATTCACTACCTTTTTCTAAACCCTTACGAACATCTAGGGTCTAAATCGTTATC
>BLSH010466543.1:4953315-4972822 GCA_018402905.1 Glandirana rugosa | reverse complement strand
GCTGATCACAAATGGTAGTTCCCACATTCGCACGACGCATGCATGCGATCAGGAGCACACTGCGCGTGCATGTCGGTGGCGGCGTGTTCCCAGGAAACACGGCCTGTCACCAACACTGGTATCAGCCGTTGGCTGGTGGCTGTTACTTTGTGATCGGCTGTGATCTACTCACAGCCGATCACATGTAATGTACACAGAGCGGTAACTCACTGTTACCAGCTCTTCTCTCCTCACACAGTTTCCAGTGTGAGGAGAGAAGAGCTAGGATCAGTGAGTTACTGATCTGTGTAAAGCACCAACACACCCAAGTCTCAGACATGTGGTATTGCCATACTCAGGAGGAGTAGCAGAATGTGTTTTGGGGTGTAATTTGTGGTATGCATATGCTGGGTGTGAGAAATAACCTGTTAATATATGACAATTTTGTAAAAAAAAAAAAAAAAAGAAAAAAGAAAGAAAAATCTTCATTTTGCAAAGAATTATGAGAAAAAAAATTACAATTTCAAAAAATTCACCATGCCTCTTACTAAATACCTTGGACTGTCTACTTTCCAAAAAGGGGTCATTTGGGGGGTATTTGTACTTTCCTGGCTTGTTAGGGTCTCAAGAAATGAGATATCAGGATCAATTTTCAATGATTGGCACCATAGCTTGTAGACCCTATGGCCTCACACACACACGGACGTTTTTTGACGCCAGCGTTTTCTGGCATTTTTTGCAGCTCTCCATGTTAGTCAATGGCCCCATAAAAACACTGACTTTTTTGAGCTGCAGATGGCGTCAGCGTTAGTGAGCTGAAACTAGAACCCACGGCCAGCGCGTTCTGAGGCTGTAACGTTTTGACGTTTTTTGCCGCCGATGCCGCAAAACGCTCACCAACAAATGCAAACTAACGCTGTACCGGTGTTAACCGGCGTTTTTTGACGCCAACGTTTTTAGGTTGAAAAATAGCCGAGGGATGATTTTTTTTTAAAAACGCCTATTGACGCCGACGCTCATTAACGCTCACTAACGCCATTGTATAACGCCGAAAAACGCCAAAAAACGCCAATTTTTTTTCCTTGACATCGGGACCGACGTTTTGTTTATTTTTTAAGAAACGTCCGTGTGTATGAGGCCTCTAACTTACACAAGGACCAAATAATATACACGTATTTGGGTTATTTTTACCAAAGATATGTACCAGTATAAATTTTTGGCCAAAATTTATGAAGAAAAATTACTAATTTGCAAAATTTTATGACAGAAACAAAGAAAATGGCATTTTTTCACAAAATTTTCAAAATTTTTTATTTATAGCACAAAAAAAAAACCCACTAGTGATTAAATACCACCAAAAGAAAGCTCTATTTGTGTGAAAAAAAGGGATTTTTTGTATAACTTACCGTAAAATCCTTTTCTCTGAGTTCACTGACAGACGCAGCCCCTTCTTATGACACATGGGGTTATGCTCATCCTACTAGGAGTAGACTAGGCAAAACAAACAAAAGCATAGGTTGGCCCCTCCCAGCGGGCTGTCCTCACCTTATATAATCCCCCTGCCCTGTACAGCACATCAGTTCGTAACAAGCCGTACAAAAACCAACGCAGAGGGGTGGGTGCTGCGTCTGTCAGTGAACTCAGAGAAAAGGATTTTACGGTAAGTTATACAAAAAATCCCTTTTTCTCTTCCGTTCACTGACAGACGCAGCCTTCTTATGACACGTGGGGACGTCCCAAAGCTGTGCCAATCAAGAGGGGTTGGCAAACCATAACAACTGTACCCAACAGAAAAACGCCCTCTCAGGCGGCGCTAACCGCGCCTATACTGCTGCTTGTAATACTTTGCGGCCAAAAGCAGCATCCGAGGATGCTGAAACATCAATTTTGTAAAACTTAGTAAAAGTGTGCACTGAGGTCCAAGTAGCTGCCTTGCACACCTGAGACACCGAGGCTTGGTGTCTAAACGCCGAGGAAGTACTAACTGCCCTGGTGGAATGAGCCGTGACTTCCGTATCCAACGAGACACGGTAGCTGACGAGGCCGCCATGCCTTTACGCGACCCTTCCGTCAGCAAAAATAAAGAGTCAGACTTCCGAAAGGAAGCTGTAGAACTCAAATACACTCGCAAAGCCCTTACCACATCCAAAGAATGCAGTTCGATTTCTTTGGGATACGACGGGTGCGGGCACAATGAGGGAAGAACAATATCCTCATTTAAATGAAAGGAAGAAACCACCTTCGGAAGAAACGAAGGGGAAGGTCGCAAAACTGCCTTGTCCTTATGGAGGACCAAGTAAGGTGACTTGCAGGATAGTGCTGCCAACTCAGACACCCGTCTGACGGATGTGATAGCCACCAGAAAGGCCACTTTCTGCAACAACAGTCGTAAGGGAATGTCCCTAATCTTTTCATATGGTGGCTTCTGTAGCACAAAAAGCACCAGATTCAAATCCCACGGCACCAGACGCGACCGTATCCGAGGAGCCACATGACGTACCCCCTGTACAAATGTACGGATCAATGAATGAGACGCCAAGGGTCGTTGAAAAAGAACCGCAAGGGCCGAAATTTCCCCTTAAGCGCACTTAGCGCCAGGTTCTTGTCCAGACCTTGCTGCAAAAACGACAGTACTCGGGACACCCTATACAAGCGGGTGTCCCAACCCCCTGCCTCACACCAGGTAATATAGGACTTCCAGGTCCTATGATAAATCCTACGTGAGGTACTCTTACGTGCCTTGATCATAGTAGCGATCACGGAGTCAGAGACACCCCTATCCCTCAACACCTGGGACTCAATAGCCAAGCCGTCAAAGCCAGTGAGGGTAAAGCAGGGTGCAAGATGGGCCCCTGAGACAGTACGTCTTCGCGAAGTGGAAGACGCCACGGAACATCTGCCACCATCCGTACTATGTCGGCGTACCAAGGACGCCGAGGCCAATCCGGAGCTACCAGTATTGACAGCATTCCCTCTACTTCTATCCTGCGTACAACCCGCGGTAGAATCTTTAGAGGAGGAAAGATGTACAGTAGCCAATACCGACCCCAGGGCGCTACCAGTGCGTCCGAGGCGACCGCCAACGGATCTCTTGTTCTGCACACAAAGGTCTGCACCTTGTGATTGTACCTGGATGCCATAAGGTCCACCTCTGGTGTGCCCCACTTGAGGCAAATCTGGCAGAACACTTCTGGATGTAGGGACCATTCCCCTTGATCCAGAGTCCTGCGGCTGAGAAAGTCCGCCTGCCAATTTTCCACGCCTGTGATGTAGATTGCAGAGAGAGCTGGCATGTGAAGTTCTGCCCACCGAAGGATCAGAGCCGCCTCCGCGGCTGCTGCCGAGCTTCTTGTTCCGCCCTGATGGTTCACATATGCCACAGCCGTGGCATTGTCCGACTGAACCCGGACAGGGAAGCCCCGCAGCCTTTCTAACCAACGGGACAGGCAAAGTCTGATCGCTCTCAGCTCCAGTACATTTATCGGAAGACACGCTTCCCGTACTGACCAATGACCCTGGGCAGAGAACTGACCCAGGATGCCTCCCCAGCCCAATAGGCTGGTATCCGTCATTACTATCGACCAATTGAGGGGGGGGAACCCTTTCCCCAATTTTAGGGCCGGAGCCTGAATCCACCAGGTCGAGGATCCTCGGGACTGATGATCCAACCTGATCAGCCTGTCTAGGGATAGGGGAGATTTGTCCCACTGCGACAAAATCGCCTTCTGCCGGAGCCGAGTGTGACTCTGGGCGTAAGGTACCGCTTCGAAAGTCGACACCATGAGCCCCAACACTAGCATACAGAACCGTAAGGAGAACCACTGGCGTGATAACAGGGTTCGCACTGCTGCCTGAAGTGTCAGGAGCTTGCTCAGTGTTAGAAACACCCTTGCCTGTACCGTGTCCAGAATCAGACCCAGGTACTCCAGCCGGCAAGACGGAGTTAATGATGACTTCTGCTGGTTGATCAGCCAAACCGAACTCCTCTAACGTGGACACCGTGATTGCCACGTTCTCCTCCAGAGCTGTCGCAGACTCTGCTCTCAGGAGTAAATCGTCGAGGTACGCTACAACCGCGATACCTCTCTGTCTCAGTAATGCCAGCATCGGGGCCACCACCTTGGTGAACACTCGGGGAGACGAGGCCAGCCCGAAGGGAAGTGCCACAAACTGGTAATGCAGGTCCCTCACTGCAAAACGCAGAAAACGCTGATGACTGAGACAGACCGGAACATGGAGATACGCATCCTTGATATCCAAGGACGCCAAGAATTCCCCTTGGTGCAGGGCGGCCACGACTGAGCGGATGGACTCCATCCTGAAACTCTTCGTCTTTACGAAGCGGTTTAACGCCTTCAGGTCCAAAACTGGTCTGACCCCGCCCTTTTTGGGCAACACAAAAAGGTTTGAGTAAAATACGTGAAATCTTTCCACCGTGGGTACTGGTACAATCACCCCCTGTTCGGCAAGTGCCCGAACGGCGCCTAGAAGTGCCTCCCGACGCTCCTGAGGGAGCCTCAAGTTTGAGGGGAAGAACCTTTCTGGGGGCAGAGAGCTGAATTCTATCCTGTACCCGGAGGACACCACCTCCAGTACCCACCTATCGGTGATGCGGGCAGCCCATCTGTCTGCGAACCCCAGTAACCGGCCCCCCACCCGTGAGGCGGGTGGGGGCAACCCATCATGCGGAGGTAGATTTGTCCTTCGGTTTTTCAGACTTATGCTGCCAGGGCCTTTTACTGTGCCCCGCGAAAGCCTTCCCTGCTTTGAAGTCCTTACCTGCTGAGCCGGGTGCCCGAAAAAATTTCTTCTGACTTGAAGAAACAGGGCCCTGCCTACGGCGAAAATCTCGCCGCTTTGGCTCTGGAAGGAAAGTACTCTTCCCTCCCGTGAAATCCTTAATGATTTCATCTAATTGTGGGCCGAACAGAGGTTCTCCCTGAAAGGGAAGATCTGCCAGAGCTTTCTTTGAAGCCTGGTCGCCCGAACAAGAGCGGAGCCACAGCATAACAATGATAACAATCGCAAAAACCGACTTTTTTGACTGTATGGGAAGAGGGTCCAAAGCAGCATGGCATATGTAGCGGAGACCTTCTTCCAAATGTTGTGCCCGCTGTACTTTAGCCTGTGCACTTTCACTAGACAAACCAGTGTGTGGTGCGGCAGCGTGCTCACGAAGAGACTGTGCCGCCATCGCAGCTGCTAGCGCTGGCCGCATGGCTGACCCAGCCAACAAGAATAGTGCTTTAGACACTGCCTCTGTGCGGCGATCGGCTGCCTCCCTAAAGGATGGAGACCCCTCCAAGGGAATGGTAGTTGCTTTATTTACACGAGCCACGGCAGGGTCCACTACCGGGGAAGCCCATCTTTTAGTAAAGCTTTCCTCAAAGAGGTAGCGAACCGCAAAGCTTTTAGGCAAAGCAAAGGAATTTGGTGGCCTCCGCCATTCCTTGAACACCGCCTGTTCAAACACCTGATCATAAGGGTAAGCCCTAGGGTACCTAGGGGGTTTAAGCGGTCCACAAACATATGCGGACTCATGCGACTCCCCTGCTTGGTCAAGCCGCATGGAGTCGCGGATATCAGTGATCAGTGCTTCCACTATCGCTTTATCGCGCGAAAAAGGAGCCTCCTGATCCTCTTCACCCTCTGAGGGCAGTTCACCCTCTGAAAGATCCACAGGTGTGACCATTGAGGTGCTCTCTAGATCCGAATCCTCCCCTGAGGAAAGAGGGGGGTGGGCGTTTCTGGGGGCCCCTCGGAACTGGCACCCCTGCCCGGGGAAAGAACTCCCCAAAAACCGCCCTCAACTGTTCCAAGGACACTAATGTTCCTTGGGTGGACTGTAGATCCACAGGTACCCCTGCCATAGTATTACCGGCCTCTGACATCCCAGCCTTCCGGCACCCCCACTGTGTAACCACCACCTCTACCCCACCAATCAGCCAGGGAGACCCGGGAGGATTGCACCCACCGCTACCAGCACCCAGGGAGAGCCAGCTATACTTGCGGTTTTGATGCCTCAGCACTCCGACCGGAAGAGCAATGTCCACAAACCACTGCACTCCAGGAGCTTGTTACTGTGTGTCAGCCACGTTGTCCAAGCACAAGCCGGAAGCTCACTTCTGTTTAAAACACTTCCTGTAAAAGGAATGAACTTCTCCCAAATGACCACTGGGGGCCGCCAGAGAGCAGGCTGGAAACCGCATGGTTTATCAAACAATGGACGCTGCCATTAACACACGCGCGGTCGGACAAGAACGAGCGGTGCTCCACACTCAAATGGCGGCGACCCGCCTAACACAGCGCTCCGGATGGTCGGTGCAAAGTCGAACGGTCATTGCAAGGTGCGGTTACTGCGGGGGGGGGAGGGGGAGTGGGGGGGAGAAAGTCCCCCAAAAGGGAACCACCCAGTATGTCCCTCTAACGGACCCCCATCGGCCGGCTACCACCGAAGCTGCCCAGGTGCCCACTCTCCATGCCCCTAAGGCGGAAGAGGGGTCCACGCACCAGTCCGACGGGCGTAGCGGTTAGCCACCGGAGCAGACCTACCTCCCCAAAAAGGAGTCATGCTGCTGGCCAGGCCACTGGACAGGCGTACCAGTCACTGGGCTCTAGTGAGTTTTAGCCACTGGCTGCCCGCATTGAACGGGCGCTATGCGGTGGGCCCCCCTAAGGGTAGCTCGCATAGTGTCGGCCGGACTGGGGAAAGTTTTGGATTCGAGATATCCTCTATACCACCAGCCAGCTTCTTGATAGCAGTCTTCATCAGACGAATCTTCAGGAGACCGCAGATCCCATAAGGAACCAGGTCTACTCCTTGCACTAGGCAAATAAAAAACTGATGTGCTGTACAGGGCAGGGGGATTATATGCTAAGGTGAGGACGGCCCCCTGGGAGGGGCCAACCTATGCTTTTGTTTGTTTTGCCTAGTCTACTCCTAGTAGGATGAGCATAACCCCATGTGTCATAAAAAGGCTGCGTCTGTCAGTGAACGGAAGAGAAAAAGGACGCACATTTCAGATGGGTACATGGTTGCATGACTGAGTCATTCAAAGTGTGATAGCATTAAAAGCTGAAAAATGGCCTGGACAGGAAGGGGGTTTACATGCCCAGTACTGAGGTGGTTAAATACTGAAATTTTTATAATTAAATCTATAATTTTGTAACTTTTGTAAAATGCCAATAAAAACTTGGCTGTGCCAGTAAATTTTGTATGTCGTGTCAGTAAATTTCAATCTGGTACATTGGCAACACTAGGCTGCTTTCACAAATGCGGACCGTTGGTCCTTTTTCTTATCCATCCGTTGAGTGCATCTCTATGGAAAAACGGATGTAAATGGATGATTATCCAATTATATCCACTTCCTTCAACATACATTTTTTGGAACAAACCAAAGCCCTATTTGTCTTCTGTTAAGAAAATGGATCGGATGGAAAACAGATGTAAATAGACAAATGGTCCATTTTTGCATGAAAAAATGGCTCCGGGATTCACGTGGTTAATAAAGAATCTAACTGGCAGATGTAAAAAACAGATGACAAACTTCATCCATTTTTTCTTAGAAAAAACATGACTGAACTGATGAAACGAATGGCCGACATGTGTGAAAGGGGCCTGACACTGCCACTTACACTGCCACTGACATTGTCACATAACTGACACACCAACACAATGACACTAACAGTTACTGAAACTGCCACTAACATGGACACCTACACTGACACTAACACACCCTTAGATCAAGACCTGATTTAGTTAATCATTTTTTGTACAGACTTCTCATTAGTGAGGAGAAATGGATATAATGTATGTTTTCCTCCTCCCCAGAGGACGGCTGCGGGAATCGCACCTGTTCCTGCACCCGCAACTAGAACACGCTGCTGTTTAAAAAACGCCTGGGGCTGCCATTAATTCTTAATAGCACCCCATGCATCAAAAAACACAGCGTGTTTGCGGGAACCGCAGGGAAAATTGCATGGTGCAAAGATCCATGCGATTTCCCAACCGCTGCATTTTCAAAATGGTGCAGGAACCTTCTTCTGCATCAAACGCAAGCACAGCAGCCAATTCAAATGAATGGCTGCTGTGCCCATGCAAACATGCCCCACAGACCCGCAATAATGTGAACCAGGCCGAAAAACCTGTTGTTTCTCCTCTTCACAGAGGAGGGACAACATTGGAGTGAATGATCACTTTGATAGCCAGTCAGAGGCTATCACAGCAATCATGTGATCAGGATGCAGTTCCCTTGGGTCCCGATCGTTGGTAGGAGACCTGGGGCTGTCACTGACAGACTGCTCTCAGTGCTTGGAGCGCCAGATAAAGCACCCTTCCACCACAGAAGAACACATATTGTATATGCGCAACTCAAGAAAAAAGCCCACTTCCTGGATATATACATATACAGTATCTCACAAAAGTGAGTACACCCCTCACATTTTTGCAAATATTTTATTATATCTTTTCATGTGACAACACTGAAGAAATTACACTTTGCTACAATGTAAAGTAGTGAGTGTACAGCTTGTATAACAGTGTAAATTTGCTGTCCCCTCAAAATAATTCAACACACAACCATTGATGTCTAAACCACTGGCAACAAAAGTGAGTACACCCCTAAGTGAAAATGTCCAAATTGGGCCCAATTAGCCATTTTCCCTCCCCGGTGCCATGTGACTCGTTAATATTACAAGGTCTCAGGTATGAATGGGGAGCAGGTGTGTTAAATTTGGTTTCTCACTCTCTCATACTGGTCACTGGAAGTTCAACATGGCGCCTCATGGCAAATAACTCTCTGAGGATCTGAAAAAAAGAATTGTTGCTCTACATAAAGATGGCCTAGGCTATAATAAGATTGCCAAGACCCTGAAGCTGATCTGAAGCATGGTGGCCAAGACCATACAGTGGTTTAACAAGACATATTCCACTCAGAACAGGCCTCGCCATGGTCGACCAAAGAAGTTGAGTGCACGTGCTCAGCATCATATCCAGAGGTTGTCTTTGGGAAATGGACATATGAGTGCTGCCAGTATTGCTGCAGAAGCTGGAGGGGTGGGGGGGTCAGCCTGTCAGTGCTCAGACCATACGCTGCACACTGCATCAAATTGGTCTGCATTGCTGTTGTCCCAGAAGGAAGCCTCTTGTAAAGATGATGCACAAGAAAGCCCACAAACAGTTTGATGAAGACAAGCAGACTAAGGACATGGATTACTGGTACCATGTCCTGTGGTCTGATGAGACCAAGATAAATTTATTTGGTTCAGATGGTGTCAAGCGTGTGTGGCGGCAACCAGGTGAGGAGTACAAAGACATGTGTCAAGCATGGTGGTGGGAGTGTCACGGTCTGGGGCTGCATAAGTGCTGTCTGCACTGGGGAGCTACAGTTCATTGAGGGAACCGTGAATGTCAACATGTACTGTGACATACTGAAGCAGAGCATGATTCCCTCCTATTGGAGACTGTGTCGCAGAGCAGTATTCCAACATGATAAAGACCCAGAACACACCTCCAAGATGACCACTGCCTTGCTAAAGAAGCTGAGGGTAAAGGTGATGGACTGGCCAAGCATGTCTCCAGACCTAAACCCTATTGAGCATCTGTGGGGCATCCTCAAACGGAAGGTGGAGGGGCGCAAGGTCTCTAACATCCCCCATTTCAGTGATGTCATCATGGAGGAGTGAAAGAGGACTCCAGTGGCAACCTGGGAAGCTCTAGTGATCTCCATGCCCAAGAGGGTTAAGGCAGTGCTGGAAAATAATGGCACTTTGGGTCCAATTTGGACATTTGTACTTAGGGGTGTACTCACTTTTGTTGCCAGCGATTTAGACATTAATGGCTGTGTGTTGAGTTATTTTGAGGGGGCGGCAAATCTACACTGTTATACACTGCTATACAAGCTGTACACTCACTACTTTACATTGTAGCAAAGTGTCATTTCTTCAGTGTTGTCACATGAAAAGATATAATAAAATATTTACAAAAATGTGAGGGGCGTACTCACTTTTGTGAGATACTGTATGTGTTATGCAGTCATAAAGGGGGTTAACTGAAGAGTGGCATGTTAAACCCCCTTCCTGTCCAGGCCATTTTCCAGCACTGTGATAATTTGACTAACAATTACACTTCAGACACACTGGGGCCTTTGTAAATACTTTTCTTCTGGCAGGAGAAAACCAGCTTCAAAAAACATGTTTTTAGGCACATTTAGGCATGGAACATTCTTGGGCGTTTATCTCTGTAGCGCCCTCTAGTGTGCTACTAGTGTTAATGTAGGCAAATTTAAGTTTATGGCTCATAGTAAGTTATAGGAGTCTGAAATTGGGTCAGGTTACTGCAGGTCAGGCAGGATGTCTTCACAGATGCAGGTCTCTGGTACCTCCCAGGGATTCACAAGGGGAGAAACTGTCACATGTAGCAAGCTTCCAAAAGAAAAACACTTTTATCCCTTGTCCTGGGAGATCTTCGAAGCAGCCAGGTGGGCAGGTAGACAAGCAGCCAGGAGGGCTGGTAGTACCTGCAAACAGTGGAGGAGTAGAGTTGGGCCGAACACCACCCGGTTTGGTTTGCGCCAGAACTCTCAAACATCACAAAAGTTCGGACCCGAACCGCGAACTCTATTAAAGTCTATGGGGCCTGAAAAGTGTCCATTTTGAAGGCTTATGCAAGTTTTTGGCCATAAAAAGGGTATATGGGGCCACGGTACTGCCTTGGGGGACACGTATCAATGCAAATTTTTTTTTAAAAATATAGTTTTTAAAGGAGCAGTGATTTTAATGATGCTTAAAGTGAAACAATAAGAATGAAAAATTCCTTTAAATATAGTGCCTGGGGGTCCCCTTAGTCTGTGTGGTAAGTGGCGCATCTGTACCATGTATAGAACATACTGCAGCAAAACTGACATTTATAAAGAAAAAAAAAGACATTTAAATTGATTTTCCCTGCAAGCTTTCATTATTTAGCAAACAACGGCTTGGGGAGCCAATCTGTATGATGAGGCCACAATTTAGTGCACTCGGAACAAGATTACAGATTTTTTGGATAAATTCTGGTGTCTCTGGCAGATTTTGGATGGAAATAACGTTTTGCATCACAGTGAGCAAGCACTATGCAAACAATAGTACACTCAGGCCACGAATAATGATTTTTTTTTAGATAAAGTCTGGTGTCTCTTTGGCAGACTTGGGATAGAAGTAACATGTGCGAAAAAATTGGGCTTTGGGTGTTGGGTGTTGGTGGTGTTTTCACACCGTAACCCTATAGATGTACTCCTGATGAAAGCAAGAATTGGCCCTGCTGTAAAAAAATGATCTTTGGGTGTTGCTGGTGCCTTCACACCGTAATCTTCTACAGGTACTCTTGATAAAAGCAAGAATTGGCCTTGCTGTAAAAAAATTTAATTTGTTGCCCTGGTCAAATAGTTGTGGAAAAATTGGTCTTTGGGTGTTGTTGGTGCCTTTACCCCGAAACCTTCTGGAGGTACTCTTGATGAAAACAAGAATTGGCCTTGCTGTAAAAAATGTAAATTTGATGCATCGGTCAAACAGGTGCAGAAGAATGGGTCCTTGGGTGTTAATTGTATCCATGAAACCTATATCAAAAAATTACTTCAAGATAAAATCAACACCCACAAAACTAGGCTACCTAGACAGTCTTGCAGAGATTCCAGATCCCAAAAACATTTAATCAGCAACATCAGCATCAGGGACTTGATAGCTGCTGCTAATCCAGGATGGACTCATTTTGACAAATGTCAGCCGGCCAAGGGAGTTTTTGGAAATGCGCCATGTGACTGTGGGTGGTGACGTCAGATCTGGCCGGAGACATGCAAGTCGCTGTGTTCTGGTTTTATGCTTTTTTATTTCACAACTATGTGAGTGGATTACTTTTTGTAATGTGTTTTAATAATATTACGCTATATACACCTTTCTTCTGTTCTTGATGTTTAGATACCTTTATGCGCAAACCCACATCTGCCAATAAGGAGCCACATTGAAGGACTACAAAGCCCAGCATCTGAGATGGTTTTAAGCGCAAAAGACTTCTGTTATGGGAGTCTTAGCATCTGGTGAGTGAGTGGGCACACAGGAGGGGAGCACGGATTGCACCAAATTATGTTTACAGTGATTGGCACTACAGCACTTTATCCACGATGGAGTTTTTATATTTTTACTGAGAAGATCACTATTCAGATGGACTTTTGGACTATTGATTAATTGAAGATATGAGATTTTGTTTATGAAATTGTTAGCTATATATGAACATCATTAATTTGGACATTTGCACATATTTAAAAGGCACCACCCTATGTAATATTCATTTTGATTTAATTTATTTTGATTGCATTACATTTTTCACACATTTTGATTATATTTACATAGAACTTATCCATTAGCGCGAGTATACCTAAGCGTATATACACACACACATATATATATATATATATACACACACGCTTAGGTATATACACTGGCGCTAATGGATAAGTTGTAGTGTGAAAATGTTAATTTCTTCTAAGATTGCCCTGTATTTGGCTCTATCCATCTTCCCATCAACTCTGACCAGCTTCCCTGTCCCTGCTGAAGAAAAGCATCCTCACGACATGATGCTGTCTCCACCATGGGGATGGTGGGTTCAGGGTGATGTGCAGTGTAAGTTTTCCGCCACACATAGTGTTTTGCTTTTAGGCCAAAAACTTCAATTTTGGTCTCATGTGACCAGAGCACATTCTTCCACATGTTTGCTGTGTCCCCCACATGGCTTCTCGCAAACTCCAAATGGGACTTCTTATGGCTATCTTTCAAACAATGGCTTTCTTCTTGACACTCTTCTGTAAAGGCCAGATTTGTGGAGTGCACGACTAATAGTTGTCCTGTGGACAGGGTCTCCCACCTGAGCTGTGGATCTCTGCAGCTCCTCCAGAGGTCCCATGGGCCTCTTAGCTGCTTCTCTGATTAATGCTGTCCTTGCCCGGCCTGTGAGTTTAGGTGAATGGCCATGTCTTGGTAGGTTTGCAGTTGTGCCATACTCTTTCCATTTTTGGATGATGGATTGAACATTCATCTGTGAGATGTTCAAAGCTTGGGATTTTTGTTATGACCATACCCAGCTTTAAAAACTTCCTTACCGGCATATAGTAATATGACACCGGCAAGGATGCTCTCCTATCCTGGGTGGACGTCATATGACGTCCTCCCGTTTTCACGGCTCCTGTGGGCCCTCGGACACACCCATCCCCAATCAGTGTAAAGAGCCAGTAAAAATTGTCTTTTTACCATGTGACCGGCTGCGTCCAATCACAGTCGGTCACTATAGAGATCTGCGTGCACGCTGCTCATGCGTGCTCCCAGGGGACAGGGGAGCGCAGCGTGGCGATCGGGGTTGAGGCTTGTCCCTCGGACAAAGCCCAGCCCCGATCAGGGTAAAAAGCCAATGAAATTGGCTCTTTACCACGTGACCGGCTGTGTCCAATCGCAGCCAGTCACAAAATGTCAACAAACTGCGGTAACGAGCTGTTACTGGGCTCTACTCCTCCTCACACACCGATTAATTAACCAGTAATAAAGAGTACCTGTCACAAGCCCATCTGAGTACCTGTCACCAGCCCAAGTACAAGAGTACCTGTCACCAGCCCATCAGAGTACACAAGTACCTGTCATCAGCCCATCAGAGTAACCGAGTACCTGTCACCAGCCCATCAGCGTACCAGAGTACCTGTCACCAGCTCATTAGAGTACCTGAGTACCTGTCACCAGCCCATCAGAGTACCCGATTACCTGTCACCAGCCCATCAGAGTACCCGAGTACCTGTCACCAGCCCATCAGAGTACCCGAGTACCTGTCACCAGCCCATTAGAGTACCCGAGTACCTATCTGCGGCCCATACCTCATAAAATATACATTGGGGTGTTTGCTTTCCAAAATGGGGTGATTTTGTGGGCATTTCCATTGTCCTGGTGCTCCAGGACCTTCAAAAGTGTGATAGGTAGGAATGAAATTTTATGTGTAATTTATGCTCCTAGAACACCTGACGGTGCTCCCTGCATGTTGGACCTCTCTTTGTGGCCAGACTGTAAAGGTCTCACACATGTGGTATTGCCATACTCAGGACGAGTAGCAGAATGTATTTTGGGGGGCAGTTTTTGCTATGTATATGCTATGGGTTAGAAAGATCTTATAAATTGACAACTTTGTGTAAAGAAAATATGTTTTCATTTTCTTTCAACATTTTCCGAAGACTTGTGGAAAAAAATTAACCATTCAAAAGACTCATAATGCCTCATAGAATATATGTTGGGGTGTTTGCCTTCCAAAATGGGGTCATTTTGTGGGTAATTCCACTGTCCTGGTGCTCAAGGGCCTTCAAAAGTGTAATAGGTCGTTAGGAAATTTTATGTATAATTTATGCGCGCTAGAACCTCTGCCAGTGCTCCCTGCATGTTTGACCTCTCTATGTGCCCAGGCTGTGTAAAACTCTCACACATGTGGTATCTCCATACTCAAGACGAGTAGTAGAATGTATTTTGGGGTATCATTTTTGCTATGTACATGCTATGTGTTAGAAATATCTTATAAATTTACCACTTTGTGTAAAAATAAAAATATTTACGTTGGGGTGTTTGCTTTCTAAAATGGGGTAATTTTGTGGTTAATTCTACTGTCCTGGTGCTCCAGGGCTTTCAAAAGTGTAATAGGTCGTTAGGGAATTAGATGTGTAATTCATGATATTATCAACTACACATTCTGTGGAGTTCTGGTGGGGGAAGCAACTCTTAGAGAAAAAGTTTTTTGATCCGTTTGCACGGAACACACAATACTTATTTTCTAAATAGATAGTTTGATCCATCTATCTGTTCTGCAGCAATGGAGATTTTAAGTTATATGGAGACTAGGAATGTTGACTTAGGTAATATTTTCAACCAAGATGTCATCATTAAGAAACTAGACATGGACGGAGTGCTGAAGCATCTAAAACATAAAATGGAAAAGCAATTAAGAGTATGGTGGGATATAGGCACTTTAGAGATGTACATTACTGAAAAGATCACACCGAGGCGATTAAAATGGGAAGTTTCACCCAATGATGGACTCAATGATAGAGGTCTCATGGAAGATTGGTACAACTTTTTCAAACTTAAAGAGGGGGAACTCCTCCAACAAATTGTCAAAAGGAGACAATTCAAACTAAAAATGATTGAAAACGAAATCAAGAACATCAGAGAAGAACTCACACCGTTTTTAAACAATAAAGACTACAAAGACAAAGAAAAATTACTTCAAGAACACATTTCCAAATACGACACACAGATACAGATGAAGAAACAGAAAAAATTCAAAAGGGGTATTGCCGATTACAAAAACATGCAGGTGTATAAATGGCAATCCATGGATTGTTACACAGAGGAGGACATCACTGATGTCTCAGTCAATGAGGAGACTAGAGAATCCTCGGAGGAAGCTAATTGGAGAATAACCAATAATGTCACCCCATATACCCCACAGACCCCAAGAGATGTAAGACAGAGACCAAGGTCACCATCCCCTAGACACAGAGGAAGACCTAATTACACAAGTCCCAGGAGACAGTACCAGGACCATTATTATGGGACAACACCTAGAACACCAGGAATTCCCAGACACCCCAATAGATACTCCCCCCCTCAGGGACACACATCGATATAACCAT
Source organism: Glandirana rugosa (assembly GCA_018402905.1). Taxonomy (NCBI): domain Eukaryota; kingdom Metazoa; phylum Chordata; class Amphibia; order Anura; family Ranidae; genus Glandirana; species Glandirana rugosa. The sequence continues at coordinate 4,957,157 of BLSH010466543.1, read as the reverse complement.
AATAGGGATTTTCATATGGATCAAGGCTACAGACCCCCAAGATTTTGGGGAAACAGACCGGCCAGACCACCAAGATGGGGACCCCCACCCTTCAGAGGACCACCAAGAAACATAAGATGGAGAAACGCAGGACCAAGACCAACATACCAAGAAAGGAGGGAAGGATACCGGGATACCCCGAGACAGTACGAAGAAGATATGAGGAGACCCCCGAGACAACAAGGCTGGGACAGAAGAGAAGGACAAGAGGAAAACGAGGAGGGGTTAAGAGAAAGAAAAAGAAGACGAGAGAACTAGGCACAGGTATCTTCAGTTTAAGCGATACCACTTTTGAAGAGGAAGAATTGAAAATCTTAGATTTAGGACTAAAGTATGCACCCAGCAAGGGCCTTAATAAATTTGATACATTTGTAGACTTACATAAGTTCATAAGGAAATTGAATATTAAAATTTTTTTTGCGGGGAAAACACAGAATTCCAAGAGGGAAGATCCCTCAGAATACACACAGACATCACTAAGGAACAAATCTACATTCAACCCACGCAACTCCAACAATGCAAGTATATACGTGTTCCAACGGTTAGTCGAGGAGGATATAAAAAAGCTAGAGGTGAAAAAATTGCAAGATGGGGACATCTGGAAGACCATTAAGAAAATTGAAAAGAAGAAAAATGTAGTAATAAGACCAGCGGATAAGGGTGGAGGATTAGTAATACTGAATAAGAGAGATTACGAGATGGAGATGAAGAATTTATTGGAGGTGGAGAACATATAAGATTTTGAAGAAGAACCCAAAGAAAGACCACATGAAAAAACTACAGAATTTTCTGGAGAAAGGGAAGAAAGAAGGTATTAACAAGAAGGAAGCCAAATATCTGGCCTTAAAAGCACCCAAGACACCTATAATATACTATGTTCCCAAAATACATAAGAATCAAGAAAAACCCCCCGGAAGGCCCATAGTAAGTGGAATCAATTCAGTATATTCAAGATTAGGAGAATATCTTGATCAATTTTTACAGCCACTAGCACAAGAAGGAAAATCATACCTGAAAGACAGTAAACAACTTTTAAATGAACTCAGAGAAACCAAACAAGGAGAAGAATGTATATGTATATTAGTAACTATAGACGTGAATTCATTATACACAAGTATAATACAAAAGGATGCATTATTAAGTGTAGAATGGGCTCTACACAAATACACCAAATACAAACAAAAACAGATCGACTACATTTTGGAAGGCCTAGAAATGGCAATGAAAGGCTGTTATTTCTGGTACAGGGGTAAATTTTACTCCCAGACCAAAGGAGTAGCAAACATTGTCCTCAATAAGTGGGAGGAAGAGAACATCTATGATAGGAACAGACCAGAGATCAGTTTTTACCGTAGATACATAGATTATATTTTTTTGATTTGGAAGGGTTCGGAAGCAGCACTAAAAGAATTCATTGACAAATTTGATCACAACAAATACGGGCTCACATTTACGGGAAACTGGAATACAACAGAAATCGACTATCTTGACCTAACTATCTTTAAATTGGAAGGGAAATTACACACCAAAACCTTTTTTAAAAAGACAGACAGAAATGGGTATATACCTAAGAACAGCTGTCACCACCCAAGATGGACAGGAAACATACCCAAAGGCCAATTTATTAGAATGAGGAATTGTAGCAATTTGGAACATTTTGAAACACAATCACGGATCCTCATCAACAGATGATTTATAGAAAAAGGATATGACCCGGGTTCTCTGGAAAGAACAAAAGAGGAAGTGAAGACAATGAATAGAAATGAGATGCTAAAATGTGATAGTAAAAGAAATACAAACAAGGAAAAAAATGACACAGCGTTTCTAATGGACTTTAACCGACACTATAAGAAAGTGGAACAAATTGTCAAAAAACACTGGACTATACTAAAAACAGACAAAGTCCTTAAAACTCTCCTTCCAGCCAAACCCAAGTTCATTTATCGTAAAGCACCCACAATCAGAACTAGATTAGTTCAATCAGCACTGGATCCCCCAAAACAAATAAATCTGAAAGGTTTCTTCAGATGTAGGAACTGCTTACCATGCCGTACAAGCAAAAAGGGAGAAAATAAGATTACAACGTTTACATCTCACTCCACAGGACAACAATATAAAATAAAAGACCTCATCACGTGCAGGAGTACACGTTACGTACCTTTTAGAATGCCCTTGCAAGATGCAATACATCGGACGTACCACCAGGCCCCTATATAAACGAATCAGGGAACATATTAAAAAAGAATTCCCACAACACAGCGTTTTGAGACACTTTAAGGAACACCACCAGAAGGATCCTTCAGTTTTATCTTTCTGTGGAATTGAGAAAAATACAGGCCACTGGAGAGGAGAAGACCTGACAAAAAAGGTCTCACAAACCGAAACCAAATGGATTTTCCTAATGAATACACTCCAACCGGAGGGCATGAACGTAGAAATTGATTTGAATTGCTTCCTCACAGACTTTTAACCAAGAGTCTTTAAACATAATAATTTTAATCATAATAATATATTTTTTTAGCAAAAAAAATTTCTAATCACAATACCTTGCCACAATGAGTTTCATGCTCAAGAAAGAAGGGGGTGTCTCGCTTGCTGATATACCCAATTTCCCCTACACCTCCACACACCTTTCCTTCTCTCCATGAATTTAAGAATTTATCAATTTAATTTATCTATTTCAATTATGGAGTTTTTCCTGTATTCCCCATAGGGTTATACTCACATCCATATCCCTTCTGACATATATACACCTTCTCTTCTCATCTGTTTTTGGTATACATATATTCCTTCTCCCCCTAATTCTTCCACACAAGCTATATTACCTTGTTTATATATCATCATGAAATTTTATATTCCTCATGCACCTGGATATTTAGAATTCTCGATAATAATTTTTTATGAATTTTTTATGACGTATATAGTTTTGCATTCATGATTGAAGTCGGATACACATATACACACCTTCACACACTCTTCTTTAAATATATTTGCACTATCGCATCTGAATTCTCTCTCCGCTTTCTTCATTTATTTATTTATTTTTGTTTCCACCTTTCTATGTCTCTATACCCTCACCCGACAACAATCGTTCTGTCATTGTGTTCACTTGACTGTACATTTATTTTTCTTTATTTTATTTTTGTTTTTTTATATTTTTGTTTTTTTAATCTGATTCTCGTTGGTGATAAACTGAGATGAACGACATGTCCATTGTGGGTTCCACCGTTATAAGATTACTTCTAAATTTTTATATATATATTTTTTCTCTCATATATATATATATATATATATATATATATATATATATATATTTATTTATTTATTTATTTATTTATTTAATTTTTTTCTCATTTTTATTTCTCATCATTCTCTTTTTTCGTTTGTAAAATATATAATAAATATTAACATCTCTAGGATTTTTAGTATTCAAAGTTTGCGTTTTTTTAATAAATTATTTTAATAATTTTTTAATATAATTCTTTCCATACATAGCATTGTACAGACACGTCAGCAAAAATTATACTGTTCCTGTGTTTTTTCTGCAGCCCTATGTCCACGTTGGCGGACATATATGGGCTGCTCCAACCATGGATAACCAATATCATGGCCGCTTTGTCCCCATGCGTGTGGATTAACCACTTCAGCCCCGGAAGGATTTCCTGCTTTAGGACCGGAGCCCTTTTTGCGATTCGGCACTGCGTCGCTTTAACTGACAATTGCACGGTCGTGCGACGTTGTACCATTAAATAATTTTTTTGCGTTTGAAACTTATGATTTTTAGGATCTCTACAATTATAAAT
>BLSH010466543.1:4905533-4933648 GCA_018402905.1 Glandirana rugosa | reverse complement strand
CCCTTCCCGTTATTTTACTTGATTTTAATTTATTTTCCCTATCCCCATTTATTTGTAGGGCACTTGCCCTAGTTTGAAGATGATTTTAGAACAGTTATATGGCTTCTACCGTTAATTAATACTTTTCAGACACAGTTTGAAGATGATCCACATTCACCTCCATTTTTGCTTTTTTTATGTTTTTATTTTTTTAAAAATATTTACAGTTATTTCCCTGTCCCCATTTTTTGTAGGGCACTTGCCCTACCCTTACCCCCATTTTACTTCCTTTTGCAGCCCTCTAGGGCTTTCCAGGACTTTGTTACAGCCATTTTTGTGCATAAAAGTTCGGGTCCCCATTGATTTCAATGGGGTTCGTTGTCCGTGCGATCGTTCGGGTTCCGTCCGGACCCGGACTTTGTCCCGAAGTTCGGACGGACCAGCAGAACCCGAACTTCCAGAGGTTCGCTCAACTCTACTTCCTCCTGTATTGAATTGTATTGTAAATGTACTGTCTGCCCTCATATTGTAAAGCGCTGCACAAACTGTTGGCACTATATAAATACTGTATAATAATATAATAATTATGCCTTTGTCTTACAGGTTTTTTTTTTTGACAGGGTTTACAACCTCTTTAACCACTTAAGAACCCAAAGGATTTCCCACGTAAGGACCAGAGCACTTTTTGCGATTCGGCACTGTGTCGCTTTAACTGACAATTGCCCGGTGCCACGTTGTACCCAAATGAAATTTGCGTCTTTTTTTCCCCCACAAATAGAGCTTTCTTTTGGTGGTATTTGATCACCTCTGCGTCACTTCTGATCACTGCTATAAACAAAAAAAAGAGCGACAATTTTGCAAAAAAAAAAAACAATATTTCTTACTTTTTGCTAAAATACATATCCAAAAACAAAAAAAAATATAAAAAAACAAATGTATTCATCCGTTTTGGCCGATTTATATTCTTATATTTTTGGTAAAAAAAATTGTAATCGGCGTTTATTGATTGGTTTGCGCAAAAGTTGCCCCGTTTACAAACCATGAGAATTAATTTCTGTTTTTTTTTTCAATTTTTTTTTTTTTTACTAGTAATGGTGGCGATCTGCGATTTTTATCAGCACTGCGATATTGCAGTGGACATGTCGGACATTTTTTGGGAACAATGAGATTTATACAGCGATCAGAAATTTAAATATCCACTGATTACTGTGTAAATGTCATTGGCAGTGAAGGGGTTAACCTGCAGGGGGTGATCTAGGGGTTAACTGTGTTCCCTCAGTGTGTTCTAACTGTGAGGGGGCTGGGCTGCCAGGGGCATGAGAGATCTAACTGATCCCAGTGACAGGGATCAGTAGATCTCTTACATGCTGCCTGGCAGAGCGGGGAGCCGCCGTGTTTACATCGGCAGTTCCCTGTTTTCTTCTCTGCTAGGCAATCGGGGGTAGCCGGCGGAGATGGAGTCCTCCCGAGTCGCGGCCACACTTCTGTACAGTGCGCCGTTTATAGATGGCGATTCGCGTGACGCTGGCACTCTGCAGCAGTAAATGTACGCAAGCTGGTCGGGAACCGGTTAAGTTGATTTTTGCTTCTTTTCTCTAAATAAAATCTATATTTTATTTAGTGGTGCTCTTTCATGTAGGCACTACAAGTTGTGAGCCATCTAATGCCATTTTATACAGAAGAGTTATCCCTAAGGCTTTGTAATCTCTCTCATGTCCACAAGAGGTCAGGCATCACACATTTTGCTGCCTTGTAGTAAGGTGGAAGGCTCAGGAGGTGGGGAGACACCATTTCCTCACTATAGATCTGACCATAAATGGAAATCCAGCATGAGACACTGGGGAGGGTGACCTGCTGTCATGTGATCAGTACAGTACAGGGCTTCCTTGTGACATTCACTACATTAAGGTCATTTCCACCATTCATGCAGTGTCAGGATTCAGGAGCTTAGTGTATTGGCTGCATTACTGCTTACATGATTTTATTTATTTCTAAATAATTCACCTTGGATACACTTTGTAAGTGTTTATCAGATACTATGATATTGTTAACTTGCTGTCGCTGATTGCAGCTAATGTGCGCAGCTAGTCTTGCATTCTACAACTAGCTTGTTGGTATTTCTTTTCACTGAAAATATTTACATTGGCATTTATTTTTCTACTACCTATATAAGAAGTAGTCTTTTTTTTTTAACATTTAAACACATTGTAAAAATAATAATAGTAAGAGTTTTTTTTAACCAGTTACGACTCTTTAGAAAAAAGGTTGGGACCTTTTTCCCTGCGTTTCCCACAGGTACAGCAAATGAATGCGCAAACACACCTGAGACGCAAATATGTAAACCTAGCTTCACATTAGCTTGCATGGTAGAACCCAGTGTTTTACTGTGCTGACTATTGTCAGTGTTGGCAGGAAGAAATGCAATGTGCATTTCACTGCTTACTTAATTTTTTTTTATTGAAGTCACACATACTTGCTCTTCATCTATGTCATTGCACAGCAGCGAGGTGTATTGCGTCGCTGTGCGGTGACATACAATGTGCTGCAGAAAAATGCTACATTTTCTGCATTGCATCACACATCCAACTAGCTTTGTGGTGCAAACAATTGTTTTCTATGTGCCCCATTGGTTACCTGCGTGTCCAAATATGCAGGTCATTACAGATTGTATAAACAAATTCTTAAATTATTTTTTTTAATCAGCAACAACCTGAATAGAAAAATCTAGGAGCCAGCAGCTGTATGGTGGGATCCTTGATCCCTGTAAGGGCCGGTTCACACTGCAGCGATCCCGGAGTTTGGATGGGATTCGGACTGCACTGCAGTGTGAATCACATGCAGTCTCTGTGCAATGCAAATTTAGCCATAGAGATAGTATGGCTGAATTTGCATCGCAATCGGAGCAAACTCGCACAGGACCCTTTTTTTCCACAGGGGCAGAATCGGATCACATGGTCGTTCATACTATGCGATCCGATTCCTGTGCGAGTTTGCAGTTCACAGTGCGATATGCGAACTGATTTGGGGGTGTCATTAGCTTTCTATGGACACTCCCCACAGTTTGCATATAGCAGTGTGAACTGCCGCCCAGAGACTTGCGATGCGGGAACCCGCAGTGGATTTGCAGGGTTCCCACATCGCTGCAGTGTGAGCCGGCCCTAAGTGATCTGTTTGTAGAGGTTCAACGTGCCCCCTGCAGAGTCAGCACCAGGGCAGAAACAAAAACTTTGCTGATCTTAGAGCCATAGGTCTGAATTAGTAGGTGGTGTATTGGACCTCTGCAATTAGATTGCTGCTTTCCCACAGAGAGCGATGGCCCCACTCTGCAGTATGCTGGCAGGGGCAGGGTTTTTACTCAGGCTGTGGCGGCTTTAGAAAGATAACAAGCTATGGCATTGAACACCTTTTGTTTTGATACACCTGTCATGTATTTAGCTGTTTTAAATTGATGGTTCAGTCGGCATTAAAGTTGTTGTAAAGGTGAAAGGTCTTTAATTCTCTGCATTAGGGTACATAATCTTTTAATAGTAGCCCCCTCCCCCCCCCCCCAATACTCACCTGAGGCCAATCTTGATCCATCAAAGTGCACGCCTGCAGCAGTACTCTCCTCTCCCCACTCTTACAGGCTTGTGAGTGAAGGGCAGGGGTGGGACCAAGCCTTGTTGTGTGTCTAATACAGACTTTTCAACCCCTGGGGTGCCTTGAGGCTTCTTCAGGGGTGCCTTGGCAAAATGCCTAAAATTTGCCCAAAAATTGTATACAAGCCAGCATGTGGATGAAATCTGCCTTTTAGCTACACAAAGTCACAGATTTTCATTGTGCACCATTACAACCTTCTAGCTTCCAACCTCCTAACAACCAATGGCTACATCGGTTAATAAGGAGGATGTCAGTTGCCTGCATAGCATCCTTGTTTGACCCTCCCCTGCCCCTCTACATTAGTGTTGCCAACCGTCAGTATTTTTACTGGCAGCCAGTAAAAAACGGGCACTTTTCTCCTGCCAGTAAATGCCAGTGACAGGAAAAGGTTGCCAGTAAAAAATATGGCTGTGACTCTTGGCTTGGGACTGCGAATGCGCAGTTCCGGTCCGGAGCCGAGACCTTCCGAGTGCCTACTACCGTGTGTTCAGTTAGTGTCGGCGTGGGGCAGGTCTGGCGGAGGCGGTGCCTGAGCGCGTGATGTTATGGTGCAAAGGAGCCCAGTGGAGAGGCGGGAGCCTCGTGTGCGGGTCTGCAGGACGGGAGCAAGGCAAACCGGGAGTGGGACTGTCAGTGCTGTTTGGATTGGAGTGGACTGAAGGGACCACCTGGCATGGAGAGAGACCGTCTCTGTGACTCAGGAGGGGACGTGTCATGTCATCATCATCTGTGCTGCTGCACACTGCTGTCATGTGTGTGTGCCGCCCATTCTAATGTCTTGCCCTCCTGAGTCCTGCCCCTGAGCTACTTACTTACTATATCGAAAATAAATTAAGAAATATGTTTTTTGCCTTAATATCTACCTTGCATATTTTACTTGTTTGTAGCCTAAATATTAACATTTGCACTAAAAGTGGAGTTCAAGCCTGACATAAAAAAAAAAAATAAAACTCAGCAGCTACAAATACTGTAGCTGCTGACTTTTAATATGAGGACACTTACCTGTCCTGGACTCCAGCGATGTCGGCACCCCAAACCAATTCATCCACCGGCTTTGGGTGTAAGGGAAACTGCCAGTGAAGCCTGCAGGCTTCACAGCCGGTTTCCTGCTGCGCCTTCCAAATGGTCCCATTCGGGGGGGGGGAGGGGCTGATTCAAACACCGAGGTGACCTACCTCACCGCGGCAAGGTAGGTCGGAAGTTGAGCTGGAAAAGAAAATAAAAAGGTACAAAATGATTAAAAAAAAAACGATATCCAAAAACGAGGGGGGGGGAGGTGGTCTATTGTTTAAGACCTAGTTCCATTTTTCCTAGTTCCATAGCCTGAAACTCTGCTTTAACCACTTCTCGGCCATACAACGTCCATATGACTTTGAGTGGGGATATCTGGATGATGCCTGCAGCTACAGGCATCATCCAGATATCGTTTTTTTTCAGCTGGCGATTCTGTGCACCGTAAGAATGATCCTAGCAGCAGATCGTTCTTACAGATGGCGGGAGGGTACTCCCCTCCCCCCTCCTGCCGCCCTCCGATGCCTCTCCGGGCTTGTCCATACGATCACAAGCTGGAGAATGAATTGGTCGCCGCCGGATGTTTACCATAGAGATTTCTGATGACCAGATGGTCCCCAGTCATCTCTATGATCCTCAGAGGCCCGGGCGCGACGTTATGACGCCATGTCCGGGCCGGCGATAGTAAACAAAGCCGGGGATGCGGCTGGAAAGACCAAGACAGTTCATTTTTTTTTTATCTCGGTCTTTCCAGCCTGGAGGAGACTAGTCTATAAGACCCCACATCCCTCCATAAAGAGGACCTGTCACGCACTATTCCTATTACAAAGGATGTTTACATTCCTTGTAATAGGAATAAAAGTGATCAAAATAAATAAAGAGAAAGTGTAAAAATAAAAAAAAATAAAGAATAATAAAAAATAAAATTCCGCCCCTGTCCCTGCGTTTTTTTTATCTCGGTCTTTCCAGCCTGGAGGAGAGATGTGGGGTCTATAAGACCCCACATCCCTCCATAAAAAGGACCTGTCACGCACTATTCCTATTACAAAGGATGTTTACATTCCTTGTAATAGGAATAAAAGTGATCAAAATAAATAAATAAAGAGAAAGTGTAAAAATAAAAAAATAAAAGTAAAATAAAGAATAATAAAAAAATAAAACTGGAAGCGCCCCTGTCCCTGCGTTTTTTTTTATCTCGCTCTTTCCAGCCTGGAGGAGAGACCTCCATAAAGAGGTCCTGTCACGCACTATTCCTATTACAAAGGATGTTTACATTCCTTGTAATAGGAATAAAAGTGATCAAAATAAATAAATAAAGAGAAAGTGTGAAAATAAAAAAATAAAAGTAAAATAAAGAATAATAAAAAATAAAATTTAAAGCACCCCTATCCCTGAGTTTTTTTTTATCTCGATCTTTCCAGCCTGGAGGAGAGATGTGGGGTCTATAAGACCCCACATCCCTCCATAAAGAGGACCTGTCACGCACTATTCCTATTACAAAGGATGTTTACATTCCTTGTAATAGGAATAAAAGTGACCAAAATAAATAAATAAAGAGAAAGTGTAAAAATAAAAAAATAAAAGTAAAATAAAGAATAATAAAAAATAAAATTTAAAACACCCCTGTCCCTGTGTGCTCGCGCACAGAAGCGAACGTATACTTAAATCATGCCCACATATGGAAACGGCGCTCAAATCACACATGTGAGGCATCACCACGTGCGTTAGAGCAAGAGCAACAATTCTAGCTCCAGACTTCCCCTGTAACTCTAAACAGGTAACCTGTAAAAAAATTTAAAGCGTCGCCTATGGAGATTTTTAAGTACCAAAGTTTGCCGCCATTCCACGAGTGTGCGCAATTTTAAAGCGTGACATGTTGAGTATCTATTTACTCAGTATAACATTATCTTTCACATTGTACAAAAAATTGGGCTAACTTCACTGTTTTGTTTTTTTTTTTAATTCATGAAGCATTCGAAAAATCCCTGCGCAAATACCATGTGACATAAAAAGTTGCAACAACTGCCATTTTATTCCCTAGGGTCTCTGCTAAAAAAACATATATATTGTTTGGGTGTTCGGAGTAATTTTCTAGCAAAACAATGATGATTTTTACATGTAGGAGCGAAGTGCCAGAATTGGTCCGGATGGGAAGTGGTTAAAGGAGAAGTCCAGCCTGAGCTTGTTTGGCTGGGCTTCTCCTATGGGTCACAGGAGTGCAATTTGTTTTGCACTCCTGTGACGCATTTTCAGCAGAAAGCGTACTGAAGTCCACTCTCTGTTGACGTCACAGGAGTCGGGACAGGCACCGTGTCCTCCTGACTTCAAGAGCCTGGATCTGCCGGGTGTCTGGACCGATAGCCATCTCAGCTTCTAAGCAAGCCGATGAGAACCTGAGACAGCCGCTCCCGGCCCTTCATAGCTCAGCGCTCCAGTGAGCGTGGAGGAGCAGAGTGGAGGAGCTTGCTGATTGACAGCCAGCAGCTCTCCACTCGGGGATCTGTGAGAACCGAGGCATCGGCAGTGTTCAATGTCTTGGTTCTCAGTGCAGAAGCGCTAGGGGACAGATGCAGCATCAGATCGATGCTATATCCACCTAGGTAAGTATAAATCTGGATTAAAAAGATATCCCATACTTCTCTTTTAACCACTCCCAGACCGATCCTCTTTTTGAGAGTCATGTTTACAGGTTAAAATGATTTTTTTTGCTAGAAATTTACCTAGAGAATAAAATGGTGGTCGTTGCAACACTTTATGTCACATCGTATTTTCGCAGCGGTCTTACAAGCAAGATTTTATGTTAAAGTTAAAAAATAAGACAACAGTAAAGTTAGCCCAATTTTTTCCATATTGTGAAAGATATTGATACCCAAAATGTCATGCTTCAAAATTGTGCCCGTTCGTGGAATGGCGACAAACTCTGGCACTTAAAAATCTCCATCCGCGAAGTTTAAAAATTCCTACAGGTTACCAGTTTTGAGTTACAGAAGAGGTCTAGAGCTAAAATTATTGCTCTCGCTCTAACGATTGCGGCGATTCCTCATATGTATGGTTTGAACACCGTTATCATATGCGGACGGGACTTACGTATGTGTTCACTTTTATTCCTTTGTTCCTTGTAATAGAAAAAAGCATGCCAGGACCTCTTAAATATGAGATCTGGGGTCAAAAAGACCTCAGATCTCATATTTACACTAAAATGCAATAAAAAAAAATAAAAAACAAAATGGCATTTCAAAAAAAAAAAAAGTCTCTCTTTAGAGCTATGGGTGGAAGTGATGCTTGACGTCGCCTCCGCCCTGCAATGCTATGGAGCAGAGTGGGTTGCATCTGCCTCTCACTCGGCTCACAGACATTGCAGCGGCCGGATTGGATCGTCTCCGCTGCTACCAGCGGGTCCGGTAAGCAGCAGAGATGACCGGAGTGTGGCGGGGTAGGCCCTCTCTCGCCCCCGATAAAAGTGATCTCGCGGTGAATCCACTGCAGAGACCACTTTTATTGGAAACAGAAACAGGTAACTGCTACCATATCAATGGTATTCCACTTCAAAGGACCGCCGTATACGTCATTATACTGCGGGTGGTCCGGAAGTGGTTAAAACTGTAATTTTTTTTTTACATTTCGGAAATGCCAGTAAAAACTTGGCTGTGCCAGTAAATTTTGGGTGCAGTGTCAGTAAATTTCAATCTGGTAGGTCGGCAAAACACTGCCCTACATCAGCACTAGGATCACATTAGCTAAGTGATGGAGAAACTGAGGGAGAAGAGAAACATTAGAATACTAGTCAGTACCAGTTTGCAAAAGTGTATTTGCTTTGGAAGAATAAATCACCTCTAACATCTATGTGTGTGGATGTTGCTGCATTATGTAAAACTATTAGAATAGTTTTTACATTTTAGAATGGGGTGCCTCGGCCATTTTTAAGGGTTGCTTTGACTGTAAAAGGTTGAGAAACACTGGCCTAATAGATGCCCAGCACAGGATCAATCACACATAACTGCCCCCACTAGAAGTGGATTCCTATGGGGGGCACTCGGCAGGGGGAGGAGCCAGAAGTACCAACGGCAGACCTGAGAAGGATCAGGGCTGCTCTGTGCAAAACCATTACACAGAGCAGGTAGGTATAACATGTTTGTTAGTTTAATGAAAAAAACAATGTAAGCTTTACAGTCAGAGTTGAGGCTAAATCATTTTATTCCATGGTTTATGATAACAAGATACATAGAACCTCTGTGGATTGTTTTTTATTACACCATCACAATTAGGCAAAATCTTTAGTGTAAAGAGGAAGTTAAATCCTAAAATCAGCAGTGTATGCAATCACTCCTTCTTTCACAGTGCTCCATTTTCAGGTTTCTTTTTCATTTAAAGCTAAACAGGCAAACATAGAAACACACAAATTAAAAATGAATACATGGGAGCTCTATTAACTGCCAAAAGGATTAGTATTTCTGTCTATCCATTTCTGAGATTTACACAGCTATGCCACACAGCAGAACCCTGTTTAGTAGGGACCTGATTATTTTCTTTTGCACTTAAGTAACAAAGTGTATCTATGGTCTAAATATAAAATCATATATTGATTTCCACATTGTATTTCAATTATTTCCAGCCTACTACTATTAGTCTGAATGATCTTGAAGTTTACAAAACTTACTCCCCACACATTTACTTCCAGGAATTCTGTGACAGGTATTTACTATGCCCTGTGGCAGAGTCTGCTTTCTGTACTAAAGAGGTGGTGAGAGGAGGAGTTTCAGGAGGTGGAGTCAGTAAAGGAATCACAGCTTGCAAGCAGCAAGGTACCATGGGACATGTAGTCCTTAGAATTTGAACGTAAACAGCAGAGTAGAAGCTGGAAATAATTCAGGGAATTCAGGAAGTTGTGGAAAGAGATGACCAGCTGACAGGCAGCAATTACAACATGGAAGGAGATTTTTTTTTACCCAGTTCCCGCCCGCCCACAGTCCATTTACTGCGGGCAGCCAGCACGGGCAGGTTGGATCACATACATGTATGTCACCAGCTGATGGGTGCACCGTGTGCCCCTCTTGACCGCTGTGTCTACTGCACACAGTGGACTGCAGCTCCCGGTGGGGTATCACATGATTGCTGTGCTTAGTATTGTGATGCTGTAATTGGCATTCAGTTATCACATGGCACCTGGGCTAGTCACAGCACCCTGTACCATGTGATGGCTGTGGGCCAATCATAGCACACAATAGTAAACACAGCTGTTATGAATGTAACCTATTCATGACACTTCAAAACATTGCTGCCACAGTGATCATCACTGTAACAGCAAAGTGTAAAAGAAAAACCCTGATCACCCCCCCAGAGTAATGTGGTGTCGCTATGGTGACACTGAACTACTCTGATGAAAGTATGTAAGAAAAATAATAATAAAGAAAGGAAAAAAAAAAAAAAAATATATATATATATATATATATATATATATATATATATATATATATATATATTTTTTTTTTTTAATATACTGTCACCAGTCAGTATCCCTGATTACCCCCCACGCCAGTCATATGATTACGCTGTACTGCACTGGTGACAATATGTAGAAAAATTGTAAAATAAACCTCTATTTGTGTGAAAAAAATTATATACATTTAATTTGCATAGAGTTGTATGACCATGCAATTGCCGGTTAACATAGCGCAGTGCTGAATAGCAAAAAATCGCCTGGTCAAGAAGGGGGTCAAAAACTTCCGGGGGTCAAGTGATTAAGTAAGCTTATAATGGATTGTCAAATATAACTATTGTTTGTATTGTTAGTACAATGCTGATTTTTAAAAAATGAAAATGTATGGGATGACCAAGGATTTTCTGTAAATTCACAGCCTGTGATTGGTAAGTGAAAATGAAGCAGCAAACTGCTCATTTCTTTGTCACTTTGCCCACTCCCCCTATCAACATTTTCCTTGTTGGCACAGGATGGCAGCAGCACAGCTAATTGGTTGCTAGACATGGGCCGAACACCCCCCTGTTCGGTTTGCAGCAGATCTCCCGAACAGGGGGAAAGTTCTAACCCGAAGTCAATGGGAGTTGAACAGAAAAAATCAAAAGTGCCCATTTTGAAGGCTTATATGTAAGTAATTGGTCATAAAGGGGGTCTAGGTACTGCCCTGGGGGATATGTATCAATACAAAAACAATTTTTAAAGCGGAGTTCCACCCTTTAAAAAGTCAGCAGTTACAAAAAGTGTAGCTGCTGACTTTTAATAATTGGACACTTACCTGTCCCAGGCTCCAGCGATGCGGCCACCCGCAGCATCGCTCTTATCCCCTCCTCCGTGTAGCACCAGCATCACAAGTGTGGGCGCCCGGCTGCGCCCTGTGAATGGCCGGTGCATCTTCTGGGACTTGTGACGTGTTCCAGAAGATCGTCGGGTGGGAGGGGGGAAGGTGAACGTCCTTCCGGCCCCTGGCGCCAGGAGAGGAAGTGGGACCAGGGACCCTGTGAAAACAGGGTCCCCGGTCCCCCTCTCCCCCCAAAAAAATGACATGACAATTGTGGCATGTCAGGGGGTCACTTTCCCTTAAAGAGGAAGTTCCACTTTTGGGTGGAACTCCGCTTTAAAAACAATAGTTTAGAGGGACACTATTTTTTTATTTTTTAATAAAGGATTTGTCAAAAACTTGTCTATTACTGCATAGCTGATCGCTGAGTTTGTGGATTAAAATGAATTTCTGTTTAAGTTTGAAACCAGTGTGTCCGTGTTAAATGAATTAACCATTTGTATAATTTAATTTCAACACCCCTCCCCTTTCTCCCGATATTTTCTGATGTTTTAATTGTGCACAAACATTACACCAACATACACAGTTCTGACTAGAAGTCATTTTGTATACAACAGTGTGGTACCTTCCTTTGTTTGTTAACCTTAAACTGTTTGAGAAGAAAAAAAAAAAAAATTGTCTCCTGTTTTTATTAATTTATGTACACTTTTTTTTGGTGAATTTGCTCATGCTCGTTCTCATAGGGGGGAGGGATCGGGGGCCCCCTTGTTGGGGTAGGGGAGGGGGCAGAGCCCCAAAGCACCCACCCTCCCATATTGAGGACATGTTGCCTGGTATGCTTCAGGAAGGGACAAGCGAGCGCCACCCCCCCCCCTTTCCTGACCTGCCAGGCTGCATGTCTGGATAAGGGTCTGGTATGGATTTTGGGGGGGGGGGGGACCATGCCGTCTTTTTTTTTAAATGTTGGCATGGCCTGTATTTTCTTTATTCTTTTTTTTACTATTCAGCTGTCAGCGGGGAAACCCATTGACAGCTGATGACTCATCGGTTGTTAAGGACGCCGTGGCCGGCTTCCTGGCCTCGCTCCTTAACAATCAGCTTACACTGTGCCCTGACTGGGCAAAGCTTTACCCAATCAGGGAGCAGAGTGCACTGTGCAGCACTCAAAATTCGGGTGTTTGGCAAATGGCCGAACAGCCAAATGTTCGGCCCGAACTCATGCTTGGGCGAACCATTCGCCCATCCCTATTGTTGCTTCTTCATCTCCCAATCTGAGCTTTGCTGTACAGGGGTTTGCAAGATTCTGATACCAAGTCAAATTTAGGTACTTACACTGCTTGCAATAAAAATTACATTTAATGATGCTTTAATGAATAATAGTTGCATTCATTTGTGTCTTTTAAATCTACCTGGAGACAGACTTTTCAGAAACTTGGGCAATATAAACTAAAAAAAATAGAAGGAAAAGTACATAATTCCAATTCTCTGTATTAGGGTACATTATGTCCCACTATCTCTCCTACCTCCCTTCCCTAAACACATACCTGGCTCCATGTCACCTCTTCAGCATTGTCTCTGGCTCCAGTATCACTCCCTTTACTTCCTGGTTTCACAGGCTCCCGCTGTCATCAAACTTCTGTGAGGAAGTAGCTGGGCATGACTTGCCAGCACTGTGTGTATGTGGACACAGACAGCTCAGCACGATACCCAAGGGGAGTGCGCACGCACAGGCGCCTCCTACCATCATTGCTTGCTACGGGGGGGAGGAGCCTACAATGCTGGCAGCAACTGTGCGAAGATCAAGAAAGTGGCGTTTTTGTGCAATATCATTGCACAGGGCAGGTAAGTGTTTTTTTTTTTGTTTTTTTATTTGACTTTAAAATGGTATTAAATCCAAAAGCAATTATTTATTATATTGCTGCTGACCATTTCCTACGTGTGATGGCTGCATTCATTTTTTTTTTATTAGGCTTTCTTTCTTCTATGTTGACCTGGTGATCTGGGCAGTACATCTGTTGGTTTTCAAAAGAACAAGCTCTCCAGCAGAATGTATCATTTACAGTTTACCACTTATAGGGTGCTTACAATCATCATTTTTTAACTGCTTATAAACTTTAAGCTGGAGTTTGGCTTCAGTTTGCTAGTGTATTTAAATCTGCTAGTACATCTAACAATGCACTCCCCGCAGACTGACAATGCTGCTGTCCAAAGGTGCCCCTGTGCTCCTTCATCCACAGTGGGGGCACTCTAATACAGGAGGTGTGTTACTGGCCAGATCGGTAGGTAAAAACAGAGAAAAAGCCTAAAAAAGAAAATCTAATGCAGCTATCACATCTAATAATTGGTAAGCTGCAATAGATTACTTTTTTGGTTTTGGGTTTAATACCGCTTTAACATTACTCTGACTTTAATGAGAACTGCATATTAAAATTACCATTAGATTTGCCCCCCCCCACCCCTGCCAGAACACTCCAATCACTGCTCTCCGCCATCGGCTGCTGGTTTTCCAGCATGCTTGTCTGACAGTAGCTGGCCAAACGGACAGGGTGGCATACATTTTGAACCAGCTGATGTCTCCCGACATTCAGCCCGTGTGTACTTGGCTTTAAGCTGCCCATACACTAGTATATTTTCACCACAGTTAATAGAGTCAAGAGACCTGTGGCAAGCACTCATCAAGCGTGCCTGACTATGCCTGTCCTTTCCACCCACCTTCTCTATTTGTATAAACGGTACTACAGCCAGGGCTGTCTTATAGCATCATGGGGCCCTGGGCAAGGTAATGCACTGTGGCCCCCTACCAGCTTACCCCAATTTACGCACCGACTTTCAAGAATTAAAGTATAAAAAGTTCATAGAATTTATCATATATTTATTAGTACTTTCAATAAAATAGATTTTAACCACTTCAATAACAGGCACTTTCCCGCCCAGACCAATTTTCAGCTTTCAGCGCTGTCGCATTTTGAATGACAATTGCGTGGTCATGCGACACTGCACCCCAACTAAGTTTTTATTATTTTTTTCCTACAAATAGAGCTTTATTTTCGTGGTATTTGATCACCTCTGCGGTTTTTATTTTTCGCGACTGAAAATTTTGAAAAAAAAAAGTTGTTCTCTGTTTCTGTCACAAAACTTTGTAAATAAGTACATTTTCTCCATCACGGATGGGCACTGATAGGCTACACTGACGGGCACTGATGAGGCAGTACTGATTGGCATGGATGAGATGACACTGATAGGCGGCACTGATAAGCAGCACTGAAGGGCACTGATAGATGGCACTGATATGCAGCACTGGTGGGCACTGATAGATGGCACTGGTGGGTACTTGTGGGCACTGATAGGTGGCACTGGTGGACACTGATAGGTGGCACTGAAAGAGGGCACTGTAAGGTGTCTATTCCCTGGTGGTCTAGGGTGTCATCTGTAATTGACACTGAGTGCGAGCCATGTTGGGCATTATGCCCCTTACCTGGTGGTCTAGTGTGGGGTCCCTGATCATCTCCCTGGTGGTCTAGGATCGGCTCCCTGGTGGTCTGTGGGTGGGCTCTCCCTGGTGGCCCCTGGGCGGGCTCCCTGGTGGTCCAGTGTGGCGATCCGAGGGGGGGCTGCACTGATAAACAATTAGCACAGACCCCCCATGTCAGGAGAGCCGCCAACAAGGGGCTCTACTGACAGGGCTCGCATCTGCAGGGCTCGCGTTTGCAGCTCTCTCCTGACAGGGCTTTCATCTGCTCGCATCTGCAGACACGAGCAGAGGAAAAGCCGATAAACGGCTCTTCCTGTTTACATTGTGATCAGCCGTGATTAGTCACGGCTGATCGCATGGTAAAGAGCTTCCATTGGAAGCTTTTTACCGAGATCGGTCATGCGATGGGTCAGACTGACCCACTGCACCACCGATCACCACGATGCGCGCCCCTGAGGACGTCAATAGATGCCCAGTCAGGATAAGGAAGACACCGCCCGGCCTTCATTTGTCTATAGGCCGGGCAGGAAGTGGTTAAACAATAAAAATCAAAGACTAATCAACACAAAGAACACAGTATGGGGGAAGTAGGAGGGCACAGTACAGGTTCTGGGACACAGCCATCCCGGGACAGCTTATTAAAAGCGTGACTATCCTGGCAAATCCCGGATAGTTGGCAAGTATGATGTAATGCAAGATTATCATGGGGCCCCACATGCACTTGGGGCCCCTGGGCAGTGCCCAGGGTTGCCCATGCATTAAGACAGCCCTGACTACAGCTTCTATGAATGAATTGGGATGTGCGAATGGAGGGACAGGCAAATGATTGAAAGGTCCACCCCCTCTATTCATAGATCACGTCTCATTCATAAAAGCTGTAGAACAGCCACACCGGACGATTATGGCGGTTCGAGTAGGGGGATCGATGGAGGAAGATTTCAGCTAATAGAGGAGCCAACAGAACAAGGGACACATCCTAATGACTGTAAGGCTCCATTCACACCTAAGCAATTTGAATTGCTGGTGGAATCGCCACAATTCTGCCCGTGAAGATGCTGCAAAACGTGGAACGCATTTGCAATGCCATCACTTCTTAATGGCACACCAATCGCGCTGCAATCATGGCAAAATTGCAACGCATAAAGCATGTCGCTCAAAAAGGAGCAAGAGCTTCTTTTGGGCGACAGCGGTGCACGTTGCAATTTGCCGCAATTGCAGCGCGATTTATCACGCAACAGTCGTGGCAAAATTGCACTGCGTTTGGTGTGCCATTCGGAAGTAACGGCATCGCGTTTTGCCGTAATTTGGGCAGAATCGGTGTGAATGGAGCCTCAATAATGTCTCTTGTGCTGATATTATTTTCTGACTAAATTTAGGCTTTAAATTGGCCAACCAACATTCTTTCTCCAGTTTTCTTACCTAATAATGTCTCAGTGCAGCACTAAAACTCCATATATCCTGTTGTTATGTCAGAAGTATGTGGGTACTTTACATTGAATTTACTACCGGCTCCGTTCTAGCTAGTGAAGCTGTATTAGAAGGTTACTAATCATCTGGCATTCAGAAAATAGCACATAATCTGTCTGACTGGATTATCTGCAGCATGAGTTGTGCACCAAATACAGTTCTGCTGCATGTTCATTTGTATTCATTGTGATTTTATCCAGCAGTCAGTAGGCTGATGGTTGTAGGTATTTGGGATCCTCCATAAAATCAGTGTTATTAGAATAATTTGTGTAACGCGCAGAATAAAATAGCAAAAATACTTAAATCTTTGAATTTCACAAGGCCTATTACTGAAAGGTAAACTTCTGTTAAATATGAAAATGTTCTATTTAATATATCACATGGAAAAATATGATAATATATATATATGTATCTAAAATTACTCTTTATGGTGCCCTGGGAAAACACTTGAAGTTGAAGTATGGCAAAAAATTATTTTTGGCCATTTGCACAATGAAAAAGGTAGCTCTAATGATGTTTGCCGCATCTCTGGCTGCTGCAGCGTTTGTTACATAATATACTTTAATCAGACAGCAGACTCCTGACAGCGCAGAACGTCCTCCAATGAGACTTCTAGTTCTGGCTGCAATACACTGATCACTGTTGGTCACTCGCTCCGAACCTCTGCTGTTCATAAAAGCGTTGTATCCTTTTTAGTAAATACAAGGAATTCTGTATTGGAGGAAGAGAGACCATGATATATATCTACACTTCCTCCAATCACAGTGTTTTGCATTTATTGAAATAAATGCAAGGTTTTTTTATGCATGTTTCGATGTGACAAATGCTGCAGCAACTAGAGATGGGACACACTTGAGTAGATTTAACTTATTTTTAGGCTTCATGTACGCGGGACGTTTTAAAACCTCTCCTGAACAATGTAACTTGGCAGATAGTAACTGACGTTTAAAAATTCAGTTTTGCAGCGTTTACATGCCGCGTTTGCGGCAAGAAGCGTTTCTTTTTTTTTTAATGAGAAATGCCTGCAAATGAAACGCTGTTAACGGCGAGTTACCGCGTTTACAAGCTGTTACAGGCATTTGGCGTTTTAAATGCCTCTGAACATCTGTCCTGAACGCATTTTTTTTGCTTTCCTAAAAATGCTTCTAAACTCAGTTGCCTAGAATGGACTATAAACAACCCTGTGTAAATGTACTGATAAGATAACATAGAGAAGAGTTCAGGGGCAGCTGAAAAAATGTCCAACTGCTCCTAAACATCCGTTTACCAGCAGCAGTGTACATGAGGCTTAACTGTTCAAATGTGCAAAAAAAAAATTTTGGCCATACATCAGCTTAGGGTCCTTTCACACGAGAGGATCGTTCAGGTCCACCTGTCTATGGAGCGACAGATGTCAGCGGTGACATGTCCGCTGACATCCAATCCCCTCCGATCTGCCAAAAACAGACGAATGGAAACCCTATTTTCCATCCGTCTGGCGGATCGGATCGGATGAACACGGACAGACGATCCGTGTCCATCCGATCCTCCATAGAGGAGAATGGAGCTGTGACAGGTCAGTCTCTGCACGGAGTGCAGAGACGGTCCTGTCATCTGCCGGCTCAGCGGGGATAAACAGATGGATCCCCGCTGAGCATCGGAGCCCGTCAAAATGGGCGCTGCTCGTGTGAAAGGGGCCTTAAACCTTTATATAAATTCCAATTTTTGTGTTAGTTGCCTAACTAGCATATTTGACATCTCGGGCAGATAATTTTTTAATACCGTTCTTCTTTATGCATCAAAAGTAACCCTAATAATGTTTAGAAAAAATGGATATATCAAGAAACTTTATTTCCTATATATATTCATGCCAGTAAAGAAAAGTATTAAGATGTAAACATTTATTATCAGCACACTATGTAGTGGTTTGATAGTGACAGGCCTGACGGTAATTAAATTATGGTAATATGATCCTCCATACAGCAGCGACAATATTAAGGGAAGAAAATGGTAATCCTGACAATACATAGGGTGTACACCAATGGGTGATCAGATAAAATATACAGGAGACAAACAGTTAAACAGTTTGGTGCAACAGACAGGCAATTGTTGTAAAACATTGGCAACAAATCAGCAATCTTTTAAATAATAATTCAGCAAATGGGCAACTGTGACAATATATGGGCAGCAAATGGGCAATTGTGACAATATAAGAGCAGAAATCAGGCAATTGGGACTATATGAGGAATGTGACAATTTGTGGAATATGTGGGCAATATTTGCAATATGAAAACTGTGCTGGCCAATATGTGAGCAACGCATAGAAAATTGGGACCAAACATTGATTAAGTATGAGCAATTGTGACAAAGGGATTGATTTACTAAAACTGGGGAGTGCAAAATCTGGTGCAGCTTTGCATAGAAACCAATCAGCTTCCAGGTTTTTGTCGGGGGGCTGAATAACTACCATGTACAGTTGTACCGGATTTTGCACTCTCTAATTTTAGTAAATCAACCCCAATATGTTAACATTAAATGGGCAACTGTTACAATACACTGGCAACAAATTGTGATAATGCATGGGAAATAACAGTGACACTGGGGCTTATTTACTAAAACTTGAGAGTGCAAAGTTTGGTGCAACTGTGCATAGAAACCAATCAGCATACAGGTTTTATTGCCAAAGCTTAACTAAACAAGCTGAAATTAGACGCTGATTGGTTACTATGCACAGCTGCACCAGACTTTAAGTGCACCAGTTTTAGTAAATCTCCCCCACTGTGACAATACTTGAAACACAGTCAGTGGGGAAAAAGCCATATGGTTACTAAAAAATATTCCTTACTTTGGTGGCCAAGAAGGAATAATGGAATAATGCATTTTACACTGGTGCTCAGTGGAAGATAGAATCCCCCTTACATTAATGGTTAAAGGGAAGAATGCTGTATTGCTGCATTAACTGTCTGTTGCCTGTAGTACTGTCCCCCTAGGGCATTCTGAATGTTGACTTCATAGGCGTTTTCCCGGTTACCTGCAGCTGGTTGCTAGGGGTTACCTCTTGGTTTCTAGGGGTTTCCATTTGTCCCACCCTTATGCCCACTTGCTCATTACTCAATGACCAGTCCAAGGTATTTGTGTTTTTGCGTTTTATTTTGGAACTTGGATGGGAAAATGGGTTAGTGGGATACTCCAACTGGAACTATTCACAATGGATAAGGACAACTCTCACTTGGCCTCACCAGATTATTTGTGGAAGCAGTCACACTACTTTAACTATACTGCCACATGTATGGAAGGAATTAAGTCTTCTTGCTCTCACTAGCAGCAGACTTGATGCACTACATTATCTTCAGGATACTCTCTAGTATCCCATTTACTGACACCCATCCACTGACTCTTCTAACTGAAGGGGGCAGCCCTCACTTGACAGGCCCCAAGGACACATATCTGTACTCACAGTAGGCAGAATCAGATCCTTGCTGGTGCCTCCCTTCCAGTCAGCTCTGCAGGGCCTCTGAGCTCAGCTTCTCTCTCTCTCTAGGCCCTTGGGTGGACCACCCAAAGCCGCAAGGAGAGGACAGCAGCTCCCTCCCTCCTGGACTCTGTTCCCTAGCTCAGCTAACTCTGAGCACATGTACCCTGGGCTTTTATACAGTATCCCAACATGCAAAGCAGCACTTTTCCTCTGCCAATAGCCAGGATTGTAACAAAGCCTGTGCACTCACCTGCCAGGTCCCCTCCCGCTGTCCAATATCCCTCCCTGAGCTGAGCTGCACCAGAGCACAATGAGCAGACCTAATCAATAGATCCTGCTCCCTGGTAGGCAGAGAGTGCTCTAAGTTTTACCTGACCATCTTACTGATAAGCAGAAATACCAAAAGCTATATTTTCTTCTAGCACCTACCTAGGAGGGTGCTACATGCCTAATTAATATTTACAGGCAAAGCAGCCTTCTTCCGCAATCATTTCTGAGCTCCTGCAATACCAGGTGGATTGATATCCATCTCAATAATGTCCTCATAGCCCTGGTGCTGATACCATTTGGCAGAGCCTGTGGAGCTGGAACATGCCAGAAAGGATATAAATCCAAGGTTAGTGGAGGAATTCAGTGGTGATGTGGCACTAGATTAGTGGCAGGAGCTCAGTGTATCCTGTCAACAGCTGTAGCTTCAGGATACCATGAAGTTGGAAAATTAGTTTGGGAATAAAAGCACAGTGCCAAAAGGTTCAAAGCCCTATTCATTTTTTGTTTAGTTGTGTAGAATACAGTTATGGTTGACTTTCTGAAAGTTATTTTTTGCTGTCTCTGCCCCTCTTGGAGTAATAGCATAGCAGCAAAGATATGGTCTGGCACCTTACACTTTTTTGTACAGTACATATAGACTTTATGTCAGGAACCATGAATCAAAGACAGAAGTGCAGTAAAATCACACTTTTGAATAAAAATGTAAAATGTTATAAAACGTGGTCAAAGCATAGCCAGAGTTCGGTAACCAGTGCAGATAGTCAGAGCAAGCCAGTGAAACAGGAGTCCAGAGATTAGCGAGGACAAACAAACGGAATGCAGGGTCAGGAGCCAGGAGAAGAGTCAACTGAGCAGGGTCTTTAATCCAGGAACCAGAAGGGAATGTCAAACAGGCAAAGTCTTTCACAGGAAACTACAGCGAAGATTTCTCCAGAGATGTTGACCAAGGCGAAGGCATCTGATCCAGGCAGTTTATATAGCAGCAGAGCTGGCTAAACGAGGCAGGATATGATCATCATGTGAGACAGAATGAAAGCTGAGACTGGCGATTAACCCTCAGCTGAGCAGCTTGCTCTGAGAAGGGAGAGCTGAGCCCAGCCCTGACACTTTAAGTATATTTTGCAATATAATTATTATTGTTTTCTATAGTTTCCCATACATATTGTAGCAGGTCTGTTTTTTGGGCGTATAATCCATGAGCGCTAATGACAGCTCTAACAACTTTACTCTTAAAACAGTGCTTTCTCCACCAACATCTAAAAAGTAAAATGGTGCTTGACCTAGTCAAAGCGCAAGAATACCTATAATGATGAAATACCGCATGCCTCTTTCTGGCTCTTACTACTATTTAGGTTCCCATTCACATTTGGAGAAATTTAAATTTATTAGACTTGACTACGCCTGACTATGGTCAACATGTAAACTCCCATTCTTTCTATTTGTCTGTGTTCATACTTGTACATTCATCCTGCCCTATGTTATTTGCCCTATGTTCAAATAAAAGTTTTTAGAGCATATTCAGGCATTTTTGCTCCCATAGACTTCAGTGGGAGCACTTCAAAATGCTCAACACATACATTTGCGCCCATTTTTGTGGTTGAAAAATTACTCTCCTCCGCTAGAATTCTTCTTCTCCCCTTACACAGCCCAAGAAACAAACGCCTGAAACACTTGCACAAATCTTGTAAAACACTTCAAATTCACTAGTATGCTCTGACTGCAATCTGCTCAGGTATAAATGCAGGTTTTGAGCGAAAAGTGTTCACTTTCTGACATGGCAACTATTGGGTTTCCATTTAAACGTTAGCACTGATGACCTTGTATCAGTGGCAGCCCATCCATTAGGGGCGCAGGGGCTCTGCCCCCCTATCCATGCATCCGGCCCCCTAATCTACAAGCAGGGTGCCTGACGCATGGATTCCAGAGGCTTTTACAGGCTTCAAAAAAAGGTGGGCTCGGGGCGCATAGCACTGCGCCTTGAGCCCACCCAGTTGTGTGACAATAGCGAATGAATATTTATTTTCACACTGATTTTTCTCCCGGCCAACCAGGAAGAGGGTTTGAGACCCGTTTCCCGGTTGGCCAGAAGGAGAAGCGTTACAGTTGGCCGCCAAGGAGGAGGGAGGAGACGGAAGCCGCCGTGATGCCTGCGGAGTAGAGCAGGGGAAGGGGAAGCCGCCCGTGATGCCGATGAGGAGAGCAGAGGAAGGGGAAGCCGCCGGTGATGCCGAGGAGGAGAGCAGGGGAAGGTGAAGCCGCCCGTGATGCTGAGAAGGAGAACAGGGGAAGGAGAAGCCGCCCGTGATGCTGAGGAGGAGAACAGGGGAAGGAGAAGCCGTCCGTGATGCCGAGTAGGAGAGCAGTGGAGGGTGGAGGCACCGCCCATCGCCTGGGTGAAGTGCTGCCCACTATTGATGGCCGCCACTGCCTGGTATGGGTTACATTGTGTTTCCCTCATCAATCTACAGGGAGACAGAAATCAATTACAGCCTATGGAGCTGTGGGTACATGTACCAAGGTAAAAAGGAGGTCTCCGGTGCTTGTGTTTTAATAGAAACCCAATAGCTGAGTTGTGAGGTGGTGTGCAGCAGCTTCTTTGTTGTAAGGTATTTTTGGCATAGGCCTCATATACACGGGTGTTATTAAAAATTAGCTGTGATGTCGGTACCGACGCCAGGAAAAAAAGCAGCATTAAAAATGCGATTTCATCAGCGTTTTGCATTGGCGTTAATGCGAGTTATTGAGCGTCAGCACTAAGGTGCATTTTTTCCCTCTGCTATTTTCCACTCCTAAATTACCCACAATGCCAAGGAAAACGTATAAAAAACAGCGACGCTAAAAACGCGGTTAACGTTGCTACGGCGCTAATGCACCTTATTGAGAGTGTCAAAAACGCTCTAACGCTGCAGTTTCCGAACGCGCTGGTCTTATGTTAGTTTTACAGCTTAAGAACGTTGACGCCACTTACAGCTCAGAAACGTCAACGTGTGTATGAGGCCATTGAATAACATGGTGTGGCTTTCTAAAGCTGTAAAAACAGATCAAAAATATATATTAATAACGCCTGTGTGTATGAGGCCTTAAAATTGATAGAGATGGCCATAAGAAAGCATATTTATCTCTTTAGTTCATCAAACCTGTCATATTAATAAATAGAAACAGTTGGCGGAGCAATTAAAGTGAACGTGAACTCAAAAAGGGTAAGATTTGCTTTGTTATAGGGAACATTTAGAATGTTAATTGTTCCTAAGCAATAGCCTGAAATGTGTACATTTTTGTCTTGAATTCCTCCAAAAAATGCAGTGCACCCATTGGTATGTGCCTACAGATTCATAGCTGTATATCTGCAGTGTGAGATCTAAGGAACTACTGCATCTGACTGCTAGTAGAGATCTGGAGTGAGATTTGGTGATATCACTAACATGCTGCCCATTGTTCTACTTACAGGAAGCTCTGGCACAAGGAAGGAAACCCCTGATTCCCACCAAGGGCATAGATCAGCCTTTGCCCACTGCCTGCCTTTTTGGGCACAGCTTCTAGAGTTTAGCTCTTCTTTAGGATGGAGCAGAAAATCATCATTACAGTGTTTTAAGCACAAGGATACTCTCTCAATTAACAAAATTGACTATTTGTAATCCTTATGCTGCAAGCAATAGTAAATAGATAGGAAAGTATATCATATTTACTTGTTTAAAACTTTTTTTTTTTTTTACATTTCTTCAGTTACTTCTTGGTTTCCAAGCCTAGGCAAATGATGTAGTTTATGCCAGGAGTCTTCAAGATGGAAGGAGGGGTTTTCTCAGCTTAGCACACCCTTCTGCCTACATGCCTGAGCTAAGGGCAGGTAGATTATAGGAAGTAAATGCTACATGAATCATTTGCCCTTACTCAAGATGGCCAGGGGCAGAAATGCTAGGGGTGTTTTTTAAAGTGATTTCTCAGAAAAATAAAGCATGGAGACATGGGTAGAATGGGGGGGTTTGCTTTGAATATTGGAAATGAATGAAAGTGGTTATAAACCACTGGGCACTTTTTTTTCGTACCTGCAAGGTAATAATATAATGTGCTAACATGCATCGCATACTAGCAGATTATGTTAAACTTACCTTAACCACTTCAGCCCTGGAAGGATTTCACACTTTAGGACCAGAGCACTTTTTGTGATTCGGCACTGCGTCGCTTTAACTGACAATTGCGCGGTCGTGCAACGTTGTACCCAAACGATATTTGCATCCTTTTTTTCCCACAAATAGAGCTTTCTTTTGGTGGTATTTGATCACCGCTGTGTCATTTCTGATCGCCGCTATAAACAAAAGAGCCACAATTTTGCAAAAAAAAAAAAATTTCTTACTTTTTTCTAAAATACAAATCCAAAAAAAATATATTAAAAAAAAAACATTTTTTTTAACGGTTTTGGCTGATTTATATTCTTTCTCATATCTGTGATTAAAAAAATTGCAATCGGCGTTTATTGATTGGTTTGCGCAAAAGTTGCCGCGTTTACGAATGATGAGAATTCATTTCTGGGGTTTTTATTTTTTTTTAATTTTTTACTAGTAATGGCGGCGATCTGAGATTTTTAGCGGTACTGCGATATTGCGGCAGACATGTCGGACCATTTTGACACTTTTTTTGGACCAT
The DNA here is from genome assembly GCA_018402905.1 of Glandirana rugosa. Lineage (NCBI taxonomy): Eukaryota > Metazoa > Chordata > Amphibia > Anura > Ranidae > Glandirana > Glandirana rugosa. The sequence goes on along the minus strand of BLSH010466543.1, from coordinate 4,909,461 downwards.
TGGCACTCTCACAGCGATCAGTGCTATAAAAATGCATTGATTACTGTGTAAATGCCATTGGCAGTGAAGGGGTTAACCTGGGGGCGCTCTAAGAGTTAACTGTGTTCCCTGGGCGTGTTCTAACTGTATTAGTGTTTGACTGGCACGGGAAGGGGAGTGATCACGGCTTCCATATAGAGGAAGGCTGTGATCACAGCCCTTCCCCCTCTCACAGAACGGAGATCCGCGTTTACATACATGGATCTCCGTTCTTTCACTGCGGGGGGGGGGGCATCGCGGGTAGCCGGCGGAGAGTCCGCCCTACCCGCTCCCTAGTCCCCCCCGACACAGTGAGCGAGCCTCCGGCGGCGCGCGCTCACAGTGCACGATCTGGCAGCTGCCGTTATATGACGGCGATTTGCCTAATAGAGTCATCTTGTCGCCGTCAACCTGCGGTTGGCAAGTGGTTAAAACGAGTGCTGAGATGTCAGCGTTGCAGGCGCTCTCATCTTCACCTGTCTTGCTTGCTGGCTGGAGCCACAGGAGCCACCGTTCACAGCACAGGGCTCTGAAGAAACAGCACGGATGGCTGTTCCTTCGGAGCGCATGCGTCAGTGATGTCACTGGCTGCATGAACAGTAAATATCTCCTAAATGGTGCACATTTAGGAGATATTTTTACTACCTATAGGTAAGCCTTATTATAGGCTTACCTATAGGTAAAAGCAAGAGATGGAAATTTACTTCCACTTTAACTGGTTCCGGATGGGCTCGCGTACATTTACTACTGCAGAGTGGTACGATCCCATGAATCGCCATCTATAAACGGCTAGCAGACCGGAGCGTGCTGCCGGCGGCGCACTCTCATGTGCGCTGCACTCTGCAGCAGTATGGCTGCAGGTCCCGCGGATGTCCGCGATTGCCTGGCAGAAGAAAAACGTGGAGCCGCCGATGTAAACACAGCGGTCCCCTGCTCTCTCAGGCGACATGTAAGAGATCTACTGATCCCTGTCACTGGGATCAGTTAGATCTGTCATGTCCCTGGCAGTCCAGCCCCCTCACAGTTAGAATATACCTAGGGAACACAGTTAATCCCCAGATTGCCCCTTGCAGGTTAACCCCTTCACTGCCAATGACATTTACACAGTAATCAGTGGATATTTAAATTTCTGATTGCTGTACAAATGTCATTGGTCCCAAAAAAGTGTCAAAAATGTCCGACATATCCGCTACAATATCGCAGTCCCGATAAAAATCGCAGAGCGCCGCCATTACTAGTTAAAAAAAATATTAAAAATAGTAACAACGTCATAAATGAATTCTCATGGTTTGTAAATGCGGCAACTTTTGCGCAAACCAATCAATAAACGCAGATCGCAATTTTTTTTTTTACCACAAATATGAGGAAGAATATATATCGGCCAAAACTGATTAATACAATTTTTTTTTATATTTTTTTTTGGATGTGTATTATAGCAAAAAGTAAAAAATATTGTTTTTTTAAAAAAAATTGTCACTCTTTGTTTTTGTTAATAGTGGTGATCAGAAGTTACGCAGAGGTGATCCATTACCACCAAAAGAACAAAAGAAAGCTCTATTTGTGGGAAAAAAGGGCATCAATTTAGTTTGGGTACAACGTCACACGACCGCACAATTGTCAGTTAAAGCGACGCAGTGCCGAATCGCAAAAAGTGTATCCTACACTGGGAAATCCTTCCAGTCCTCAAGTGGTTAAATAGCGTTTTTTGTTTGTGGTGCTCAGGTGCAGTGTAGTTCCTTTAAACCTAAAGCAGATCCTGTCTGATACTCCTCTGTATTGCAGCCACGAGGGTATCCCTTTTTCTACAGATTCCTGATTTTGGAAGGATTATAAGATTATAAGTGAACCATGGAACTGGAAGACTATTTTCCCATGATTTTATCTAAATCTGAACAGACACAGTAACATTGATGGTTTCATGAAACAAAAAGCTATGATCAAATCAGCCTCTTACACAAAGCCTTGAGTACTGACTATTCTTGTGCAGCATGTAAATATTGTACTATGAATAACGTGTGGAATAAACCTAATAGTGGCCATTAAACTGGTCATTGCCTTTTAGGGCATGTACAATATTTGCCTTCTGTGACAATACAGTGAATGATTAAAGGGTAGATTTCCTGATGTGCCAAGTTCTAGTGAAGCTGCAGCATGTTGTAATGATTGGTCATCTCATTATTGGTCTAAAGTCCTATGATGTATGTGCAGCACATAGACACAAGCTGGCACAGAATAGTAATGCTTGGAAAAAGCTCCCCTGGCAGTCCAAGGGTTAGTATGGAGTGTGAATGGAACAACGTGTTTGAACTCTGGCTGCCAGTTCTCTGTGACCTTGTTAAATTGTTGTCCGTTCCAAGTAGTATCTAAATCGTAGTAGTATCTAAATTGGAGGCACAACCTATAAATTCCTATAGCTATTGCTTGCATGTTTAGCCTTATTGGCCCCCCACATCTTCACAAATGATGATATCACACTTTTTCATATATCTTCCCCCTGACAACCAAGAGGGGTCTCCGTACTGAACCTTTAGATCCCCTTTCACACGGGGCTGTCCATTTTGACGGACTCCGCTTGCTCAGCAGGGATCGATCTGTGGATCCCCGCTGAGCAGGCGGATGACAGATCCATCTCCGCTCACTGTACAGAGACAGACCTGTCAGAGCCCCGCTGTCCTCTATAGGAGATCGGATGAAAACGGATCCCCCTGTCCGTTTTCATCTGATTCCATCCGATCCGCCAGACGGATGGAAAATAGGGTTTCCATCCGTCTGGATTTGGCGGACCAGTTTGGATAGCAACGGATGTCAATGGACCATAGGAATGTGCAGGGGGTGTGCCAGGTGTGCCTGGGCACACCCTAATCACTCCAAGCACATTAGCATTACCGCTCTGTGTGCCGATGGAGAGATGGGAAATATCTCCCTCTGACCAGTTCCACCATTATTGAAGAGCTACTGTACTTCTCTTTCACTGAACCGGTTCTGCTATTAGAGTGTGTGTGTCTATGAGTGTATGTATGTATATAAATATAAATAGGGGGGGCGTGGCCTGGACGCAGAGGAAACAGGACGTTCTTCTGAGGAGCTCCAAGGAGGTAAACTTAATCCATAGCCATCTGGCCATTAGGAGCCCCTCGGACAAGTTTCACATATATATTCAGCCTCCCTGTCCCAGCAGCTTTCAACTGACACTACCATCTCGCGGATCCGCGGAGTCGGGCCGCGGACCTCATAAATTGAGGCCCCGGCTTTTGCGGCCTACCCGCGGCGGCACAGACAGGGTCTAAATCATCCATTTTAGTAACCCATCCACCCTCCTGGACCCTTCATCCAGCAACAGGGAATACTAGGCACCAATCCAAGCACCCTGGATGCTTTTTACCCCCAATGTAAACGGAGCAACCCAGCATCAAACCGCAGCCCTTCTACTGCCACCAGGCCCCACTGTCAGCAGGCCTTGTTCCTCTCTCCCTAGGACACAATACACTAGTAGGGGCTCGGATCCCCCCAAGATTTTATTAACAAGACTCTATATTCAAGCTTCCAGCACCTGTAATTAAATCCTGTCTGTCGGACACTGCTCCCCACTTCTGTGTCAGCTCCAGGCTCTGTCCCCCTTTTTTTTGGTTTCCTCTCTCTGGAAAATATTTTTATTTACTTCTCTTTTTTACACTGACCCTCTCAATACACTCATCCAGAGGAGACAAAGACTAAATATGTCATTATGAAAATAATCCGTGGGGGTCGCTTACACGGTGCTATGCAGATCATTCACCTTTAAACATATCTTGATAGGATACAAAGGGGTTCAGAAGATCGCACAAAGGTCCATATACAGAACAATTATTTTAGAACCCCCCTAGGCTCGGGGATGATCACATAACACAGGATCCCTCTCTCCTTGTTCCGG
>BLSH010466543.1:4874085-4900665 GCA_018402905.1 Glandirana rugosa | reverse complement strand
CAGTTTGAACATATTTGTCTCTCCTCTCCAAGGGACAAAGGTCAAATCTCTTTACTATACAGGGGTCTCCATTCCCCCTCTCTAGAACAGAAAACAAAACCTATGTTACAATGGGAAACTGAATTAAACTGCTCCTTCTCGCTTAAAGAATGGACTGGGTTGTTTAATAACCTCAATAAATCATCCCGTTCCCCCTCATTAAGAGAATCCCCTCTTAAACTACTTACAAGATGGTACATGACACCTGCAAAAATTCACTTATATTATCCTTTATCTTCCCCTAACTGTTTTAGGGGTTGCAACCTCCAGGGCACCCTCAGCCACCTATTCTGGGAATGTGATCTGCTTAAACCCATTTGGTGTCACCTATCCAACTCAATAGCCAAAATCACAGATAACCCGATCACCCTTACCCCCCATGTATGTCTTTTATTCTCAAACATTCCAGAGTTATCTAAACCATGTAATAGACTAATTCATACCCTTATTACATCGATACAATGGATGATTGCGTGTAATTGGCGTACCCCCACACTGCCATGGAACCAGGTTTTATCCAGAATGTCATCCATCAGACTTATGGAAAGAATTCACTTCACCCTTATTGATGACATGATCTCTTTTGAAGAGAAATGGGATATTTGGGATAAAATGATTAAGTAATGTTTTTCCTCAACAAAACTAGTAAGATATTACTCTATAATTATACCCTGGCTGGTTTCTTCCTCACCTATACGTCAGTACCATTGCAACTTTTTGTCATCATTATATACACTGCAAACATTTTGTATTTATACCTTTTTTGCCTCTTAACTTTTTTTGATATTGTATGCTTACAATGTTTTTTTGTACCTACCTTCCAATAAAATCTTTTGTAAACAAAAAATAAATATAAATATACTGTTAATGTGTGTTTGAGCTTTGGGGTGCACACCCTAATGCAATAGGCTGCTCTCACCTATGCAATGGACATGTTACCGCTGACATCCGTTGCTCCATAGAAGTGAATGGAGCGTCTGATCAGGTCCGCCTGAAAAACGGACAGGCAGACCGGATCAGACAGCCCGCATGAAAGGGGCCTTACCAATTAGCAGGTTGAGATAAAGGGGTTGATTCAGGGCTGTCTTAATGCAAGGGCACCCCTGGGCACTGCCCAGGGGCCCCAGGTGCATGGGGGTCCCATGATAATCTTGCATTACATCATACTTTTTACTAAGCTGTCCCAGTGTCCCAGAACCTGTACTTCCCTCCTCCTGTACTGTGCCCTCCAACTGTACTGTGCCCGCCTCCCTCCTCCTGTACTGTGACCTCCTCCTGTACTGTGCCCTTCTCCCTCCTCTTGTACTGTGCCCTCCTCCTGAACTGTGCCTTGCTCCCTCTTCCTGTACTGTGTCCTCCTACTGTACTGTGCCCTCCTTCCTCCTCCTGTACTGTGTCCTCCTCCTGTACTGTGCCCTCCTCCCTCCTCCTGCAATGTGTCCTCCTCCTGTACTGTGCCCTCCTCCTGTACTGTGCCCTACACCCTCCTCCTGTACTGTACCCTTCTCCCTCCTCCTGTACTGTGCCCTACACCCTCCTCCTCCTGTACTGTACCCTTCTCCCTCCTCCTGGACTGTGCCCTCCTCCCTCCTCCTGTACTGTGCCCTCCTTCTGTACTGTGCCTTCCTCCTGTACTGTGCCCTTCTCCCTCTTCCTACACTGTGCCCTCCTCCCTCTTCCTGTACTGTGTCCTCCTCCTCCCTCCTCCTGAACTGTGCCTTCCTCCCTCCTCCTGTACTGTGCCCTCCTCCCTCCTCCTGTACTGTGCCCTCCTCCCTCCTCCTGTACTGTGCCCTCCACCCTCCTCCTGTACTGTGCCTTCCTCCCTCGTCCTGTACTGTGCCCTCCTTCCTCCTCCTGTACTGTGCCCTCCTCCCTCTTCCTGTACTGTGCCCTTCTGCCTCCCCCAAACTGTTTTCTTTGTGTTGATTAGTCTTTTATTTATGGCATGTTTTTATTGTTTAAAATCAATTTTATTAAAAGTACTAATGAATATATGCTTAATTCTATTAACTATTTATACTTTAATCCTTGAGAATTGGTGTGTAAATTGGGGCAAGCTGTTACAAGGCCCCAGTGCATTACTTTGCCCAGGGGCCCATGATGCTATTAAGGCGGCCCTGGGTTGATTTACTAAAGCCAAAAAGACTATGCACTTTGCATGGTGCAGTTGCACTCTGCAAGTACAGTTGCTCCAGAGCTTAGTAAATGTGGTAAAGCTTCACTTTGCAAAGAATACCCAATCACGTTCAAGGAAAATAAATAGAAACCTTATTTTTTCTTGCGCATGATTGGATGATGGAAGTCAGCAGAGCTTCTGTTCATTTACTAAGATCTGGAGCAACTGCTCTTACAGTGAGCATCTGCACTTTGCACAGTGCACAGTCTATTTGCCTTTAGTAAATCAACCCCAAAATGCTAAAGGAGAAGTTCAGCCAAAGCACGTTTGGCTGTACTTCTCTTATGGATCACAGGAGTGCAGTTCATTTTGCACTCCTGTGACCCGTTTTCAGCAGAGAGCAGGCTGAAGTCCGCTCTCTGCTGGCGTCACTGTGTTGGTCGGGGCTCCACGTCATCATGACTATGGAGTCGGGATCCGTCAGATCCCTGGACCGACATCTGGCTCAGACACTCAGTAAGCCGCTGAGGGCCTGAGCCGGCCGCTCCGCCCCCTCCACAGCCCAACGCTCTAGTGAGCACTTGGGGGGGGGGCAGAGCAGAGAGTTGTGACTGAGAGTCAGCAGCTTTCTGCCTGGGGAGCTGTGAGAACTGAGAACCGAGCGATCGGCTGTGTTTGAACGCTCGGTTCTCATTGTTAGAGGTGCCAGGGGACAGATGCAGCATGCTGCATACACCTAGATAAGTATGAATCTGGAAAAAAAAACATACATCTCTTTTAACCCCTTTACGCTGACCGTACTCAAATATGCGGCCTCGGCTTGAAGGGGATGTCCTGGGGTGAGGCATGCAGCTGCATGCATCCCCTCAGTACCGTTTTTTAGAGCAAACAGTCAGCTTTCTTGGGATAGCTACCAATGCTGCTAGCAGCAGCTTGGCTGTTATCCCAATGGGCGGGAAGGGACGCCCCTCCCGCCACCTTCTGCGGCTCACCGGGCTCACCCATCCCACCGGGAGGCCCGAGGGACCAGCTGGCACGTCTGCCAGCTGGCTGGAGACCCAAATGAAGCCGAAATCGGCTTCAATCGCGTTTCGGATCTAGTAACCCGGAAGCGATGTCATGACATCATTTCAGGTTTACTGAAGACTTAAAGGCGCCAAATTTTTAAAAAGATGACAATCAAACTTGCCGTTTTGAATGCTTTTAAGTGCAAAGGAGGGATTTGGGGTCTTATAGACCCCAGATCCCTCCATAAAGAGTACCTGTCACTGACTATTACTGTCACAAGGGATGTTTACATTCCTTGTGACAGCAATAAAAATAATCATAACTCAAAACTGGTAACCTGTAGAATTATTTAAAGCATTGCCTATGCAGATTTTTCAGTACTGTAGTTTGTCGCCATTCCACGAGTGTGCACAATTTAAAAGTATGACATGTTAGGTATCTATTTACTCAGCGTAACACCATCTTTCACATTATACACAAAAAACTGGGCTTACTTTACTGTTTTGTCTTTTTTTAAATTCATGAAAAGCGTCTTTTTTGCCAAAAAATTGCGTTTGAAAGACCGCTGCGCAAATACCATGTGACTTAAAATATTGCAACAATCGCCATTTTATTCTCTAGGGTCTTTGCTAAAAAAATATTTATAATGTTTTCTAGCAAAAAATATGTATTTTAACTTGTAAGCAACAAATATCAGGCTTAGGCATGAAAGGGTTAAGGTGCTTCAACCATTGCAAGGTTCTCAATTGTGTGCAGTTAGTAACTATTGTATATGCTTACTTTCACTTAGCACTACACTTGCTTACTGTGATGGATTATGGGAGCCTGGGAAAGACCTTGGAACTTTAAGTTGCACAAGCTGGCTAGTTATACAATGATTTCAGTGCAGTTGTTCCTTTTGAAGCCATCAAAGAAATATGTGTTTAAAAATACAGTATCTTACAAAAGTAAGTACACCCCTCACGTTTTTGTAAATATTTTATTATATCTTTTCATGTGACAACACTGAAGAAATGGCACTTTGCTACAATGTAAAGTAGTGAGTGTGCAGCTTGTATAACAGTGTAAATTTGCTGTCCCCTCAAAATAACTCAACAAACAGCCATTAATGTCTAAACCACTGGCAACAAAAGTGAGTACACCCCTAAGTGAAAATGTCCAAAATTGGGCCCAAAGTGTCAATATTTTGTGTGGCCACCATTATTTTCCAGCACTGCCTTAACCCTCTTGGGCATGGCGTTCACCAGAGATTCACAGGTTGCCACTAGAGTCCTCTTCCACTCCTCCATGACAACATCACGGAGCTGGTGGATGTTAGAGACCTTGCGCTCCTCCACCTTGCGTTTGAGGATGCCCCACAGATGCTCAATAAGGTTTAGGTTGGAGACATGCTTGGCCAGTCCATCACCCTTAGCTTCTTTAGCAAGGCAGTGGTTATCTTGGAGGTGTGTTTGGGGTCATTATCATTTTGGAATACTGCCCTGTGGCCCAGTCTCCGAAGGGAGGGGATCATGCTCTGCTTCAGTATGTCACAGTACATGTTGGCATTCATGGTTCCCTCAATGAACTGTAGCTCCCCAGTTCCGGCAGCGCAGTCCATGACACTCCCACCACCATGCTTGACTGTAGGCAAGAAATATTTGTCTTTGTACTCCTCACCTGGTTGTCGCCACACACACTTGACACCATCTGAACCAAATAAATGTATCTTGGTCTCATCAGACTACAGGACATGGTTCCAGTACTCCATGTCCTTAGTCTGCTTGTTTTCAGCAAACTGTTTGTGGGCTTTCTTGTCCATCATCTTTAGAAGAGGCTTCCTTCTGGAACAACAGCCATGCAGAGCAATTTGATGCAGTGTGCGGCGTATGGTCTGAGCACTGACAGGCTGACCCCCCACACCTTCAACCTCTGCAGCAATGCTGGCAGCACTCATACGTCTATTTCCCAAAGACAACCTTTGGATATGACGCTGAGCACGTGCACTCAACTTTTTTGGTCGACCATGGTGAGGCCTGTTCTGAGTGGAATCTGTCCTGTTAAACCGATGTATGGTCTTGGCCACCGTGCTGCAGTTCAATTTCAGGGTCTTGACAATCTTCTTATAGCCTAGGCCATCTTTATGTAGAGCAACAATTCTTTTTTTAAGATCCTCAGAGAGTTCTTTGCCATGAGGTGCCATGTTGAATTTCCAGTGACCAGTATGAGAGAGTGAGAGCGATAACACCAAATTTAACACACCTGCACCCCATTCACACCTAAGACCTTGTAACACTAACAAGTCACATGAAATCTAGGAGGGAAAATGGCTAATTGGGCCCAATTTGGACATTTTCACTTTGGGGTGTACTCACTTTTGTTGCCAGTGGTTTAGACATTAATGGCTGTGTGTTGAGTTATTTTGAGGGGACAGCAAATTTACACTGTTATACAAGCTGTACACTCACTACTTTACATTGTAGCAAAGTGTCCTTTCTTCAGTGTTGTCACGTGAAAAGATAGAATAAAATATTTACAAAAATGTGAGGGGTGTACTCACTTTTGTGAGATACTGTAAATAAAATACTTTGTTTTCTGCTACTCAGTTATAAAGAGAGCCCAGTTCAAAGATTGCACGCTATAATATCAACCACCCAGAGTTTTCATTCATTTTCAGGCCTTCTAACCTTTCCTGGCAACCCTTGGTATAGAAATCTTTTTATTTTTTTTTAATTTTGATTTTCCATTAATGCTGCACTAGTGCTGTGCAGATGTGAAGGAAGCGTAAAGTTAAATTGTCAGGAAAATTACATCTTAAAGGCATAGTCCACCTTAAAAAAAAAAAAAAAAAACCTCCCTTATTAAGTAATAAAAAAAATGTGCATTTATTATTTATTTTGCTTTGGAGCCAGCAAAGCACTGCAACCACAAACAGTAGATAGCAGGTGCAATGCTCTGGCTCTTGCAGATTATTCTTCTAGTTGCAGATCCATAGCACAGTACAGACCTTCAGTTATGGGGCTGGAGGATGAGCAAATTGGCTATGAGTTCAGTGACGCCACCAAACTGTAAAGGGGGATTGCAGACTGTGACCATATACAGTATATATGGATGTAACATGAAACATGGTCAGAAGGATGGACTTCTCTTTTGACTTCAGGCAAACAGCTAAATACAAAGATGGAATGCATAATTAAGTTATTTTACCTGCCAAAGGATTTGTATTTTTATCAGTCCACTTTCAGGATTGACACAGCACAGCCTTGTCTAGGGCGGTACACCTCATTTTTTTTCTACCACTGTTCTCTCACAGCTCCTCCCTGCCCCCAGCCTTTGATTGGACAGTAAAAAGAGAAGCAATAGACTGATGAGTTTGTAGGAAGGTAGAGTTTGGCTCTGTCCCAGCTGGGAAGGCTAGTGTTAATTATGTTCCTGGGTTTTTCTTGGCGGGTTTTCTTGTGTCCTGTATAATATAAAAAGGGACAAGGACCCGGACCCAGGGGAGGACACACACAGAGGGAGAGATGTGAGGACTTGCATTCCTCCCTGAAGATACCAAGAATGGACTCTTTCCTATGCAGGTATCAGTGTCAGCCTGTGCATTGAGGGTACACGGGCGCCGCCCCCCTATCCCTGCCGCCGCCGTCCCCCTATCCATGCGCCCTGCCCGTTTCAGGATGCCGGGTTCATGGATTCCTATGGCAGGGGTGTTTTTTTTAAAGCACCTGATTAGAGCCAGAGGCTCTAATAGGCTTCAAAAAGGGGTGAGTTCTCTCTGCTCCTGATCCCACCCAATTGTGTGACCATAGCGAGTGAATTTTCCCTATTTTCACACTACAGTGCCTCCCCTCCAATCAGGAGGCAGGTCTGTGAGACCTGTTTCCTGATTGGCCAACGCGCCAAGTGATCCTATTTGATGCCTAGTGGTGCTTTGGCAAGCGAAGGAAGCATGCCGCCGCCGCTGGCCGCACTGTGGAGTGTGGAGGAGAGTCGAGACACAGGGGGATCCTCTCTCTCCACAGCCTGGTAAGTGCCGGACCTCCCGCGGGGGGGTGCTGTCAGTGCTGTGAGCCCCACACAGGGGGGGATGGGGGGTGCTGTCAGAGCCACGAGCCCCACGGCAGGGGGTTGCTGTATAACCTTTCTCTAATGCGGGGCTGTATACCCTATCTCTAATGCTGGGCTTTATACCCTATCTCTAATGCTGGGCTTTATACCCTATCTCTAATGCTGGGCTGTATACCCTATCTGTGATGCTGAGCTGTATACCCTATCTGTGATGCTGACCTGTATACCCTATCTGTAATTCTGACCTGTATACCCTATCTGTAATGCTGGGCTATAGATCCTATCTGTGATGCTGGGCTGTATACCCTATCTGTAACGCTGACCTATATACCCTATCTGTAATTCTGGGCTGTATACCCTGTCCTGTGATGCTGGGCTGTATAACCCATTTCTGTGATACTGGGCTGTATACCCTGTCCTGTGATGCTGGGCTGTATACCTTGTCCTGTGATGCTGGGCTGTATACCTTGTCCTGTGATGCTAGGCTGTATACCCTTTCCTGTGATGCTGGGCTGTATACCCTTTCCTGTGATGCTGGGCTGTATACCCTGTCCTGTGATGCTAGGCTGTATACCCTGTCCTGTGATGCTGGGCTGTATACTCTTGACACTATGGGTGGAATACAGGGGACGGAGTGGGTGGATTCTATAAGGGGTGTGGCTTATGAGAAGTGGGGGGGTCAGAAAGGAAGGGCGGGGTCTGGCACCCCCTCTCCCATCCTAAAACTTCACCAGCCGCCACTAGCAGATATACTAGGGCAGCCACACTGCAATACCACAAGCTACTAAGCTGCTGAAAGAAAAAAGGCTGTTCTTATTTTTTTCTTCATATTTAATGTTTGCAAAATATTCAGGTAATATGTGCAATAGAGTTTACAGTTTTTTGGGGTTTTTTAAAAATATTTTAGTCCTCATACAATGCGGGCGTATGTAAAAAAATAAGTAAAATGTCGGGCCCGACGTCAGGGAAAAATCTGCGTTTTTTTCTGCGTTTTGCATCGGCGTTAATGAGCGTTAATGTGCGTTTGTGAGCGTTGGGTCAATAGGCGTTATGAAATATCTGCCTCAAAAACGCGATTTAAGCTGCGTTTTGCATTGGCGTCAATAAGAGTTAGTGAGCGTCAGCGCTAAGTAGCGTTTTTTTTAAAAAGATACCCCACAGCTATTTTCCACTACCAAATTACCCACAATGCCTAGGAAATGTAATGAAAAACGTCCGAGATCATGTGACGGTGCCATTTTGGTTGGAGAGGTAGAGGAGAGAGTTACGTTGTTGGAATTTGTTGGTGTTTGTTCAGAGTTTGCGTTTTTTTTGCAATCTTGCAAAATCTTCTTCTTTTGTGCGATGGATCCTGTTGTCCAAAAGATAGATGAAGCAATCCTGCTCATCATCTTGCGGAGGATGCAGAGAAGGAGGCAGTTGGAGGAGGAGAGATCCAGCAGGCAACGTCGCATCTGGACCCATCCCCTGGTATCCCAGTGGCTGTCAGTGGGGTATTTCACCCAGATATTCACACAGCTGCGTACACATCCGGACAAATTTTTAAATTTTACCAGGATGTCAGTCTCGCTTTTTGACGAGCTGCTGGAGAAGCTGCGCCCACGGTTGACCCTGATGGACACCGAGATGCGGAGTGCTGTTTCACCAGAGGAAAGGCTGCTAGTGACACTCTGGTAAGTAAAAATTTAATAAGTACGCATATGGGTTAGGGGGTATTGTTTCATAAATTATGCGCTAATAGGGCTTCTTTAGGGGTTAGGGGACAGGCTTAGAAGTAGGTTTTAGGGAATAGGGTTAAAAAGTACGCATATGGGTTAGGGGGTATGGTTTCATAAATTATGTGCTAATAGGGCTTCTTTAGGGGTTAGGGGACAGGCTTAGAAGTTGGTTTTAGGGAATAGGGGTTTGGGTATGGGGTTAGGGGTATGGGATAAGGTTAGTGAATATTGTTAGTGCTATTACGCTATTGTTATTTTAATATTCTATCCTTTGTATGTTATATTAGGTTCCTAGCCACAGGACAGAGTTATGTGTCACTGCACCACTACCTTCTGCTTGGAGTCAAGGCCGTCTCTGTGATAGTGCAAACTACATGCATGGCAATTTGAGAGGAGTTACATTCAGTAGAGATGCTGGAGCCCACGGAGCAAATTTGGGAATCTGTGGTTGATGTATTCTGGGAGAAGACACAGTTCCCGAATTGCATTGGAGCCCTGGATAGGAAGCATATCCGGGTGAAGAAGCCTCCCAACTCCGGTTCCTCTTGTTACAACTACAAAAAGTAATTTTCTGTGGTCCTGCTGGCATTAGCCGATGCCAATCTAAAGTTCCTGTTTGTAGATGTGGGAGCATACGGCAGCCAAGGTGATGCTCGGATATTCCGCCAATCCACATGCGGATGTCGTCTGATGGAGGGAAGCCTAAACATCCCACACAGCAGGCCACTACCCAGAATTGAAGAACTAATTATGCCCTTGTGATGGTCGCTGACGAGGCCTTTGGACTATCTGAAAACTTGATGAGGCCATATAGTGGCTCTGGCCTAAGCCGGGAAAAAAGAATCTTCAATTACAGGCTGAGCCGTGCGCGCCACGTGGTTGAGTGCAGGTTTGGGGTCTGCACAGCAAAATGGAGGGTTTTGCTATCCTCCATGCTACTTGAAATGGAAAACGCAATAAGGGTGATCCTGGCATGCTGTGTTCTACACAATTTTCTACGAAACGATGACAGGAGCAATGTGGAACCTGAGCCAAGCATCCCAAGCCATTGGGTTCAATTTATGGACACACAACAGCACGGATCATGACCATCTGAAATCAATTTGCATCCTTTTTTGTATCACTGGATGGAGAGGTGGCATGGCAAGAAGATCATATATAAACATTTTGTCAAAAATGATCTTTTCTATTCTTTAAAAAATTCTTTTAATAAAAAGATCATATTCATGTTAATTCTTTTTGTGTCCATGTTTCTTCAATTGTTTTACGAGTCCCTTTCATTTTGCATGGGGCAAACGTATGCTGGCCCTATATGAGCTCAGCATACGATTGTCCCATGCAGAATAGAAAATCAACACTTTTCATTCAGCATGGGGCAGACGGATGCTGAGCTCATATATGAGCTCAGCATCAGTTTGTCCGATGCAGAACGAAAAGTCCCGTTTTCTATTCTGCATGGGGCAAATGGATTCTGAGCTCATATATGAACAAAGCATACGTTTGTCCCATGCAGAATGAAAATGGGTGCTAATATACATCCTATTTAAATAAAAATAACTCCAAAATAATTTTTGTTGAAACAAAATGTTTTTTTTTATTATTATAATTGGTGGTATGTGGGCTGATAGCCATGGGGATATGGTGATTGTGGAGGGGGGGGAGGAGTGATGCTGGCGCTCATGGTATAAAGGAGCTGGGAGTGGAGGTGGACAGTCCACATAACCCTGTGGACCATTTGGGTGGGTGGTGAGTGGTGGCTGCTGCTGAGGAGGGGGCTGATAGAAAGAGGGGGTCGTAGCACTGCTGAGCTACTAGAGGACATTGGGGGATCTGGAAATGAAGGGTATGAATTGGATGAAGGAGTATTTCTCCTCCTATACTTCGTACATACTTTATTCAACCGATCCATACACTCCACCCGATGTTCTTCCTCAACATCCTCTATCTTATGATATAGGTAGAGACAGAAAGAGGTGGTTCTGTTCCTTGGGTCCAAAAAAGGATCCAGTGTAAGTATTAGCCAGCACACCAAGGATCACCATCCAAAAGTTCTTTATTAAAAGAAAGATCACATCATAGAAAGTGCAACGGACCCCTTCGCCAGGCATGTGATACAGTGCAAGAGCAGATTATATACATATCAAATTACACAAAAACAGAAAAAAACAGAAAGAAAGGGTCACACCCCCCTCCCTCTGACGTCACATGTTGTCAAAACCCGCCTAAATAAATCTAAATATTGAGGTTGGCCAGGCATAAAAGTGAATGTATAATACCATAGAAAGGGTATTGAATGATCATCCCCGCATGCCGGTGATCTATGGTTTACCAAAGATCCATAAAAGCACCACACCTCTCAAGTTTAGGCCTATTGTATCCGGCACAGGGGCCATCACCCAACCAATGGCCCAATTCATTGACTTCCACTTACAACCCCTGGTGAGAGACTTGCCTGCCTACATCCGTGATACAGGTGACTTCCTAGAAAAACTCCAGTCTTTTATCTAATTTCAGGATGACTGGACAATGGCCACGATGGACATTTCATCATTATACACCTGTATACCCAACACAGCCGGCCTACAGGCTGTTGAACATTATCGTTCCAGACAAGGGGTTCCAGGGGTACCTAATGGTTACCTTCTTGAATGTCTAGAGTTTATTCTATCTAATAATCACTTCATGTGGTACAGCCATGGGAAGCTCCGCAGCTCCTTCCTTCGCTAACTTGTTTGTGGGCTACCTTGAGGAAAAGTATACCTTCCCATCCCCATTATACACTAGATACATTAAAAAATGGGTTAGATTTATCGATGACATTTTCCTGATTTGGTCTGGGGATGATGATGACTTCAGTGCATTTGTTGACTTTCTCAACAACATTTTTTCTGGCATAGTGTTCAGTCCCGAAACTTCAAAAGACCAGATTTCATTCCTAGATGTACTGATCACCAATTCTCATGGGACACTCACCACATCCCTCTATTACAAACCCACAGACGGGAACACTTTATTACACTTCCAGAGCACACATCCTGCACATCTGCGCAGAAACCTACCCATTTCACAGTTTGTGAGGGTTTTACGTATATGCTCTAATACGGACTACAGAGAGAAAAAAACTGAGAAAAATGTACCAAAAGTTTGTTGAGCGTGGGTACCCCACCTATGTACTTGACCAGGCCCTAACCAAAGCTCTGACTAAGAGACCGGGGATCTCCGGACCTGTTGACCGACCACTTTTTGTACACACATACAATCATGAGTCTGGGGCAATCAGACAGGCAGTTGAACGTAACCTGAATATTCTACAATCTGATAGAACTCTGGGACCGACTATCAGGACCAAACCGATGATAGCATACAAACGTGGCAGAACACTATGGGACCACTTAACACAAGCAGACCCCAGACAGAAATATGTCACGACGACACCCAAAATCTCACTGAAAACGGGACAAGTGCTACAATTGCAACATTTGCAACTCATTTGCATCATCAGTGGCAAATACTTTTCGCATCCACACAAGGGAACACGCGGGAATACTTCAATTGCAACAACGATTACTGCGTACATATGCTCAAATGCCCCTGTTCACTGACATATGTGGGTAAAATGGTTGGCACTTTTAAGAAACGCTTCCAGAAACACAGGAGCGACATCAGGGTGGCCCTGACCAAGATGGAGAAGGGAGAACAGATTGACCCCAACAAACCAGTTGTGGTACATTTCGTTACCTCTAAACACCAGACCCATGAGTTACAGGGGATGGTGATCGAACGGGTTAAACAGCCCAAAAGGGGAGGTGACTGTGATCAAGCACTTCTACGCCGGGAGGCCTATTGGATATATTCTTTAGGCACAGTGCACCCTGGTGTTGTGTAATATGTTGTGTAATATTTCATATATTATATATATGTGTATATATATATATATAATATATGAAATATTACACAACACCTGGGGGCCTCAATACCAACTTGTCCTTGACATGTTTTCTTAACGACAGATGATGAGTTCTTTTCCAAATACTTAACAACATTACATCCCTCAGTGTTCAGTTAACAATTTTGTCCAAACAGTACCTTGACCTAAACCCGATTTGACAGGTGGGGTATAGGGTCACACTGATCGGACGCAACAATTTTTGTCTCTTTCTCTTGACTTTCAGCTATGTCTTGGTTTTCCCTCCTGCATGCTCCATTGCAATGGAAATCACGTATACGACTCATGATTGCTATAAAAAATGTAATAGTTTGACAATTCCTGTCATTACAGATGACCATTTCCTTTAGTAATGGGGTGTGCCTCACACAGGAGCCGTTTTCCCTTCCTTTTTTTTCCTTCCATCTTTCTTTCCTATTCTCCTCTTTCCTTTTCTTTGATTCCCCACTCGTCCTTTCTGTTTCTGGCTGTCAAGTTTCTTTTCATTATCCCCTTTTTTCTATTTTTGCTAGAAGATTTTTCTGTACCAAATTTTTCGTAGGCCTTTTATAATTTTTGAACATTCGTTCCTATTTTATTTCTTTCTTCTCAGCAGTTGTATTTGGTTTCTTTCCTTTTTTTTTTCTTTTTCTTTCTTCCTTTTTTTTTTATTTTTCACATCTATCAAATTTGTTTAATTTACTTCTATTTTTATAGTAGTAAGTAGTGGATTAGACAATATGACGACACAATGCACGTCAGCACCTCATCCCTTTTGTGTTATTTACATAAGGGGAAAAAAGAGCGAGGGGATCAAGGGGAATGCTGTTGGGATTATAACGGTGCTTTTGATTCAATTCACAACTGATAATCAGATAAAATCATATTTTTTATTGATGTATATTAAAAACAAGATTATAGAGGAAATCGATACAAATACCAATCCAGGTGATTACAATCCACATTAAAATGTAATGCTTGGGGTACACAATTTTAGTGATGGCAATACGGCATGATGGTCCATATCCTACATGTTTCGCCAAATTATGGCTTAATCAGGGATTTTGGCGGGCCATCATATAGGTACTCAATGCTATATGGTAACAAAGAACAAAAAAAAGGAGAAAGACTTCTATTTTTATATTTATTTATTTTATTTTTATCTTTAATTATTATTTTTTTTATTTTTTTTTATTTTTTTATTTTTTTTAATTTTCTATTTTATAATTTTATATTTAGTTTGATTTGGCTTTAGATCTATTTTCATTTTGCTTTATTTTTCAATTCAATTTTGCAATTTTTCTCTTTTCTCCTCTTTCTTCTCCAAATTTTTGCTTCTTTCCTTCCTTTTTTCTCCCCCTTTGTTATCTCTCCTCCCCTTTTTTCTCTCTTTTTCTTCATCTATTTTTGACAGGCAGTCAGGAATATCTTGCCTATCCCAAGTTTCTGTTCCTACCAACTTTCCTTCTTCCCCCTCTCCCTCCGTTATTTCCCTTTTTCTTTTATTTCTTGCTTTTTTTCCTTTCCTTTGTTTCATCCTCGTTTCCAGCTTCATCTCTTTCCCTGCTCGCTTTTCCTCTGTCTCTCGCTTTTCGGTTCCAGCACTTCTTACACATGCTTTCGCTGGGTAATCTCCGGATTCCCTGCCTGACGTCACTGGTTGCCATAGCGATAGCGTCCCCGCAGGTTGGCGTCCTCCCGTTGACCCACTGTTGTTGTTATGCGCACGGAGCATGCGTGACAGACGGGGCACACCGTGATTGGTGGATGGCTTAGCTGGAAGCAGCAGCTTCCCCCGGTCCTAGAGACCGACACTACACTACGGTAAATGCACGCTAATATGAGCGATCGGCTGCATACGGAGCAGCACGATCGTTGTGATGTGATGTACCAGCTTACCCTTTCTATGCTATTATACCCTCACTTTCATGCCTGGCCAACCTCAATATTTAGATTTATTTAGGCAGGATTTGACATCATGTGACATCAGAGGCAGGGAAGTGTGACCCTTTCTTTCTGTTTTTGTGTAATTTGATTGGTGGTTGATATGTATATAATCTGCTCTGCACTCTTGCACTGTATCACATGCCTGATGAAGGGGTCCTGCGCGGCTCCGAAACGTTGCACTTTCTGTGATGTGATCTTTCTGTGAATAAAGAACTTTTGGACGGTGATCCTTGGTGTGCTGGCGAATACTTACACTTGATTGACGCTTCCAGTATCCATCTGGTAATTGCTGCAGCACCCACCCCAACACAGGCCTTACTTTGTCAGAATGGTGTGCGCTAGGAAAATGGACAAGACAAAAAGGGATCCAGACTCCTCCTCCTCATCTGTCGCACTTCGCTCAGCAGTGCTAGGACCCTATCCTCTCCCTCTGGGCCCAAAGCACTGCCACCCCTCTATTGCTGGTTACGGCCACGCCCACGCCCAGGGCCACGGACACCAACATGACTTGGCACCTCCCCGCTGTCCTGGCTGCCGATTGGTACCTGCAAAATCAAGAAAATATATAGATTGGTATGCCTCAGGTCTTGGCTCCTTGGCGGGGCAGCCAACATTACTGCCAGGGGAGGATGCCTGTCCAGTGTTGTCCGCGGCGCTGGTGGAGGGTCTGTCCACCTCTTGCTCCTGCTCTGTCTCTAGCTCCGGCTCCTTCCTTTTGCCCGAATTATTGGATGTTGTTCTAAAAAATATATATATTTTTAAAATGAATAAAAAAAAATGGTTTAATGCTAATTAATATACAAATTAAATAAAAATGAATAATTTGGCTAAACTCACTCTCTGCTGCTGTTCAGCATCGACTGACGCATGAACAAGAGGTTATGCGCATACACGTGCATTTTTTTGGGGGGAGCAGGTGCTCCGGATGTGGACGCCCTTTCTTCATCGGTAATGTCCCTCCGGACACGGTCCCAGAGCGACTTCCACCGCTTTTGCAACTTCTTCCCTAAGGTATAGGAGAAAAGAAAAGAATACGTAAGTGTTCTGCATTACACTATACACAAAACTATACAGAACAGGCATTACATGTACTTACTGGTCTCCTGCTGGTCATGCAGTGTCATCTCTTCCCACCCGGGGGTGATCGATTAGGCGCTAATGTCATTCCACAGCTTCTCTTTGAGAACATGATCGCCATGGTTTGGGTGACTTACGTCCCACAGAGCAGGCTGAGCCTCCACCGCACTAGTTAAGTCTGTCTGTGAGACAGCAGTGGCCATCTTAGATTCTTCACCTTCACCATACGACCCACAATTCCACAGGGGTGCAAAGGAGCTTTGGGTAATTTTCTGCAGGAATTTCATGTTTTTTCTTGAATAAATTGACCAATGACATTTTTTAAAGAAACCGCTGGTGTTAAAAACGCTGGTTAAAGCCGGTACGGCGCTAGTGAGCGTTTTGCCGGTGTAGCGTCAAAAACGCCAAAACTCTACAGCCTCGGAATGCGCTAACCCCGTGTTCTATTTACAGCTCACTAACGTCTGCGTTTTTATGGGGCCACTGAATAACATGGAGAGCTGCAAAAACCGCCCAAAAACGTGGCGTCAAAAAACACCCTTATGTATGGGGCCTAAAGTTGCACTTCCTTTTGTCAAAAAGCAAAAGTTGTGTTTGTTTATGAAACTTGGTTTTATTTATAAAGACATTATATATCACAACGGCTAAATCTGTGCTTGTAGTGCATGTTCAAACCTTAATACCATAAATAATTTTAAAAAATTTAATTTTTAGTCCAAAAGTATATAATGGGTTTGGCAATTCTAGCGAAATGCTTCAAGTGGAAGTTCCACTTTTGGGTAAAGGTGACCCCCTGACATGCCACAATTGGCATGTCCTTTTTTTGGGGGGGGGGGGGGCTGGGGACCCTGTTTTCACAGGGTCCCAGGTCCACTTCTTCTCCTAGAGCCGCGGCTCCAGAAGGAAGTCCCCCCCCCCTCAGGAATCTTCTGGGACACGTCACAGATCCCAGAAGATACGCCAGCCATTCACAAGGTGCAGTGCATGCCCGGCTTTGAAGCCAAAGCCGGGTGTCCACACTTGTGATGCCGGCGCCGCCGAGGGGAGGGGGAGGAGATCGAGCCCTCTGGCGACCGCATCACTGGAGCTAGGGACAGGTTAGTGTCGGATTGTTAAAAGTCAGCAGCTACACTTTTTGTAGCTGCTGACTTTTAATTGGGTGCAACTCCGCTTTAAATAATGCATTACAATTTAACTAAACCCATTCAAATTTAGTTGACTAAAATGTACGGGAGATTATAGTTGACTAAAATATGACTAAAACAATTCAGATGACTAAAATACAAGGGCTTTGACTAAAATGAAATCAAAATTTGACGTTAAAATTTTCCCAACGAGGAGGGAAACATGACGGACATGATGACCACCTGACCCAATCACATTACAACCTGCCCACAAGTCCATCTCTCTGTCACTCTGCTGTCTCCTCTTATTAGCATGTACTTTGTAAGGACATGAGGCTGTAGGGCGAGGAATGCCTCGGCTGCTTATGATTTGCACAATACAGATGACAGCTTCCTGGTGGGATAGCTTAGGTGGGCTCAGACTAGGATCCATACATGTAAAGGCAGGCTAAATGTAATTACTTTGTGAACAGAAATGTTAGTATCAGCGCACAAAGGTTGCAGAACTTCTGAGGTAGCTGACAGAGTTGTGATTGCTGATGTGTCAATAAAGCTGTGTCCTTGGAAGCAGGAGTCACGTTTATAGGTAACCACATTCCTGCAAGAATGCTCTAGCAATGTATTCTCAGAAACTTCCAAGGCAGACTTCCCCCACCTTGCTGCTAGTCAGCCGATGAATGCAAATGGCCATATGATGAAGGCGACCAACATTTAACCTTAGCACAGTGAATATATGTATTTCTTTGTGTTACTTGTATGAAACATACTGTAGTGTAGACTCTTTTAAAAAAATAACATAGTGTTTAATGGGCCTGCTACACATATATGCACTCTGAACGACTGTGCTATAGGGCTTTTAATGACTGTAATGCTGTTCAAAAATACTCAGACCAACGGCGGTTTGCTGTATATTCTTTTTTGGGGGGGGCCCAATCCGTCTAATACCAACCCCCCCGCCACTCCTGTGGTCGGTAGGTCAGGTCTCCCTCATCAACCCCCGTCGGTCAATTGGTCCCCGCTCTTACCTCATCTAGGTCGCGGACTTCTTCCAGGCGGCTTCACGGTGGCACAGCTTCCCTTGCGTCTCCTCCTTCCTCCTCCTCGGCTGCCAATAGCATTGCTTCTCCTCTCGGCCAATCGGGTCTCAGGACCCACTTCCTGAGCCAGAATTGGCTGAGAGGAGAAGCAGGAAGACAATAGCGAATATTAATTTGCTATTGTTGCACAAGTGGGTGGGCTCAGGGTGCAGTGCTCTGCGCCCCAAGCTCACCCTTTTTTGAAGCCCGTTAGAGCCCCCCCTCTTATCATGTGCTTCTAAAAAAAAAAAACTCCCATCGGAACCCATGCGTCAGGTGTCCTGCGTCTAGATTAGGGGCCAGGCACATTGATCAGGGGGGACGGACCTTCGCTGAGGAAATCTATGCAAACATGGGCGAATGTTTAAAATGTATGTAAGCTCTAACAATAAATGTATCTTATTTGCTTCCTTATGGTTTGTAAAAAATACAATTGAAAGCATTTTGTTATATCTGACAATGCAAAGAAAAGTAGCTGTCCATCCAGCCATCAATCTTGTGAGCTAATAACTTCCTGTCCATAAATATTGGGACATCGACACAATTCTAATTTTTTTGGCTCTAAACACCACCACAATGGATGGCTTGCTTCACTGATAGTGGCAGCTCTTTGGATCTCATATTGAGAGTTGACAGCAGCAGATTCCAAATGCAAATAGCACACTTGAAATGAACTCTGAACCTTTTATCTGCTCCTTGTAAATGGGATAATGAGGGAATAACACACACCTGGCCATGAAACAGCTGAGCAGCCAATCGTCCCATTACTTTTGGTCCCTTAAAAAGTGGGAGGCACATATACAAACTTTTGTAACTCCTACACCATTCACCTGATTTGGACGTAAATACCCTCAAATTAAAGCTGAAAGTCTGCAGTTAAAGCACATCTTGTTTGTTTCATTTCAAATCCAGTGTGGTGGTGTATAGAGCCAAAAATATTAGAATTGTGTCAATGTCCCAATATTTATGGACCTGACTGTATGTAAACAATCTTCATACTTTGTGCTTCATTATATGCCTTCTCATGGAGAAAAAACAACTTCAGTGATAAAAACTTCAGTGATATACACCATCACCACCACCTGGTGAATTGCCCACCTTAGGGGGCAACCCTAGTGGATCTATTCATGCCTTTGGATTAATAAATCTTTGTTGTTCTCAACAAGGGTACGTGCCTCATTTTTGGTATCAGCGGAAGGAATAGTGCCCCATCATTGGTGTCAATGGGAAGAATAGGGCCCTGCAGTTGGTGTCAGTGGTAGGAATACAGTCCCATCATTTGTGCCAATGGGAAGAATAGTGACATACTGTTGGGCTTAGTGGTAGGAATAGTGCCCAATTGTTGGTGTAGAAGGATTAGTGCCCTATTGTTGGGCTCAGTGGTAAGAATAGTGCCCCATCATTGGTGTCAGTGGGTGGAATAGAGTCCCATCATTGGTGTCAGTGGGAAGAATTGTGCCCCATTGTTGGGCTCAGTGGTAGGAATAGTGCCCCATTGTTGGGATCAGTGGTAGGAATAGTGCCCCTTTGTTGGGCTCAGTGGTAGAAATGGTGCCTTATTGTTGGTATCAGTGTCAAGAATTATGCCCCATTGCTGGTGTAGAAGGAATAGTGCCTTGTATCAGTGGGAGGAATAGTGTCCCAAGGGCCTGATGAAGGCAAGTAAAGGGCCACATCTGGCCCCCGGGCCACGGTTTGAAGACCACTGCCATAGAGGAACCATACGACAAAATACAACAAACTCCATCATGTGCCTTCTCCTCCTTGCCCTCACCCCTACTTGTCCTGTGTTCTATGAATCCCTACACTGCACCATGCTTGTCATTCTTGTTTCCCTAAAGCTGGCCATACACCATACAATTCGATTGCACAATATCCTTTAGAACTACCTTCAACTGTGCAGTGCAAGAGCCTGCCTGATTGGATACAAATATAGTTTTGGTAAATCTACAGGCAGTTACTGTATCTTTTGCTCCATAAGACGGACATGACCATAAGACACACCTAGGTTTTAGAGGAGGAAAACAAGAAAAAAAAATATTGTGAACCAAATGGTCTGCTAAAATATTTACCAGTGCCCATGAAATGTGGCCTGACCAGTGCCAATTAAATGCAGCCTGACCAGTGCCTATTAAATGCAACTTGACCAGTGCCAATTAAATGCAGCCTTACCAGTGCCAATTAAATGCAGCCTTACCAGTGCCAATTAAATGCAGCCTTTCCAGTTCCAATTAAATTCAGCCTTACCAGTGCCAATGAAATTGAGCCTGATCTGTGCCAATGAAATACAGCCTGACCTGCCCATGAAATGCAATCTTACCAGTCCAATGTAATGCAGCCTGAACTGTGCCAATGAAATGCAGCCTTACCAGTCCCATGAAATGCAGCCTTGCCAGTGGCCATGAAATGCAGTCTTACCAGTTCTATGAAATGCAGCCTGACCTGTGCCAGTGAAATGCAGCCTTACCAGTTCCATAAAGTGCAGCCTTACCAGTGGCCATGAAATGCAGTCTTACCAGTCCTATGAAATGCAGCCTGACCTGTGCCAGTGAAATGCAGCCTTACCAGTCCCATAAAGTGCAGCCTTACCAGTGCCCATGAAATGCAGTCTTACCATTCCCATGAAATGCAGCCTGATCTGTGCCAATGAAATGCAGCCTGACCTGCCCATGAAATGCAGTCTTACCAGTCCCGTGAAATGCAGCCGGACCTGTGCCAATGAAATGCAGCCTTACCAGTCCCACGAAATGCAGCCTTACCAGTCCCACGAAATGCAGCCTTATGTTAGAAAAAGACTGTGCTAAGGGTTAATGGCAGCTGAGTGTGGATTCCCCTAATTCATTAAGCAGCAGCAGCTCTATTTAAACTTCCTGCTTCCTGTAGCAAAATGCTGTCTGATCTACAGCGTGTTAGTGAGTTCCTGTGACCTGTCTTTCCAGTCTTCTGCATCTGTGACCCGGCTTGCCCGACCTCTGATTGAACCCTGCCTGTACCGACCCTCTGCCTGCCTACGACCACGTCTCTGCCTAAACCTCTTGTACCTCAGCTGCCCGCACGTTGCCGACCCTGCCTGTACCCGACTATCCGCTTGCCTGAACCACTTGTACCGCACCGCCAGCCCGTTGCCGACCCAGCCTGAACCACCACCCTACCTGCACGAGTTCCAGTGGACCTTCACCTGCCATCTGTAACAAAGTCCAGCCCTCGTGCCCCCCCGTGCTCCAGAGCTCCCTGTCTTCACTACCAGGGGCTCTGGAACCAGGGCCGCAAGTGAGGTTGCCCCCGCATAAGCCAGACTCAACCACCAGGTACGTGACAGTATCAGACAGCCACATTTGAGTCTGCGCGGGGCCCTCTTTCATGGAGGAAGTGTGTGTCCATCTTACTGGCCTGTCTCAAGCAGTCAGGGGCCTCCAGGATGAATATGTCCGCCTGGAAAGACAAGTTCAGGATCTGGCACCAAACATCAGCCGATCCCGACCCGGCCTCATCCCATATCTCAGTGACTTTTCCTACGGAACCCAGAGTGCCCGTGCCCGAGCGGTTTACGGGGTACAGCGCTTCGTAGGATTTGCCAATTTTTATAGGAAGTTTATTCGGGGATTTTCCACGGTCATTGCTCCTATAACACAGCTTACGAAGCAGAATGCTCGCTTTACCTGGTCCACGGAAGCACAGGCAGCCTTCCAGCATTTGAAGACGCTATTTACCTCTGCTCCTGTTCTTAAGCATCCCGATCCGGCACTACCTTATATCCTAGAGGTGGACGCTTCAGAGACCGCAGTCGGGGCGGTCCTATCCCAGAGACAGGGTCCAAAGGCTCTACTCCACCCCATCGCCTTCTTCTCTCAGAAGCTTACCCCGCCCGAGAGAAACTATGACGTTGGGGACAGAGAATTGCTCGCTATCAAGACCGCCTTGGAGGAATGGCGGTACCTTCTTGAAGGGGCAGCACACCCCATTCTGGTCTTTACCGACCACAGAAATTTGGAGTACCTGCGGACGGCTAAGAGGCTTAGACCTCGCCAGGCCCGATGGGCCTTGTTTTTCTCCCGCTTCCAGCTCCACATAACCTATAGGCCTGGGTCCAAAAATGTGAAGCCGGACGCGCTGTCCCGAATGTTCCTTGACCCTGTGGAAGCTTCTCCCCCAGACACCATCCTCCCAGCTCACAGCTTCTTACTGGTCCAGGAGGGCCTCTTAACGCAAATCAGGCGGGCGCTGGCTGGTTCCTCTTTGCCGAGAGATCTAGATTTGTCTATTAAGGATGGGCTGTGGCGGTCGGGTACCCGGATCTTCGTACCTGAGGAGTTCCGCCTCGATACCCTAGAACTTTGTCATGACAGCAAGCTGGCGGGACATTTTGGAAGTCAAAAGACCATGGAGTTGCTAGGACGCACCTTCTGGTGGCCCCGTATGAACGAGGACTGTAAAGGGTATGTAGGTGCATGTCCTGTCTGTGCCCGAAACAAAACTGAGAGAACCAAGGCCTGGGGGCTGCTGAACCCATTGCCTATCCCAGACCGTCCTTGGTCACATATCTCCATGGACTTCATTGTCGAGCTGCCTCCATCTGCGGGGTTCAACACCATTTTTGTAGTGGTAGACCGTCTTACCAAGATGGCACACTTCATTCCTATGCAAGGTACTCCCTCTGCCTTGGAGACGGCCAAGACTTTTATCAGAGAGATTGTGAGGTTACATGGTGTCCCTAACAACATAGTCTCGGATCGGGGAGTACAATTTACCTCCAGAGTGTGGAGGTCTCTGTGTTCCATCTTGGGGATAGGTCTGGCTTTTTCCTCTGCTTATCACCCCCAGTCAAACGGCCAGACAGAAAGGACCAACCAGACCCTCGAGCAGTACCTCCGCTGCTACTCCTCGTACTCCCAGGACGATTGGGTCTCCTTGTTGCCGGTAGCCGAGTTCGCCTACAACAATGCAGTCCATTCTGCAACCAAGCAATCTCCGTTTTGGGCGAATCTCGGCTACCACCCCACATTCCTGCCTAATGTTCTAACCGAGAGTCCTGTGCCTGTTGTGCAGGAGGTCGCACAATTTCTGGAAAGGAACAACCGTCTTCTGCAAGAGACTCTCGCACAAACCCAGGAGCGCAACAAGAGAACATTTGATAGAGGGAGACGAGGAGAGTTGAGCCTGCAACCAGGCGATCGGGTCTGGTTGGCCACCAGGAATCTGAGGCTGTCATGCCCGTCAAAGAAATTAGGCCCTAGATACATTGGGCCCTTGCCAGTCAAACGGAGGATCAACAACGTGGCCTACGAGCTGGACCTTCCTCCCTCACTCAAAGTGCATCCAGTATTTCACGTAAACCTGCTTAAACCAGTGACTAAGGATCCCTTCCTGGGGCGGAAAACAGGCCCACCAGAACCAGTCCTGGTGGATGGAGAGGAGGAGTTCGAGGTGGAAACTATCCTTGATTGTAGGAGGAGAGGTGGCACCATCCAATACCTGGTTAAATGGAGGGGCTATGGGCCCGAAGAGAGCTCTTGGGAGCCTGAAGAGAATTTACACGCAGAGGCCCTGATCAGGACCTTCTGGAGAAGGAACCCGACCAAGAGAACCCGTTTGGGCATCCGGAGGCTGCCCCTTGGGGGGGGGCAATGTTAGAAAAAGACTGTGCTAAGGGTTAATGGCAGCTGAGTGTGGATTCCCCTAATTCATTAAGCAGCAGCAGCTCTATTTAAACTTCCTGCTTCCTGTAGCAAAATGCTGTCTGATCTACAGCGTGTTAGTGAGTTCCTGTGACCTGTCTTTCCAGTCTTCTGCATCTGAGACCCGGCTTGCCCGACCTCTGATTGAACCCTGCCTGTACCGACCCTCTGCCTGCCTACGACCACGTCTCTGCCTAAACCTCTTGTACCTCAGCTGCCCGCACGTTGCCGACCCTGCCTGTACCCGACTATCCGCTTGCCTGAACCACTTGTACCGCACCGCCAGCCCGTTGCCGACCCAGCCTGAACCACCACCCTACCTGCATGAGTTCCAGTGGACCTTCACCTGCCATCTGTAACAAAGTCCAGCCCTCGTGCCCCCCTGTGCTCCAGAGCTCCCTGTCTTCACTACCAGGGGCTCTGGAACCAGGGCCGCAAGTGAGGTTGCCCCCGCATAAGCCAGACTCAACCACCAGGTACGTGACAACCTGTGAAATGTAAATTCCCTCAAATTAAAGCTGAAAGTCTGCAGTTAAAGCACATCTTGTTCGTTTCATTTCAAATCCAATGTGGTGGTGTATAGAGCCAAAAAGATTAGAATTGTGTTGATGTCCCAATATTTTTGGACCTGACTGTACCTGGGTTTGCTCCAGTGAATGCTATTGAAGTTTGGATCTTAAATCTGAGCCCCATTAAAAATCAATGGAGGGAAACGTTGCTATAATGTGTGTAATAATGGCCTTTTTGTTAGCTTAAAATGTGGGGATTGTCAAAGAAAAAACATGGGGGTTGGGCACAGACCTCATGGCTTTATGTTGCCATTGTCCTGACTGGCTGCAAGAGAGTCACGGAGGTGGAGGCAGAATCTCCATTTTACCAGCTTCTATATACAAGGAATATGAGTGCATGCAGCATAGTAAGTTGATGGTTTTTGTGTGTGTGTCAGGGACTCAGCAAAGGGTGTTAAGGTGGCTGGGAGGGTCGGGGGGAGCAGGTGGGGGAAATTGAGAGCAGTATTCATTTTTGTGAGGAGAGTATGTACACCAATGGGTTTTGCTCTGGGCAGTTGTCACTGTTCAGTAGCTCCTGCAGTGAATTGTGGCTCATTCACACTAGTGGTTGGGGGAAGGGAGGCAAAGCTTTGCTTTTGAGTCACACTTTTAACCCCCCCCCCATCCGCCTCCAACCACTATCTCAGAGGCAGCATCCCAGGTTGTGCACTTCCTGCTGCCGCAATATTTTGCTTTCATGGCCATGGTACAAATTATAGCCCCTGCAACTTTCAGCAGGTTTAGCACCTGACAAATATGAGACATTCAAGTGAATACTGCCCTGCAACCACAGTGATCAAGGGAATAAAGCAGCCATTGTGGAGGCAATACAATGCCCTCCAAAGAGAGACCCAAACACAGATTGCTCTTCAGAAACCAGCACTAGTGTGAATGAGCCATTTAAGACGGATGACAGTGCTTATCACCCCCTGAGGCTCTTTCACACGATCAGTGCTCTCTGAAGAGCGATCTGACATGCTGTGAATAGGCACTGTATCACCTTCTCATTGCCTGATTGACCTCCACACTAGCAGAGTTACAGAGTGGCCCTATTCACCCGAAAGCAAAGCAAACCTTTGCAGCTGCAACATGTATACTCACCCAGCCACTGCCTTTGCAGCTAAAGGGGGAGTGGTTGGGGATGGTAAAAATGCAGCTCAGCTACAGGATTTTTAATGCCCCTCAATTGCCATTATACTCTCCGCACTTCTCTTCTGTACATACTGCCTACGGTCATACCCTCCACACTCCTCTCCTGTACATACTGCCTACTGTCATACCCTCCACACTCCTCTCCTGCACATACTGCACACTGTCATACCCTCCACACTCCCCTCCTATACATAGTGCCCACTGTCATACCCTCCACACTCCTCTCCTGTACATACTGCCTACGGTCATACCTTCCACACTCCTCTCCTGTACATACTGCCTACTGTAATACCCTGCACACTCCTCTCCTGTACATACTGCCCACAGTCATATCCTCCACACTCCTCTCCTGTACATACTGCCCACTCTCATACTCTCCACACTCCTCTCCTATCCATACTGCCCACTGTCATATCTTCTACACTCCTCTCCTGTACATACTGCCCAATGTCATACCTTCCACACTCCTCTCCTGTACATGCTGCCCACTGTCATACCCTCCACAATTCTCTCCTATACATACTGCCCACTGACATAACATCCACACTCCTCTCCTGTATATACTGCCCACTGTCATACCCTCCACACTCCTCTCCTATACATACTGCCCATTGACATATCTTTTACAGTCCTCTCCTGTACATACCAACCACTGTCATACCCTCCACACTCCTCTCCTGCACATACTGCACTGGTGAGGCTGCATTGATGGGCACTGATCAGGTTGCACTGATGGACACTGGTGAGGCTGCATTGGATGGGCACTGGTGAGGCTGCATTGGATGGGCACTGTTGAGGCTGCATTGGATGGGCATTGTGAGGCTGCATTGAAGGGCATTGATGAGGCTGCATTGATGGACACTGGTGAGGCTGCTTTGGATAAGCACTGGTGAGGCTACATTGGTACGTCGGAGTGGTCACGGATAGTCGAGTCGGAGTAGTCGCAGTGGACTAGTCACGGGTAGTTACATCGGGCTAGTCACAGGTAGTTACGTCGGAGTGGTCACGGGTAGGTTACATCGGAGTGGTCACGAATAGGTTTCGTCGGAGTGGTCACAGGTAGTTACGTCGGAGTAGTTACGGGAAGTTACGTCGGAGTGTTACGGGTAGGTTACGTCGGAG